>CP130733.1:30483725-30942559 GCA_030553155.1 Nippostrongylus brasiliensis | reverse complement strand
CAGTCGCATACAGAGCCTTGTGTGACTACACTCATCGGTGTTGAACTCCGCTCGCACGATGAGCAGTAGGCCCAGTAAAAAAATTGTAGTTAGACAGGACGGCGATAGCTTTGAGACGGTCATGTCGACGGTCCGGACAGACGATGCACTCAACGGCAGGCGGACCAACGGAAATGAACCTATCCGCAGCATCGCTGAAATGATATCAATGGTGAGGTGGCTGATTGCGATATGACGTGAAAAGTCCAACTTCTCACTGAACTTTACGTAACGAGTTTGGAATAGGCAAAGGTAAAGTAGAAGTGTGATCGGCGCTGATTAGCCTCTAAGGATGCGCCACGAACTCGTCTTCCATTGAAAATCATAGAGGGATGGTGAATGCGTATTTGGCCTACACAATGATTTGTCGGGCCAGCCGCTATACCATGTCAAAGTCATTACCTCCCCAGAGAACTCTGGTACCCGACCTCGAGGGGATGAAAGGATCAGTATTTTCAGTTCTGCTGTGTGGGAATCAATCGCTCGATCGTGCGGGTGACGGTGGCGACTTTCGCAACTACACCACGCAGGTTTGTAATGCCCCGGATAAAACTGCGAATATACCCAGTCGTTCGTTTGTGAAAGACGGTTCGCCACGAATCGGGGTGTACTAAAAGGTGATACTGGGCTTGTCAGCAATGATTATGCGCCCAGGGAATCACGTTTAGGACTCTTCATGAGCTCTAGTTGCAACACTTTGCTCCGGGAAGAAGTTAGGGTTAAAGTTACCCGTCTGGGTTGGTACGACTACCTTCAATTTCCTTGAGATATCACGCATTTCCTGCACGCAGGCATGATGGAAATTCGTTTGATTCACAAGTCTAAAACAACATCTGCACGTATAAGTATCATGTAGCTAAAGAGAATTTAGAGAAGACTAGGACGTTGAGCACAAATACAGTAAATTAATTACAATGAAAAAATAAAAAATATGAAAAAAGGACGCATTAGCTATCTATTCGAATCAAAGGCTCTGTTCAACACATAAACGGTACTATAACACGATATACAAACACGAAAACACGCCAAGAATGCTGTGCAACACAACTTTTAAACCTCAGGATTACCGTAAACAGATCAATATATCGATCGCAGATCCTACAGTAGGTGAACACTCCAGGAAGATGGGGCATGACAGCGTGGAAAATAAAAGCTATGTGACAATGATTTTTCAAGTTCAGGACACCATTGACAAAAGGCTTTTCTAGTAGGTATTGAGCAGAAGCGAACACACCGCCAGATTTATGTGAACTTGAAAAGCAAGTACATTTACCAAAAAATCTCAAGAGACTCAAGAAAACTCTTAAAAATGCTTAAACCCTCTTTAGAATATCCGACAACCATTTGTACGATAGAAATGTTGCGCTATCTTAAGAAATAGCGTATTCACAGATTTCTGCGCGACGATTTCAGATGATGCATCGTCGAAGGGACCCTCCTAATGGGTCCCAGAGGGGACCCACTCGTAATCGGCGGTGGGTTCCATGGTTGGCACGGATGTGAAGGAATCTCAGTTTACCGGCTTCTTCCCAATTGGAACGGAGAACGCGACGGCGGTACCGATGGCGACCACAACGAAGAACAACAGCAGCAGAGACTGTAGACGTTTCACCTGAATGGTGGTGAATTTTAGGTAGAATGTTGCAGAATCAATCAATATTTGCAGTTTAAATATTAACGGACCTTCTCAACGGAGTCCGAATAGGTGATGGCACTTGCGAACCCAACGCGGACCATCTCCATCTCGCCGGTGACACGATGTCGTCCTCCTAGCCAGGCTGGAAGGTATAAAAGATAATGGTAAAGGTAAAGGTGTCGGCGTTGATCAGTCCCCTAAGAACGCGCCACGCATTCGTGTTCCTTTCGGAATCGTAGCGGCATAGTTATCGCGTGTTTGACCTATACAATGACTTGCGGTGGTAAGTCGTTTCAAAAAGTCAGTGTCGTCACATTCCCAGACAAGTCTGGTACCAATTCACCCGACCCCGAAGGGATGGAAGGCTTGGATAGTTCGTGCGGGGACCGATCGTTCGACCGTTCAGGTGTCAGTGGCGGCGGCTGAAGCGAATAATTTCACCCGAATAAAGGTAAAGGTAAAAGCAAAGGTAAAGGTAAGGGTAAAAGGGCTGATCAGTCACCTAATGGCGCGCCAGGCACTCGTGTTCCATGCAGAATCGTAGAACCACGGAGAGCGCGTATTCGGCATATATTATACCAGCCGTTCAGCGGCCTAACGGCCGCCATACGGCTTTAAGGAGGGGGGGCTTCGCCCCCCCCCCTCATCACTCTCGAAATTTTTAAATGTGAACATAGGAAAAATATGGTTGAAAGTAGAGAACTTCGGACTCCATCTATGGCAAAGAAGATGTAGCAAAACCTTTATGTAAAATCAGTCACTAATAGAGAAACAAACGGTTACTCTATTAGTGACTGAGATTTTCACAACCCGCTGAAGACAAAGGTATTCCTCGAAAAAATGTACTTTATTGTGTTTCTCATAACTTCGTCCACACCATAAGCTATCCACCATTACTGCATTACCATTCTTTCAGCCTCACGACACCATTCTACAGTACATCAGCCATTTCTCAGTTTTGTTTCACGAACGATTTCTCTATTAACGACTGATTTTACATAAAGGTTTTGCTACATCTTCTTTGCCATAGATGGAGTTCGAAGTTCTCCACTTTCAACCATATTTTTCGGCACTATTCAACTTAACGGACTCCAGTCCTCGATTTTTTTCGAAATTCGAAATTCGCTGAAACTTTTCACCGGGGGTAATTGAGGGCGCTGATCACGAATCTGCTGTCCGTTTTTCATGTGGGTGGTCTCGGACCACCCATATTCACTACGTGGGTGGTCCAGTCAGGATCACCGATTTCGCTGAAACTTGTCTATGGGGGTTCTCTGGAGTCCTAAACACGATGGTGATGTCCATTTTTGAAATGGCGGCCGAATACGGTAGTTATATGTGGGTACCTACCGACTTTACCTGGTGAGACTCACCTATAACTACACTACTCGGCAAAATCGGTGATCCTGACTGGACCACCCATGTAGCGATTTGGGTGGTCCGAGACCACCCACGCGGAAAACGGACAACAGATTCGTGTTCTGGACCCTAAATAACCCCCATAGACAAAGTTCAGCGGAATCGGTGATCCTGCCTGGACCACCCAAGTAGAGCTTTGGGTGGTCCGAGACCACCCACGTGAAAAACAGATAGCAGATTCGTGATCAGCGTCCTCAATTACCCCCCCCCCCTATGCAAAGTTTCCGACATAGGAAGTTTAGGATAGTTGTCCGTTTTCCGCGTGGGTGGTCCGAGACCACCCACGTGAAAAAACAGATAGCAGATTCGTGATCAGCGTCCTCAATTACCACCCCCCCCCCTATGCAAAGTTTCAGCGAGTTTCGACAACTGAAAAAAAATCGAGGACTGGAGTCCGTTGTAACAAACAAACAAACAAACAAACATACATACATACAAAGGCTGGGTCTCGCTTTTATATAGTAGGATCATAATACAATGACTAACTGGGCTAGCCGTTGTACCAAGTCAATGTCTTTACCCTACCGTGCGGGTGTCAGTAACGCCTTTCACCACCGTACTACGCGCGCTCAACTTTTTTTTAATGTCCTAAAACCTGGTGAATAAATTCACCGTAATTTGGGTCTCTATGGTATTTGTTAAGAATAGTTACCTGTGCATCTTTTGATAAACACCTTTCACAGATTATGAAAAAGATTAGTGATAGTGATTTCCTTGGCTCGCTTTGGATATTTGTATACCCACGCTGGGTATAGCCGAACAATAGGTAGAAGCTCGTGACCAACGAGAGCTCGTGAACCTGTCTCAGTTATTCTACCATAACTGTGCTTTCTAAAGAACATTCACAGACCATGGACGATCATCAGCTTGTCGTTATTCGATCGTGATTCTTCGTCAAATTGAACACCTTTAAAAACGTAATTAGTCAGCGGGTGATTCACTCCATTTATCATTATATTTGCTACTATTTAGCTCCGTATAAATCGTTTCAGTTTTGGAACTTTGAAAATGAAAGCCAAAAATCTCACCTTCAACGAATCCGATTCCTCTGACGTAGGCGGACATCAACGTCCGCGGCAGCACGTAGCGATTGTTCTGATGGTAACCGAGGCCTGCAAATTTTGAAAAAAAATTAGGTAAAACGTGCAAAAGGTAAAAGTGTCGGCGTTGATCAGTTTCCTAAGGACGCGCCGCGCATTCATATTCCATTCTGAATCGCAGAGACACGATGAAGGTGCATTTGGCCTGACTTTACCACGCGCGCCCTCAGTAAAATGTGTAATTTTTAAAGAAAATTTAGACTGACGGTTATCCTGTGTGGGTCCGGTGGAGAGCAGAATGCGATAAGAGCCGCTCAGATTGAGCAAATCGCGTCGATTAGGGTCCAATCGTTGGCTGAAGAAAGAAAGACAAAATGCGAGAAAAAAATTGAAAATCATGTCTTTATATGTTCATTTATTATATATTGCATTGAGCAGGTAGACCCTTTTCGGTTTCAGCTCTTGTTGAAAAGTCGAAAAATATTGAAAAATCACCTGGGCCCGGATTCATGACCGGAACGAGCGGTCTCCGAGACCTCGTCGGCGCTATACCCCCTCGATACCGCAAACCTGCGGCCATTTCGCATTCGCGAACGGCGGGGTTTCGAAGACCTCGACGGCATACGGCGCAACCGCCGTAATCGCACTCACTGCGGGCAAGCACCGTTAGTCGGGCGATCGATATTCGCCGGAGTGGTGAGTTTTCCTTTTTAAATTCATATTTTACTGTTTTCTTTCAACTTCGTGTTTAGTTTTTGATTGTTTTTTTGTGTTCCTTCATTGTGTGATCTGTCTCCTCGTTGATTGTTTCCCCCAACCACTATCAATTTCTTTTCTTTGAAGAGGTATGTTTTCTTTACTCACATTTTATTGTTTTTGTGTTAATTTCGTGGTTGGGTTTCGTTATTATTGCGCTTTTTGTTTTTCTGATCAATCCTACCCCTCGTTAATTTTCCTACCGCCCCTCCCCTACCATATATTCCTTTCTTTGCGTCAACTCGCTATCAGTGTCGGTTGCAACGCTCTCCAAGCAGCAGATGTGACTGCTTGGATGCGTTGTGTTCTGATGCGAACAGCGAAAAGATGAGCTTCCCTTCCCCACTCCTTTCCCCTCACAGTGTTTCTATTCATTGTTACTAGAGAAAACGAAACGGGATAAGTTTTTACATGTAAACGCAAATACTTGTGGGCAAGCATGGAAGAAGAAAAAAGCATATAAGAGTCGTCCTTGCTAGTAATGAAAACGTTCGTCCTCTTCGGAAACTCTTCGCATGTGTTGCAGGTCGCATAGTCGCCCACAACTACCAGCGAAAATTTCGAAGCATGGACCGAACACAATTAGCACAACGAAAAACTGAAGTACTCACCATAAAGTAGAATACCGGTGAAGAATAAAGTCGGGGATAGGTGGAGCCGGGACTGAGTCCGCCCACGCAAATCATAAAATACGATTTTGGCTGGTGGTGTGGCTCTCGCTAGGCTACAATGCTACAATGCCTAAAAGTTTTAAAAGGAATCGGTAACAATGAATAGAAACACTGTGAGGGGAAAGGAGTGGGGAAGGGAAGCTCATCTTTTCGCTGTTCGCATCAGAACACAACGCATCCAAGCAGTCACATCTGCTGCTTGGAGAGCGTAGCAACCGACACTGATAGCGAGTTGACGCAAAGAAAGGAATATATGGTAGGGGAGGGGAGGTAGGAAAATTAAGGAGGGGTAGGATTGATCAGAAAAACAAAAAGCACAATAATAACGAACTCCAACCACGAAATTAACAAGAAAAGAAAACAACAACAAACATTGAAAGAAAAAACGACAGCATTAACGAAACAACAACAAACGTTAACAGAAAAACAAAACAACAACAAAAAACAAATACACACTAATCTCGCATTGCAATGAAAACATCAAAATATCAATTAAAAATAAAAACTCACCACTTCGGAGCATATCGATCCTCGCATTATGTGTCGACGACAGCTGCTCGCAGTGAGTGCGATTACGGCAGTAGCGCCATAGGCTGTCGAGGTCTGCGAAACCCCGCCTCATCGCGAGGTGTCGGAGACCCCTCCTAAACCTCGTCCAAACCGCGGCGCGCGGTCACGAATGTCGGTTTGCGCGCGGTACGGGTTTATTTGGCCGTATACCCCGCCTATACCCGTCGTGAATCCGGGCCATGATAGCACAGTACAGCACCGGACGCGCCGCAACGATAAAGCGGCGGTAACGGCGCTCCAGAGCGCCGAAATGCGCCGTTTCGGTGTCCACGCGTGGTGGCTCGCGAAGAGTCAACCACAGTTCATTTGCATCCCATGCCCAACGGGGGCCCCGCGGGGTAGCCTCTTCGAGCCACCCCGTGGGCCCCCCGCTCTTCGCTTGGGACGCTAGGAAAAGACGCCGAATATTTATAGGCGGCGAGGAGGGGGCGGAGCCTAGTCGGTGCAAAGACGGCCGCCTATATATAGTCGGCGAGGAGGGGGCGGAGTCAACTCGGTGGTGAGTCACCTAGCGAGGGACCGAAGCGGCAGCGGGATCTGAAAATCGAGGGGTCAAAAAAATCGACTATAAACAAGTTTTACGAATTTAGAAAAAAATGCATGTGGAGGGATAGAGCTAAAACTGTGCTGAGCTCGAATATATACTCATTTTTGCAAATAAACGAATTTTAAGGAAGTTATTCAAAAATGGCGGGTTTCGGCGCTCCAAGGCACCGCTGCTGCCGTTTTATCATTGCGGCGCGTCCGGTACTGTACAGTGCTCCGCGAACGCTGGCTGTTCGCGTAACGTCCTCTATGCTGACGTTGCTCTGAAAACAAATCAACAAAAATCAAAAATCAAAGTGCAAAATACAGTAGAAATTTTTTGAGAGGCTTTCCTACAATAATCGTGTTGTTCGGCTTCTTTCCATTCAGCGCCAAACCGCCGACGACCTGTCCATTGCCGAACTGAGCACAATACACCACCATGTCATCGCCCTAAATTCGATCGATTATCGATCGATTGATAACAAACAAACCAAAAGATGAATCGAAGGTTACCACCGAGGTTCTCGTAACCGCGATTCATCAAATAAGAGGTAACTTCCTCCTAGCAACACGCACATGGCAACTTCTAATTTGTTGTCATAGGGGTCATGTCGTGGGTAACAATTTCGGAGCCGGCTGTCTACTAGCATTGCTTAGAATAAAGGTAAATAAAAATCAATAGCAATTTTGTTCTCTACAGCGGCGAAATCCTGAAAACTTTCACTGGAATGTACCCAATTTCTCCGTGCTCTTGATTTAAGATCTCACAGGATCTAGAAACGAAGCTATGTTTGGGAATTATCTACTGAATTTATTTGCAATACCTTCATTATGATAAAGGTAAAGGTAAGGTGATCTGCGTCAATTATTCCCATGGACGCGCCACGCACTCGTATTCCATTCAGCATTGTAGGGGCATGGTATACAATGAGTTGCGGTGGCTAGTCACTATACCTTTCCGTCAGTGTCCTTACCCTCCTAAACAAGTCTTGTACCAATTCACCCGACCAAGGAGGGATGGAAGACCTGGTAATCCCGGGCGGGCATCGATCGCTCGACTGTACGAGTGTCGGTAGCGCCTCTTACCCCTGCAGCTTTACCTTCAACGCAGAAATGGTTACTCATGGCTAACCTTCTCCGAGATCTTTGAATTCACTCAGGGGCGAACCTGTTATTCTGGAATTTTTTCTTTTTCCCTTGTGTGTTAATGTTTAGTGTTCGTTCGTAGTTTTCTAATTGTCCAACAGTGTTCACTATTGGTGATCAATTGTTTTTGTTCTGTGTTGGATTGAAATAAATGAAATGAATCAAATAACCAGGTTTTACCAACAATTTATACCGACACACAGCTAACAACACAGGTCTTCTGAACTGTTTCTGTTTTCATTATAGGTTCTACGTACGTCACTCATATAAACAACACCATAGCCGCTAGCATAACTGAAACATAAATGATTAATGATAACATATCAAATTTTATAATGAAGGAACATCATAATCCTTGTCGCCTTTCAATCGTTAGCATTCCACATATCATCGAATATTTTAGTGTGAAAACGTTTTTATTTTTAAAATAACTTGGAAAATATTAGGAGTTGACGAAGGTCACTTCAATAACGAAAAACTACTTTGCTCGGAGCAACTCTGCAGATAGGAAATTTCTGTCAAAATACTGATGTGGGAAATGTTGACCTCAGAGAAGACGACAAGGACTCGGTATCAATTAAGCGGAAATAGTTACCGATGAGGTGCTTTACACTCCATATACAGCTCGCTGTTGAAGGTTTTGAAGGTACAGCTAAATAACATAAAAGTATAAAAGAATGTTCTCGAAAAACTAGCAGTCAACGTGAAACATGGAGTCTGTAGCCCTATAAAGGTAAAGGTAAAGGAGCAGCATTGATCAGTCGCCTAAGGACGCGCCACGCATTCGTGTTCCATTCAGAATCGTATAGGCACAGTGAATGCGTACTGAACCCCATCAATGACTTGAGGGAGCCAACTTTAATGCTAGGTCAGTGTATTAACCTTTCCAGACATCTCTGGTGCCAATTTACCCGACCCGGGAGGGATGTAAGGCTTGGTTAGCCTGAGCGAGGATCGATCGCTCGATCGTGCTGTCGGTACCTCTTACCAGTTTACCACGCTACCCTTTGTTCTCCATATGCGACTTTATTTCTTAATTCTACAAGATTTTTCAGCCAAACTTCACTTATTAGGCTGCAGGTGCCAACAATACCCTCGCGTGATTCCGATGAGATTGTGGTTGAATTTGAGAATTTTTCTCATAAACCGGCCTCTATATATTGACCGCTAGAGAACACCCCTTCTACCGCATCATGTAGTATGCGGGCGCACGTGGCACAGTGGTAAGGGGCGCTAGTAGCATTTGCACGGTCGAATGATGGATCCTCGCTCGAGCTATGCAAGCCTTTCTTCCCTTCCGGGTCAGGTAAATTGGTACCATAATTGTCTAAAATGGTAATGATACTGACTCGGTGTAGCTGCTAGCCAACACAAGTGATTGTATTAGGTTGGTCAAAACGTCTTTTCGGGGTTCCCTTTCAAATATCATAACGTCCAAGTTTTAACAGGTATTCATGTTCAGACATGTGGAGGTCGTAGACAATTCTCGCAGCTCATCTGCAATAGGTATATGAGGTAGCTCGCGCTACCCAGGATCAAATAGCAATGGCAATTTCGCAGGAGCTCCATCGTGCTATTGTTTTATATGAGTGGCACCGTGGCAGTGGAGCTACGGCGACAGCCAACAACCTCAACAGTGCGCTAGGGGAAGGCACCACTCATCGGCCACACATGCCATGGTGACCCCACGATGACCCGATCGTCGTCGACGGTCCACAGCTCGACCAGATTATCAGGTAATCAATGGCTCGTCACCTAAAGGAGCCTGAGTGAAAGTGTCTCAGTATGCACTTCTATGGAAACCTGTATATGCTTCTACTCAGAATTTTACGCTCTATCAAATGAGCTCAACCGGAATCTTTTCAAAACAACCCTAAGGGCAGAATATTCTCGTGTTCACTCTTTTTTGAGAAAAAATAATATGTTGGTAAATAATAGATTGTTGGACGTGTTTCCAGACTAACATTTCGTCGCATATTCAACCAATTCAACGAAAAACTTTTTGATGTTATTCATGATTTATATTCCATGGAATGTAGAGAGAACGACAGTTATGATTCCGTGCAAAGCGGATTTGTTCTCTGTTGAGAGAATCTTGAATATTTCGCCTTCTTTCCTTTAACATATCAGACATAATAAGTTTTTTATGGTAAATGTAGACATCACCTAATGGCCGTAACAATATAGAGGATAATGATTGACCGGGTTCATGACCTCGACTGTAGATGGTACCACGAGGCTGTGGCATCGAGGTCACTATGGTATTCGCAGTTTCTTGATATTTTTAGCTATTTCTTATTGCTTTCAGAGACCAGACGAGGCGTGACGTGGAGAGAAGGCATATTATAGGGTGGTAAGAAAGTCTTGAGCCACTTTGTTTGAAAGATTCAGAACTTCCGACTTCTGGATTGTATCCATACCCTATCATGTGATAGTTGTTAGTCATTCACGAAGCAGCGTTACCATGGGTATAAATAACCAAACCCTCTTTTTTAACTTCAGATACGATGTCATTTCCACAAGAGCACATTTGAGCCCTCATCTTTAACGGGCGGTGGCACAGTACTGGAACGAAGGAAACCATTCGCAACATCGGCGTTGTATTCGCAGTAGATACCACAACCTTCAGCATCGCGGAGCTCTGGTTATCTCGCTTTATAACTTGAGACTTTTGCTTCGAAGGCAAGCCGTGGTTGAGACAGGCTCTGCGGTAGAAAATTCTGCCTTTATCGAAGCTGTCGCAGCGGATCCGGAAGAGAGCCCTCGTACTCTTGCAAGGGGACTATAACACAGCCATACAACAGTTACCGGCTGACTCCATTCCTTCGTTACAGAGAAACGCTGAGTGAACTGAGCTTGGACATCCCGACCGACAGCACGTGGTTTACCCGGGCATTCACTGTTCAGTCTCCCCTTCTCCGCTTTCTTGAAGACAGCTTTCAAAAAGCATAGTTAGGTAGTATGAGAGGAGGAAACCTGGTCTCTTTAAATCACGCAGCGCTGTCCTGCTGCACTCAGCAGAAGCGCTTTTACGGAGGCAAAACCGGAATTACATGTTAAGAAGGTTCTCCAATGGTGCTTCTGGCACAGGGCAGGAATGATGTACAAGAAGAAGGTAACGAAAGAGGACATGGTCTCTACTGTCGTTATAGCAATTCCACCACCTGCACTGTTCATAATTGGTTTGCTAGCTTTGCTGAAAGAGGGACATTCTTCAAAGACAAGCCTCGGTCGGGACGCCCTAACACAGTAGAAGATTTCGCCGTTCTCTCTGCTGTTAAAGAGTATCCAGAAGTTAACACTCGTAGTATTGCGAGAAGACTTAGGTGTACTCAATCGAGAGTTGTCACCCGCCTCAGAGCCCTCGGGTACCGAAAAATCCTGACGCGATGGATCCCCCATCATCTGACAGATGACATGCGTTACACTCGAGTATCCATCTGCCAGTCACTCCTTCTTCGCCCGTACAGTAAGGAGTTTCTGGAAGATCTGGTCACCGGAGATGAGATCTTCTTCGATTCTAATGCGCACCATGCCGTATGGGTCCCTCTAGGAGAAGACCTTCCAACGCAAGCAAGATTGTGCCTACACCCCAAGAAGCTTCACCTGTGCTGCTTCTAGGACTGGAGAGGAATGCTCTGTTGTGAGCTACTCCCGACAGAGAAGAGCATCAACGCCAACTTTCACCGCCTAACTTCAAAAATTAGCGAAAGCTATTCGAGAAAAACGGCCGAGACGAGCATCTGTTCACTTCCTACACGATAACGCAAGCCCACATGTAGCTAAAGATACCTACAAGAATTTGGAGGAGCTGGGCTGGGACATGGCTCCGCATCCTCCCTTCTCTACTGGCATAGCTCCCTCTGACTATTATCTGTTTCGCCTCTTAAGGCTTTCTTAGCTAAGCAAATATTAGTTAAAGTAGATGATGTTGTAAGGGCGGTCAGCGACTTCTTCAAGTTCTAGTCTTCTTATTTCTGGGAAAAGGGGATCAATGACCTGCCCGTCAGATGGAGGACAGTTGTGACTAACAACGGTAATTATATAGTTGATTGATTGTTATTGTGTGCTGGATAAAAAAATAAACAAAAAAACAAGTCAAAACCCTGAAAATACTTTTCGATCAACCTAATATAGGCCAAATGCGCACTATCCATGCCTTGACGATTCTGATATTAGGTGATTCTGATATTAGGTGAGTGCGTGTTCTTATTGTTAGAGAACCCCTCGTCGAACACCATTTCATCTTTATCCTTACCATCAAAGCCTTTCGGCACAACCTTGAGCTTGACTTGACTTCGCTTATGTCAACAAGGAGCCATATAACATTTGTTGAAACGAAAGCACTCACTGTCCATGTGCACATGGGGCCCGATCCACTCCATGTTATGCTTTTTCAGGGAAAGTTTTTCGTCGTCTGCAATTTTGTTTACATCTACAGCTTTTGTTCAGTGCTTGTTTTATTTTTTGCAAGTGCTGTGTAGCGTAATATAAGCAGTCTCTGGTAACGAAAGGTGACGTCATCGGTGCAGTTAAGTCGTTTCTCCTTTTCGGAGGTGTTGAATTTGAAACGCAAGTATGGAAATAAACCAACCTTTCGCTAAGGGACCGATTGCCATCAGCATACGGAAATTTCCCTCGAGTTCATACACATCCTGATGGCTCGGTTCGATCCGTAGCCTGAAAGCTGGTAGCTAACCCAAGGTTTTTCGAGCACCATTTTTTGATAAAGCAAAGGAGACGAAGAAGTAGTACAATGGGGATAAAAGAGCTCTTCATGAAGTCTTTCTACAGCGACTGTGGTACAGTGATAAGAGGCGATACTGACTCTGGCACAGTCGAGCGATCGATCTTCGCTCGGGTGAACGAGGCTTTCATGCCCTCCGAGGCCGGGTAAATTGCTACCAGATTTGAATGGGAAGTTCAAGACAGGGACATTGTTCAGCTGCTGCCCCCGCAAGTTATTATATGGGCCAAATATACGTTCACCATACCTCTGCGATTATGAATAGAACACGGATGAGTGGCCCGTGCTTAAGGACGGATCAACGCCGAAACCTTTGTTTTTAACAATAGATTTAGAATTACAATACATCACTTACGTTACTTTGCAATATAGTCTATCATCGATATATGATCCCTCTAGGTGATGGATGCCCTCGTAGTCCTAAATCTGACAATTTGAATAATGGAACAACCAGAATTCAGTTTTCCATTCTATCGGAAATTTCGGCTACCCGTGGTACAGCTGTTGTCTTATCGCTTAAAACGATCGATGCTTTCAGAAGCGCTCCAGAGAAAGAACAATGGAAACATTTGGGATATTAATTTGTATACTGTCGTATCTCTACGGCCCTGTACTGGACGAAAATCGGCAACAGGCTTATCAGAGAATGTCAACCTAAGATTTACCTACTACTTCTAATTCTCCCTATCAAATATAATAAAATAATATTGGAATACATAAGTTTTCAAAAAGTTTTTTTTTAAATGCGACAAGCTCGATAGCCGTCTGGTACACATCTCGGCACCGAGCCAGCTGCGTACCGGGTGTGGAGCATTTAATATGTTAATTATCTTACCAGTTTTTCGAGTTTGGTTCGTTCACGATGGACTAGCAAATGAGACGCAACCTTATTGTTCTGGAGAGTGCAGGCTATAACAGTGTCGGCGCCCTGAATCATCGTTTTCAATCAGCTATGAATGATGAGTGCTAGAAGAAAAAGCCGTCTGACTCAGGGAAGGTGCTAGGGGAGCGCAAATAGCTAGCGCAACTGACAAAGGAGTCCCTCTACACGTGTGCCAAGCTTTGACGACGTAATTTTTACAGAGTGTAGCGTCTCCCATGGGTATTACGAAACCGTACTTAGATTTTCCGGAGCGACATTCTATCCTTATATAGCTGGTATGAAAGGAGTTTGTGCACTAATTTTGGAGGTTCGACTGGTGGGTACAGCGGTATTTAAGCTTCCGATGTCAAGCTAAGTAGTGAATAAGAAGCAATCGATTTGCCACCACGTTATTGACGATTTCTGATCCGTTCACTACACACCACTCTGGTGCCCTGCCAACACGGGATGGCGCGGTTACGTCCATTGCAACTAGCCGACGCGCACACCGGTTACGCGTAACCGCGGTGAACCCATTTTGGTTTCCAGTGCTGCCTCCAAATTCAGGCTGTGCAGGAGGTTTCCTAAGCCATGGAAAAATTAAAATTCGTGTTGTTTCGAATACGAGTTCCGTCGTGGAAACAGTGTATCACAGTCCGTCCAGAACATCAGCGAGCTATTTGGTGAGGATGTGGCTAGTGAACCCACAGTGCGTCGCTGGTTTGGAAATTTTCGTTCTGGAGATTTCAATCTTGCAAGCAAGCCTCGTGGAAGACCTAGATTCAAGGTGAACAACACAGCTTTGAAAGATGCAGTGGAAAGTGACAGCACTCAAACTACTCGTGAGTTAGCAGCAGGCTTCGGGGTACCTGTACCCACAATACTGGATCATTTGATGCAAAATGTCGAAGTGAAAAACCCCGATTAGTGGGTTCCTCACGAACGGAACGAGCAGCAAAAGTGGTGTCGCTTCGAGCTTGCCTTTCGCTTTTTTCTCGACACAGATCTGAACCATTTTTACATCGCGTCCTTACTTGTGATGAAAAGGGGATTCTGTACGACAATCGCAAAGGCTCAGCACGATGGTTGGACGAAGATGAGGTGCCGGAACATGGCGTAAAGCTCAAAATACACCGGCAAAGTTGGTGATCTCTGTTTGGTAATCTATCTATGGAGTCATCCATTACAACTTCATGAGACCTGGCAAATCGATAACAGCGGTCGTGTACCGTAACAAGTTGGATGTTACGATGGGAAAGCTTGCGTGGAAGCACCCGAGATTGGCCTACAGAGACAAGCCAATCCTCTTGCCTGGCACTGCAAGACCACATTTCGCACGAACAACGTTGCATAAATTGTAGGAGTTGCACAGTTTATTCAACCACATTGTTCGCCAGATCTTGCACCAACTGAATACCATATGTTTTGGGCATTAGACCACTTCTTACAAGACAAATATGTAGTTCAGTTCTCACGAGGATGTGGAAAATGCCTTCCGCGAATTAATCCCTTCTCGTCCTTCAGGTTTCTACGCGTCCGGCATTAACAAGTAACTATTAAAATGGCAGAAGTGTGTTGGCTGTTTAGGTGAAAATTTTGGTTGATTACAGTGCCGTTTTTTTTGTGAAATAGTGAAGCAAAGTTTCGACACAAAATCGGCCATTTCATACTTAATGACCTAATACAAATAACTTTTACGTGAATTTGACATCAGTTGTTTCCTTTTCAAGCGCTAATATATCTATTGTGACTCAAGAAAAATCAACAGTCGTGATACAAAACTATAAAACAATGAAAACATAAGCGCTTACAGGGTGGCAAAAAATTACGGGCGCCATAAAAAGTGTTCATAATTCTTCTTGCTTGATAATTTGCTCAAAAAAATTTATTCATATCCAAGAACAGAACATGACATTTCATAGTTACCAAATGTTTTCAAAGTGGCTGGTTTCAGTTTCTATATAAATGGTATTTTATTACTTCATGAAATCGATGGTGCGTCGCAAGTAGTAATTTTCTATATTGTTTCATATTTTGATCAGCTCCTTTCACACTCTATTCAAATTTCGGATTTCGGACTTCTGAGTTTTTTCTGTGAATACTCAAACGGCTAACAAGGGAGGTCAGTGGACTTCCCCCAAAGATTCCAATCGAGGCCTATATGGCTTTGTAGAGCATCGAGTGGAGATTACAACGGTATAGTTCGCTTTTCTAAATGGCGACGGACGGTCCAAAAAAGGCGAAAAAGGTGGCTCAGTAGGTAGCATGTAGTGCTCACAATGTGGTGGTCAGGGGATCGGACCGTTTGTCGGACATTTCTTTTGCCTTCATACACTTGATACCCAAATAGGCTCCTTTTGTAATTTTGTCGCAGTTGCTGGATAGATTCGCGTTTGGGAGGGGTATGGCCAACAGAGTACGCACAGGGGATTATATCTACTAGCATTTATGTATGCATATGACCCATACCTATCGTAAACAACTCAAATCGATCCAAAATTCAAAAACAAATGTCAGATTCGTGATCAGCACCTCGAATTCCCCCCTTGGACAAAATTTGGGCTAAATCGGCGATTTCGACCCAATCACCCTACTTCGTTATTACGGACCCTAGCGAGCGCGCGTCGGACACAATGGGAAAAGCTGATGCTAGCTTTGTGAATTGTGGATTTGTCAGCAGCAATAAGATCTTTTTTGATGAATAAGGAGGAAATACATCCAAAAATAAAGTCGCTGTGTTCTTTAGAGTTTAAAAAGTGGAACAATAGATTAATGATATTCTCAGCAACTGGACGTTCACACAACTACTCACCCGACACTAGTAAAGCTGGTTGGGTCGAAATCGCCGATTTACCCCAAACTTTGTCTACGGGGGTTATTCTGACGTTTGTTTTTGAATTTTGGACCGATTTGGGTTGGTTACGGTATGTATGGGTCACGTAAATAAGTGGTAGTAGATATAGCCCCTTGTGCGTACTCTGTTGGCCATACTCGTCCCAAACGCGAATCTATCCCGCAACTGCTACAAAATTGCGAAAGGAACGTAATTTGGTATGTAGCGCATGAAGGCAAAAGAAAAGGCCAGCATTGGGACCGACCCCCTGACCGTCAGATCGCGAGCCATACATGCTAACCACTGAGCCACAGTAGTACCACCTCAGGAAACTAACACCTAGAACCGCTCTCGGCACTAGTTTCTCGCCACTAGTTATTGGTCGAGATTTTTCGCCTTTTTTGGACCGCCCATTGCCTTTTAGCAAAAACATACTATACCGTTGTAATCGCCATTCGAAGCTCTACAAAACCATATAGGTCTCGATTGGTTCTTTCGGGGGAAGTTCACTGACCTCCATCGTAAGTCCAACGGATTCAGTTCAGTGTTTTCGATCTCATGGAGGTGCACTACTGATTTGGCTGCTTATACCATTACTTAACGGTGGAATTAGGATGTTTCTGCTTCAACATTCTTCCGAGACATTTGTAGCTTCTATAAGAACCTCTTCTCTATAGATTTCGTATTTCTTTCGTCTTTTCTATCGATGAAAATGAAAAAAGTCTTGCCTGAAGCACTGAAATCGCTTCAAACCATTAAGTTTATTGGATATCAGAATTTCACGGTGATTTTTCGCTTGCAGTTATTCATTGGGACTGTGTTGAAAAGATGAGGGTGATTTTGAAAATTTTAAGCAACGCAGATAGTAGAAAGTTTATCATCGAAAAAGAGGTTGCCCTACTGCGGCTCACCTTGAAAAATTACCCTTATTTCTTTCGATTTTTCTTACATTTGATAGATAAGAGTTGATGCTTTGAACAGAAGGTAACTTCAAGGCCTAGGCTTTTTAAGTAGTATCATTTGAACCAATTTGCAAAAATATTCGAACTCTATGGCCATTTTTATCAACTTCACGCCATTTTATTAGTTAATCCTCTTTTTAAGAATACTATCCACTCTTATTTTGTTTAAACATGCACATCCTGAAACCATTGCTTCACAATCTCCTGGACGATTCATAGAGAAACACCAAGCCTCGATGAAAATGCTGAGTTCCCCAACCCACCTGCCGGTTATTGTGCAACCGCGATACACCACCATGTCATCGCCCTAAATGGGAGGTGAGCGTTGGTATAACAAAGGCCTCACTCACTGGTTTTCATCGACCCTTTTTCCCACCCCAGAAGGTCGTTCCGGAAAAACTAACTACGGTTTCGTAATACCCATGGGAGACCCTATATCCTGTAAAAACTACGTCGCCAAAGCTTGGCACATGTGTAGAGGGAATCTTTGTGAGAACGGCTCAGTGGTATAGTGAACTAACACAGAGTGCCCCGGATAGGCCTGAGACACGAGTTCGAATCCCGCCTGAGCCGCGGCTTGCGATGATGCTAGCACCGCCATTACAACAGCTTACACAAAGTTCGTAGTAAAAGTTTAGGAATGGATGAGTAGACGGAAACCTGGGGCCGTATGCTCGTCTCTCCCGGACGAAGGGCGCCCTTTACCCGGCCGGGCGAAGGGCGCCCTTCGCCCGGCCGGGAGAGACGAGCATACGGCACCTGATATAACGACGAGATCGTAAGCTTTTCCAAGGAATTCTGCTTAGCACTGGACGATAGACGCTCAAAGGACAAGTCATTAGACACATAATCAAGAAATCCTCGGCGTGGAGTTTACTACGCTCCGCATTCCGTCACAAGGGGATATATCACTGGGGATGATAAGAGACGAGCCGACGGTCTCGAGGATGATTCATAGCCCGTGGCGCTGAACCCCTTTTTGGTTCGGATAAACCTACCAAGCACACGTCGAAACAGAAATTTCGCTCCACCGAACCTCTCCTATAGGTAATGTGGACCCAACGGCAAACCCGAATAACTAGAGCTAATTGCGGGCTGGGCCCTACGGACCGCTTTTCTGCCGATCGATTATGGGAATTCTGAGGTTGGGAAGTGACACCATATCTAGTGAATGAAGAATTCAAAAGCGAAGAATCAGACCATTTTATCGTCCTTCGAGAAGGCAAGTGCTACATAAACGCCAGTTTTGTCTTTATCCTCTGCCTGACCGTCCACTTCAATTTCCATGTCTGGACCTTGCTTCTGAAAATGTTGTTGTGTAAGACTCGGTGGACCCCTATAAAGGTAAAGGTAAAGTTATGAGCCTTGATCGACACTCTAGGGGCGCGCCAAGCATTCGTCTCCCATTCAGAATCGTCGAGACATGGCGAAGGGGTACATGGCTTATACAATGACTTGCAGTAATCAACCGCTATGCTGATCTAGCGTCTTCACCTTCACAAATACGTCTGGCATAAATTTATCCGACTTCGGAGGGATAGAAGAATTGGGGCGCAATGTGGGTTGGGGGTGCAGGGTGGTGGTCCGCAACTTTACGTCGACTTTAACGTGTTATCATGGTTATATCTGCTACTGTTTACGATCAACGCGGTCGGTTTTGACATGTTTGACATGTAAACTCTTCAGAATTGTTCACACCTTAACATGTTAACCAGCATAGAATCAACGCAATATTACAGACCGGTACGCTGCACCCCCAACCCTCATAGCACCAGAATTGTTTAGTCCAAGCGGAGATCGAGATCGATCGTTCGATTGTGCGGGAGTCAGTAGCACCTCTTATCACTGCACCATATAAGGCCTTCGTTATAGGTTCGCTCGCACCCTGCGAAACTCGTCCATTCAGCATCAGACAGCGTGGGGCCAGACACGTTTGTACGAGTCGCGTCGACGGGATAGTTCGTACAGAAGTGTCTGGCCCCACGCTGTCTGATGCTGAATGGACGAGTTCCGTAGGGTGCGAGCGAACCTATAACAAAGGCCTTATGCATGCACATAAGCGAAACGCAAGAGTTGTCGGTCTGTATGTTATGATTTTAAACGAGAGCGCCTGGTGACGGCTATATCACTGTTTATCACTGAAATCGTTTGGAGCATCACATTCTACGATAACTTCTCATTTTCCAGCAGATCAGCGACCTATCGGCCTATCCGTTTCAAATGAGTTGTGTTGGAATTTTAACAACCTCAACAAGCAATATACATAAATATACGCCACCCCCTGTTTTGGCATTTGCCACTTTACTGGGCAAGATGCAGCTTTTCCTCACATCTCATTTCAAGAAGCATGGAAAATAACCACGCTGTACACGTTTTCGAGCAACGTGAATATATTGGGTGAGGGACGTTTCGCACGAAACCCTAATTGCTAACTCATGGCGCGCGCGATGTGACAGTACCTGCGGACCACTGATGAGTTCACTGCGTGCGCCTGCGCACTGGTCTACGGCGCACGCGATCATGGCCACGTCCGAGCTCCTCGTTAAGGAGATGGTGACCCGACGAACGAGAGGAGTCACCAGATCGACCAGATTGGGAGCGAAAGCTATGGCTCGCCGATGCAGAGGACGCGTTAGGCGCTGTAAGGTGTCGAACATACACAACACCTGCACGTGCCTAGATCAGAATTTCGAGCTCTATTTCATGGGTTCAATCGCATTTGAAGAAAACTGTCGAGAATACAATTCTGTGCCAAAATTGCATGAAAAAACACCGACAAAAATCTGTTTTCTGGGTACCGACGGCGACACAATTCTGAACTCAAATTTTATACAGATGTGTGATCTTCATCATATCAAATAATGTCAAATAGTCAAAAGCTATTCTATAAATTACAGACTGCACAGTTTTTTTTTTCAGTTGGAAAAATATTGCTTCATAGATTTGCTGGTCGCTACCATGGAAGAGGTGGAAGAGGGATTAGCACGAGAGAAATAACAAAATTTAGTGTCAAGCTGTCTAAGCACGTCACAAGGCGTACAATATGAAGTGGATATCGTAATTATTTCTCCATTCGACGCCAATTATTTGATTAAACAAATATCCTCATTGCATGGTATTTAAGCACAGAATTGTGTTCTCAACGGTTTTCCCCAAATTCGATTGAGCCTCGAAATTGAATAGAGCTCGAAATTCTGATCTGGGCATGTGTAGGTGTTGTGCGTGCTCGCTTTCATACACTGCCTTACGCGCCCTATGAATCGGCGAGCGGTAGCTCTCGCTCCCGATCTGGTCGATCTAGTGACTCCTTCCGTCCGTCGGGTCACCATCGCCTTAACGAGGAGCTCGGCCACGGTCAAGATCGCGTGCGGCGAGGGCGAGGGTGTAGCTGCACGCGGTGAACTCGCCAATGGTCCGCAGGTACTGTCACCTTGCGCACGCCATGAGTTGGCAATTAGGGTTTCGTGCGAAACGTCCCCCTCCCGAATATATTTAGCATAGTTTTTATAAAAAAATTTTCGTTTTTAAGTCATGTCAAGGTGAGTGGAACCTTACACTAAAAAAGTCTTCCTGTTGTTGGTTTCCCATAAAACGAGATAATATTGTGAGTAGATGTTCTGCACATCTACTCACAATATTATCTGAGATAAGGGAAAGGTTGAGTGCTGAGATAAGGGAAAGGTTTGGGGTGGCTTCAATACCCGACGAACTTCGCGAGTCCCGTCTGAGGTGGTACGGGCACGTGCTCCGAGTAAGTGGCGACACGGTATGCAAGATTGGACTCGGTCTCGACATACAAGGTACAAGACCGAGGGGACGTCCGAAGCAGCGCTGGCTGGATACGATACACGTAGACCTGAAGGCAGAAAGAATTCATCCAGACCACGCAGATGTTCTGCACATATACCTCTAGCTCTACATCTTACTTCTGAAGAGCTAGTCGCAGTTTCTGCTCTTGGATGCGTCGATCTATTCATCAGCTGGATCTCGGCAAGAGTTGGTCGTTCCAGGCCCGCTGCTTGAGGCTACTTGCGCGGCTCCGAAGGCTATGTCAAGAAGATGTCTAGTAGTCGTTCGCGTCAGGTATCCAATGAGGGTTAGGGGAAATTTTACAGAGTTACACCCAAAAGTACCGCAAGTCTGCGTCAGATCCCCATAGTTTAGAAGCTTCCATCCCCTTGTTTGTTTACATGGAGTGTGCTACACCGAAGAGTCCAACATCTGCAGTTTAGCAATGATGTAGACATCTAGACTGACCAGGTCGCATGAGCTGGTCCCACCTCATTTTTGAGAATGAAACTCAAACAGCCACGGGCACAATGGTGCATTTTATCGCTTTGCACAATTACGTCCAGAAGGATTTGGAAAATGGGTCAGGTTCATTCCAAATAGTTTTATTTCGACAAAAGAAGGGCAATCTAAAAGTATAGGGCAGGCAGTAAAGTTACTTTCATGTCAACAGAGAAGAACCGCCTTTTTTAGAAGAAGGAAATTCGGTGGACTTTAACTTGTGGTCTGGGGCGCCTTTAGTGCTATCACGTCTTGGATGGCGAGATTTACCAGGAAGTGCTAGTAGATCACATTTAGTTTTTCAGAGTCAGTGCGGGACGGTAGATTTTTCGATTCAGCGGGTCTGCGCGAAAATCCATCTATGGCGCTCGACTTAATTGTCCTCTAAGGACCGCGGAGTTAAGATCTTAGAGGAGGCCGCTTGTAGGTTGGATTGCAATCCAGTGGAGAATCGTTAGCGCATACTCATTCTTTATTTATTTATTTATTGAATACGCCATGAGGCGTGCCATTAATAGTGAGGTTTAAAGTGAATTGGTAGAAGGCGATAGGTCCTCATAATCACTGACGACACTGTAGTTCATTTGATACTGTTTGAGCAGTGTAGGGCTTGACATTCACTTTGGAAATTAACACTAGATGAGAGTCAAATAAAGAGAAACTAAAGAAGAAAAAAGAAACAAATATAACTGCAAGCGAATAATAGAATATTGGCGGAAGTAGAACGTTACACAGCCTATCCCAATAGCAACTACCACGGTAGAGAACAACGAAGCTTCATGCCCTTGTGGGTCCTGATTCGAAATGTGTATGTGAACAGACATCACTAAGCCACCATCACGGAGATCAGGTGCGAGTCAGAGGCGCAGTGCGTGAAAATCGACCCACAAATTCTTTAAAACTCGCGCTCAGGAATACGGAACCGCTTGATAGCAGCGGTGGGGAAACAGGGAAGAATAATCAACGAATTCAATAACCGGATTGTAACTGCATCTTTGGTATATATATCTGGAAACCAAAGTGTGGCGTAGGGCGCAAAAACCTGCGGATAAAAAATCGATATAAACATACCACATCAGCTCATAAATTACAAAAAAGTGTTTTCCATGGTTATTTTCCATGCTGCTGAAAATGGCATTGAAGAAAAAACTGCATCTCTTTCGTTAAAGTGGGAATCACCAAAATAGGGTGGGTGGCGTATGTTCATGAGACGCACTGTAGGTTCAGGTATTTCTTCGTTTGGGGCTCGACTGGTGCAGTGGTAAGAAGGGCTACCGACACAAAAACGATTGAGCGATCAATCCTGCTCGGGCTAACCAAGCCTTCCATCCCTCCGGGGTCGGGTGACTTGGTACCGAACGTGGCTGGTAAGATAGAAACACTGACTTGGTATAGCGGCTGGCTCCAACAAGTCATTACATAAGCCAAATACGCATTCACCATGCCTCTACGATTGTGAACGGAACACGAATGCCCTCAGAGGACTGATTGACTCCGACACTTTTACTTATTTATTCGTTTATTCAACGAAGATGGCGAAGCACATACCTTGAAGCTAGCGTGTGCCAGACAGGGACCAGTGTCCTGTTCTGAACAGTTCACAGGCAGTCGCATACAGAGCTTTGTGTGGCTACACTCATCGGCTTTAAACTCCGCTCGCACGATAAGCAGCAGGCCCTGAATGGTAGGTTGATTGATTGATCAGTCATCTGAACTTTTGCTTCGTATTCACGTCTCGCAAACGGTACTTACCAACAGTAAAAAAATTGTGGTTAGACAGGATGGCGACAGCTTTGAGACGGTCATGTCGGCGGTCCTATGGACAGACGATACACTCAACGGCAGGCGGACCAACGGAAATGAACCTATCCGCAGCATCGCCGAAGTGATATCTCTGGTGATGTGGCTGATTACGATATGACGTGAAAATTCCAACTTCTCACCAAACCTTAACTAACGAGTTTCGAATAGGCAAAGGTGAAGTAGAAGTGTGATCGGCGTTGAATAGTCCCTAAGGATGCGCCGCGAACTCGTCTTCCATAAGGAATCATAAGGGGATGGTAAATGCGTATTTGGCCTACACAAAGATTTACCGGGGCCAGCCGCTGTACCAGGTCAGTGTCCCCACCTTCCAAGACAACACTGGTACCAATCTACCCGACCACAAGGGATGGGAAGCTTGGTTAGGCTATGTGGTGATCAATCGCTCGATCGTGCGGGTGACGGTGGCGCCTTTTACCACTGTACCACACAAGTCCCAGGATTCGTGATACCCCGGATTAAACCCCGAATATACCCAGTCGTTCGTCTATGGAAGACGGTTCGCGGCGAATCTAGGACTCTATATGAGTCCCAGTTGAACACTTTTTTTTCAGGAAGAAGTTCGTGTTAAGGTTACCCGTCTGGGTTAGAAGGAGTACCTTCAATTTCATTGAGATTTCTCGCATTTCCTGCACGCAGACATGATGGAAATTCATTTGATTCACAAGTCTAAAACAACATCTGCACGTATAAGTATCATGTAGCTAAAGAGAATTTAGAGAAGACTAGGACGTTGAGCACAAATACAGTAGATTAATTACAATGAAAAAATAAAAAATATGAAAAAAGGACGCATTAGCTATCTATTCGAATCAAAGGCTCTGTTCAAAGCAATGTGAACTCAACACACAAACGGTACTCTAACACGATATACAAACACGAAAACACGCCAACAATGCTGTGCATCAAGACATTTAAACCTCAGAAATACAGTAAACAGATCAATATATCGATCGCACATCCTGCAGTAGGCGAACACTCCAGGAAGAAGGGGCATGACAGCGTGGAAAATAAAAGCTATGTGACAATGATTTTTCAAGTTCAGGACACCATTGACAGACAAAACAGTAGAAACATGGGTGATGAATGAAAATGAGCGAGAAAAGTGATCGTTACGGAGATCAAAACATAAAAATTTGGTCTCTAAAGCTGTGCGATGGAAACGATACATAAAAGACTTTCCTAGTAGGAATTGAACAGGAGCTGGCGCATCGCCAGATTTATGTGAACTCGAAAAGCAACTTTACCAAAAAATCTCAAGAAACTCTAGAAAACTCTTCAAAATGCTTAAACCCTCTGAAAAATATCCGACGACTATTTGTACGATAGAAATGTTGCGCTATCTTACATTAAGCATAAGGTCTTCAAGATTTCTGCGGGACGATTTCAGATGATGCATCGTCGAAGGGACCCAACCAGAGGAACCCTCCTAATGGTTCCCGGAAGGGACCCACTCGAAATTGGCGGTGGGTTCCATGGTTGGCACGGATGTGAAACACTCTCAGTTCACCGGCTTCTTCCCAATTAGAACGGAGATCGCGACGGCGGTACCGATGGCGACCACGACGAAGAACAACAACAGCAGTGACTGTAGACGTTTCACCTAAATGGTGGTAAATTTTAAATAGAATGTTGCAGAATCAATCGATACTTGTAGTTTGATTATTAACGGACCTTCTGAACGGTGTCCGAGTAGGTGATGGCACTTGTGCCACCAACACGGACCATCTCCATCTCGCCGGTGACGCGATGTCGTCCTCCTAGCCAGGCTGGAAGGGATAAAAGGTAAAGGCAAGATAAAGGTGTCAACGTTGATCAGTCCCTAAGAACGCGCCACGCTTTCGTGTTTCATTCGGAATTGTAGCGGCATAACTATTGTGTATTTGGCCCATACAATGACTTGCGGTAGCCAACCGTCTTAACAAGTTAGTGTCATTACCTTCCCAGACAAGTCTGGTATTAATTCACCCGACCACGAAGGGATGGAAGACTTGGTTAGTCTGTGCGGGGATCGATCGTTCGACCGTTCAGGTGTCAGTAGCGCCTCTTGCCACTGCAACAGCTACAAAAGCTGCTGAAATGCCTACTTTTTATCGTCAGCGCTTCCATGACGATCGTGGTGAGACCGGCGACGGCGATGAAGGCGATGTAAAGACCGAGGGCAGCGTCTCGATTGCTGAACATGCCGTTGAAATGCACCACGGCCACCATTGTGGCGGCAGCTGAAACGAATAATTTTGACCGACTAAAGGTAAAGGTGAAAGTGAAGGTAAAGGTAAGGGTAAACGTTAAGGTGCTGATCAGTCACCTAATGGCGCGCCAGGCATTCGTGTTCCATGAAGAATCGTAGAGGCACGGAGAATGTGTATTTCCCATATACAGACATACAATTACTTACCGGGGTCCAGCCGCTATACCAAGTCAATGCCATTACTCGGCCAGACAAGTCTGGTACCTACTTACTCGACCCAGAAGGGATGAAAGCCATGGTAAGCCTGGGCGGAGATCGAACGCTTGACCGTGCGGGTGCCAGTAGCGCCCTTTACTACTGCACTACGCGCGCCCAAATTTTATCCAATGTCTTAAAACCTAATGGGTAAGTTCACCGTTAGTAATCTTGGCCCAGATTCATGAACGGACGAGTGGTCTTCGAAACCGCGGCGCAGCCAGAACCAGACGGCAGAGTCGATGAGAGATTGCGTTTAACATAGGAAGTTTAGGATAAGAGAATAGCGCCGTTCGGACGATATCTCGGGGCTTATCGGGGGTTTACCAATGATGATTCTGGGCCCTGGGTCTCTAGGGTATTTGTTGAGATTAGTTATCTCTGCATCTTTTTGACAAACACTTATCACAGATTGTAAAAACCGGTAGTGACAGTGACTTCTTTGGCTTGCTTAGGACATTTTTATACCCACGCTGGGTATAGCCAAACCCAAGTTCGTGACCAACGACTCACCTGCGCACAGCCAACAGCCGAAACCGAAGAAACCGTGAACGATGTTGAACACGAATCGTCCTTTCTGCTCCGGATGGCATCTAAGAGAGACTCTTTTCAAATTATTTTTCACAATTTCTGTGACGCATCACATAAAACTGTAGGAGTTTCAGAAAATTTTTTCGTAAGAATCTTACGCAGCGCGCAATCGCGTCGCTAAGACAGATAGTCTGACATTTCCTAGTTGTTCTATGAGAATATTGAAAGTTGAGGTTCTTAACACTTAATAAAGCTGTTCTATGAGAATATTGAAAGTTGAGGTTCAAACAAACAAAGCTAATAAATAAAGAAATGGAGCTAAATAGATAAATAAAATGGTAGCGGAGAAATCTAGCGCACCTGAACACGGCGTTTAGCGGTTGTGCCCACGCGACAACGCAGGCGATTAGACCCAGCATGGCGTGTACTGAACCCCACTGATTATTCTGCAAAAAATATTTTCTTCTAAAAAATCATTTCTATAAAGATTCGAATTTTGATCCGAGGTCGTAGAAAGTTGAGATCGAGCTCCATTCCTTAAAAGGTGGTGATGGGAGGCGTCAAAATTGCTCAAGAGCGGTCATGTCGATTCGTTTTAGATTTCATTTTTGTTTCACCTCACTGTCAATTTTCTTTTCAGACTTGGAACAGCTAAGCTCCTAGAAGCTCTGAGGTCTGTGTTCACCGTTTGAAAGTCCTTGAAAGCTACCAAATACAGGATCGACCGGTAGAGCCTCGTATGGAGACCGCAAAGAGGGTGACCGGGCACCATTTATCTGGATTCGATTCGGTTCTAATAAAAATTAAACGCAATTTTCTTCCAAGAACTTGCCGGCGAAACCAATTCCAACACAACTTTTATGGATACATTTTAATGGATCTGAGCCGACGTACCAGTTCAGAGGACTGGTAGGCCTTCGGACCGACCCAACGCCAATCCTGCGCCACGAACACCACCACGAAACCGGCGATCGTTCCGGCGATTCCGATCATGTTCAGCGTACGATGCATCTGCAAATCGATTAGCAGGCATAAAAGGTAAAGTTAAAGGTAAAGGCAGAGGTAAAGGTGTCGACACTGATCAGTCCTCGAAGGGTGCGCCACGCATTCGTGATCCCTTCAGAATCGCAGAGGCACGGTTAATGCGTAGTCGCCTTATACAGTAACTTTCGCGGTCAGCCGCTACACCATGTCAGTGAGTTTACCTTTCCAGACAAGTCCGGTACCAATTCAACTGACCCCAAAGGGATCGAAGCCTTGTTTAGCCCGGACAGGGATCGTTCGCTCGATCGTTCGGGTGTCAGTGGCGCCTCTTACCACTGTATCACGTGCGCCGATTAGTAATAATAACGAGCACTCACATGGAACCACAGCTGAATGCCGCATATGGCCGAGTTGGGGAAGTGTCCTTTCATATGCCTGGCGAATAGAATGCCGGTTGCGAGGAAGATCGACCACGACAAAACCATCAGGATACCTGGAGGGTAAATATATGCCGCATAATTATACCTGTTTCAGTTATTCTACCGTAACCGTGCTTTTTAAAAAAAACTTCCACTTACCGTGGGCGATCATCAGCTTGTCGTTATTCGATCGTGATCCTTCGTCAAATTGAGCACCTGGGAGAATGTACTTAGTCAACTGGTACTGTATTTCATTTATCATTGTATTTGTTACTATCCAGCTCCATATGAATAGTTTTACTTACGGAAATTCAACAATGAAAGTGAAAAATTTCACCTCCAACGAATCCGATTCCTTTGACATAGGCGGACATCAATGTCCGCGGCATCACGTAGCGATTGTTCTGATGGTAACCGAGACCTGCAAATTTTGAACAAAGTTAGGTAAAACGTGCAAAAGGTAAAAGTGCAGGCGTTGATCAGTGGCCTAAAGACACGCCGCGCATTCATATTCCATTCTGAACCGTAGAGGCACGGTGAATGCGTAATTGGCATATATGTACAATGACTTGCGTGCTCCAGCCACTATACCAAGTCAGTGTCTCTACCTTCCGCACTAGTCTGGTAATAATTTACTCGCCCCCGTAGGGATGGAAGGCTTGATTATCCCGTGCGAGGATCAATCGCTCAATTGTGCCGGTGTTAGTGGCGAATCTTACCACTCTACCACGCGCGCCCTCAGTGAAATGTGTAATTTTTCAGGATTCAAATTCAGACTAACGGTTATCCTGTGTGGGTCCGGTGGAGAGCAGAATTCGATAAGAGCCGTTCAGATTGAGTAAATCGCCTCGATTAGGGTCCAATCGTTGGCTGAACAAAGAAAGACAAAATGAAATAAAAAATTGGAAATTATGCCTTTATATGTTTATTTATTATATATTGCAGACAGACCCTTTTCGGTTCCACCGCTTGTTGAGAAATCGAAAATATCGAGAAATCACCTGATAGCACAGTACAGTGCTCCGCCAACGTTGGCTGTACCCGTAACGTCCTGTACGCCGACGTTACTCTGAAAAAAAAAACATCAATAAAAATCAAAAATCAGCAAAATACATTAGAAATTATTTCTAAGAGGTTTTCCTACAATAATCGTGTTGTTCGGCTTCTTTCCATTCAACGCCAAACCGCCGACGGCTTGTCCATTGCCGAACTGAGCACAATACACCACCATGTCATCGCCCTAAATTCGATCGATTATCGATCGATTGATAAAAAGCATACCGGAAGATGAATCTAAGGTTACCACCGAGGTTCTCGTAACTGCGATTCATCAAATAAGAGCTAACTTCCACCTAGCAGCACGCACATGGCAAATTCTAATTGGTTACTATTGGGGTCATGTCGTGGGTAACTATTTTTCATTCATTCATTCTTTCATTCTATTTCGGAGCCGGCTGTCTACTAACATTTTTTGGAATGAAGATAAGTATAAACCCATTAGCGATTTTGTTCTCTATTCCAGCGAAAAAATCATGAAAACTTCCACTGGAATGCGCCAAATTTCTCCTTGATCTTGATTTCCGATCTCGTAGGGTCCAGAAACGAAGCTGTGTTTGAGAATTATCTACTGAACTTATTTGCAATACCTTTATTATGATAAAGGTAAAGGTAAAGGTAAGGTGGTCGGCGTTAATTAGTCCTCTAAGGACGCGCCACGCACTCGTGTTCCATTCAGCATCGCAAGGGCGCATGGTAAGCAATGCGGTGGCCATCCACTATACCTTTCCGTCAGTGTCCTCACCCTTCTAAACAAGTCTTGTACTAATTTGCCCGACCAAGGAGGGATGGGTAACATGGTTACCCTGGGCGGAAATCGATCGCTCGACCGTGTGGGTGTCGGTAGCGCCTCTTACGCCTGCAGCGTTACGCAGAAATGGTTATTCATGGGTAACCTTCTCCGAGATCTTTGAATTCACTCAGGGGCGAATTTGTAATTATTGATCCCGGAAATAGGGCGGCAAAAAATCGCTCATTCGTTTTACAGCGTCGAAATTTGCCTAATCTGTCGAGCATTTATTGAATGCGATCGAGAGCGCTCGGCAGCCTGGCGACTTTCACACAATGGCGACGAGAACAAACACGGCCGGCTCGGTTGAACTCGTTCTTTGGCTTATGCTGGTCGCGATCACTCTGATTCATGCGAATTCCCCTACGCAAAACACGGATTGTGGTGGTGGCACCGTCACGTCACCGAGCGGTGATGCATCCGAGAAAACATCGAGACCAAGAAAATGTGAAAGTAAAGGTAAAGGGCTCTGCGCCATGCATTTGTGCTCCACTAAGCATCGATTAGAGTTGATCAGTTCCCTAAGGATGCACCGCGCATTCGTGTTCCATTCCGAATGCTAGAAGCATGGTGAATGCGTTGTTGATCTGTACAGTGACTTGCGGTGGCCAGCCGCTGCGCAAAGTCAGCGTCGTAACCTTCCTAGACAGGTGTTGTACCTACCCCCTCTACCCCAGAGGAATGGAAGGCTTGGCTAGTCAGGGAGTGGACCTATCACCCGATCGGGCGAGTGTACGTAGCGCCACTTACCACGGAAAATAAAAAATCCGAAAAATAAAATTCACTAGCCATTTTGTCGTCTTTCGAAAAGCCCACGGCGATGTAGCCATTAGACACTGGAGGTGTGCCGTAGAGCTCCATCGCCAAGCTGTTTCCATCAACCTGAAGCATTCACACAGCATTTACAAAGCCACGAAAAAACACATGAAAATAACTCCTATAAAAACGCGACTATCAGCAGAAAAGTGGTGATACCTGATAGCTGAAATGGATCTGACATGTCACGCCGGCCTGGCATCCCTCGGGCGCGAACAGACAGCCTTTCATCTTCCCGCAGGTGGAGGTGTCCATTTGAGCGACGATTGGCTTGAAAATACGGGAAAGTTTATATAAAAGTCTACTAAAGGAAACAGTAAAGGTCAATGTGCCGACGTTGATCAATACCCAAAAGACGCGCCACGCATTCGTCTTTCATTCAAAATCGTACAGAATGCGTATTTGGCCTATATAATGACTTGCGCGTGCCAGCCGCTATTCTATGTCAGCGCGTTTACCTTCCCAAACAAGTGTGATACCAATTTATCCGATCCCGGAGGTGTGAAAGGCTTGGCGAGCCTGAGCGGGGATTGATCAGTTAAACGTGCGGGTGTCAGCAGCGCCTCTTACCACTGTGCCAAAAATGTACTATTCCAAATAGACCACTACACCAGAATCAGTGAATGCGCACTTGTACCTCCCTTGGGAATAGGTTGGGAATGTGCCTTTCGAGGAGGAGTGGAGGGGAGGGTTCCCTAAGGATTTTTCTAGAATTCACTGATTTCCTTGGATCGGTTTGTTACGGAATGCAATTTTACAAATGTTTTTCAATAGGTCTGACACCTTGGAAACTTTGGTGGTCCCGTAATGGCTCTAACATCCCCCCCGGCTTACCTAATTCTTTCCCTGGACCTCTTCAGTTCGGCAACAAGTGACCGTAATCTTGTGTTTTCCGATCACCTTATCCTTCTTCACTTTTTAATATAAAATCTCACCGAAAAGGTCCCCGCAAACAGCACGAGGAGTAATTTTGCTAGCATCTGAAATTTATGATCTGATAAATTAGTAAGAGATTGGCTGGCGAGATATGGTGAACGCGGAACAATCGTCGATTCGACTAGCATTAATTGTAAACTACGGCGACTCACGCTCACACCAATGAATCGAGATTGAAAGGAAACGAACAATTGTAAAAGGCCGAAGGCGAATGAATAGATCAATACGGATCAACGAGGAAGGAAATCGCTACGTTTTTGGGAAATACGTACCGTTTGAGTAGTCAATTTTTTTCATTCTTCTTTCTTCTTAACATAATCGGAAAAATGGATAAATAGAGCAGGCAAAATACAAAATTTTCTAGAACGGCGCTAAATTTGGCTTGGTATAAGCTCCCCTCCTACGCACCTCGTACTGACTAGGGCTACTTTTCCAGTCTTCCAGCGAAATTGCTCGATTATCTCGTCATCGCCCACGGTTTGGTTTTTATTACCTGCTAACGTCTCACGTAGCTGGGTAAAAAACCTATTCTAAGTGGTTGGGTCAGCGTTGTGTGTACAGAAGCGGTGTCGCTTCGAATGTAAACCGTCGACGAGAAGGGTTACAGAGAAATGAAAAGCGGAAACGCTTTTTTCGATGGAAGAGGTTCTATTTACCTGGCCACGCCCACTGGGTAAACGTCGATGGGTACATGTGAGTTACGGTTCGTCACTATAGAACACATAAAGACCAAAAGATGACGTTCGTCACCTGTCATGCGACATTAGTCACTATAAAAATCAAGGAAGAAATTCGAGATATGCTCAGAAAGATAGAGAGAGAGGATGAGAAAGGAAATGAAAGAGACAAGTAGGGAAAGGGCCTGGATGACAGAGGGGTAAGAGCCGCGACTCCCTTTCTGTGAATCACTCGAGTGATTAGCACTTGCCAGAAGCTTATCAGGGGTTCCAGGATGAGGTCAATTGGTGTTATACCTGACTGCCGACAGCAAACAATTCATTAGAAATTTTACAAGCTATCAGCTCCTTATAAGGGCTCGCGTGGTAAAGTGGTAATAGGCACTACTGATACCGATACAATCGAGCGATTGATCCTCGTCTGAGTTAACCAAGCCCACCTTAGGCCCTTGTTATACATTCGCTCGCGGTGAACGTTAGCGGCTTGCGAGCGGTACTCGCGTGCGCCGCTAACCTCAGACACTGAGGCACGCGACGCACGCACGCACGCGCCCGAAGCATACAGAGCAATGCGCGAGGTGATCGACCCACCCCCAGCGAAAGGGTCAATCGTAGTGCAATGCGCAGCGACTAGAGCGTGGAAGGTACGCGAGCGTGTGCATAACAGCCCGTAAGCGTCACCACGCCAGCGTCACCGTGATAACTCGTACAAAAGTGTCTGGCCCCACGGTGTTTGATACTGAATGGACGAGTTACGCTGGGGGGTGAGCGAAGGTATAACAAGGGCCTTACCTTTGGAGTCGCGTAAATTGGTACCATGCGACTCTGGCAAGGTAAAGCCACCGACTTGACATAGAGGCTGGCCTTTCAGGTCGCTGTATGGGCCAAATGCGCGTTCACCATCTCCCTGCGATTCTGAATGGAACAGGAATGCCCTTAGGGGACTCCGATATCTTCACCTTTACCTTTGAACCCAGTTTCTAGGTTTCGGTTGTCTCACGATCAGTACCGCGCTTTAAGGCTTGGTTGATTCTGGCGCGTCACGAGGTGTATGAATCAACAAATAAACAACTTAGAGAAGAATGACTTCTATCTCATCATAAGGTAATGCAATTGATATCAATGTTATCTGCACTACTGAACTATCTGGATCACTAGAATAAATAGATTGTAATGGGGTAACGTTCATTCATTCTTCCATTCCCCATTGCACTTACCACTCCTGGTTACCGCTTAATAAAGGATTTATATATTTCGAAGGACGATACACATCAAACACATACAAATAAACAAATCGCTGAATAATCAAATAAGGTAGTCATGGGTACTGCAGGTGTTTCGCAAGCACGGCGACGAAAAGAGCCATGAATTGAGCGCTCCGCTACACAGCAAACCAGCGACATAAACAAACAGAACAATCCCACACCTGGGTGCCTGGGTTAGGTTAGGTTATGGGGTTTGCAGATATTCTATCACACCAGGGATTCCTGCTACCCTCTCTGCTTTAGTAGCTTTTGGACCGGGAAGAACTAGAAGCTAGCAAGGCTGCAGTGAAAACCAAGGAAGAATTGAGAATGGCGGTAGCTTTTCAAGGCTCGACCCGTCCAAAAGAACCAGGAATCACCTTTCCACGCAAATATTTACAACGAATTTCGGATGTGCGGCGCGACCTCGACGGTCTCATGCGACTCCCAATCACAAACAACTGGCTTGATCACATCAAAAAACCAATATAAACATCGTGAAGGCGGAGGGTAAATAGAAATGCTGACTGACTTGATGATAGGCTTCACTCGCGAGTCTGCTCAAACAGAGCCGACTCATTAACAGCCACCCAGACATGAGACCACCCAGTTCGGCCGTGGCATTCTCCCACGGCCGAACTGGGTGGTCCCGGAAGTAGTTGGCGCCACCATGGACCCGATTAGCAACACCTGCCAAGACAACAAGGTGTGGATGTTGCCCCATGGAAACAATACGATAGAAGTCTATGTGAGTGTCACCTGAGACACTTTCTTGAGACTATGCGGCATGGCTAAAGGTAAAGGTAAAGGTATCGACGTTGATCAGTCCCTTAAAGACGCGCCACGCATTCGTTTTCCATTCTAAATAGTCGAGGCAGGGTGAATGCCTATACAGTACCGGACATGTCTTTTGACACTGCCCGGAAAAGCCGCTTAGGAACGTTAGGAGCATTTTTCAATAACTTTGTTGAAACTCGGGGCTCGCGTGGTGCAGTGGTAAGAGGCGCTGCTGACACCCGCACGGTCGAGCGATCGATCCCGGCCCGGGCTAACCAAGCCTTCCATCCCTCCGGGGTCGGGTAAATTGGTACCACACTCGTCTGGGAAGGTAAAGACACTGACCTGGTATAGCGGCTGGCCCCCCAGGTCATTGTATAGGCCAAATACGCATTCACCATGCCTCTACGACTTGAATGGAACACGAATGCGGCGGCGCGTCCTCAGGGGACTGATCAACGCCGGCACCTTTACCTTTACCTTACCTTTTGTTGAAACTCAACTATTTGTAAAATTATACATGTATGTGAGCTCAGCTGCTCGAGCTCTATCGACAGGTATTCAAAGATTGGTACAAATGCAAAATATGCTCCCCTTCTCCAAACCCTCAAATATTTCAATATTTTGCCTTTGTGCCGATCTTTGAATACCAGTCGATAAAACTCGAACTGCCGGGGTCAAATATGTGTATATTTTTACAATTTGGAACGCTCCTAAGCGGCTTTTCCGGGAAGTGTTCAAAAGACATGTCCGGTACTGTACAATGAATCGCTCTTCACGTCAGCGTATTAACCTGCCTGTACCAATTCACCCGATTCTTGAGCAATGGAAGGCTTCGTTAACGTGGGCGGGGATCGATGGCTCAACCGTGCGAGTGTCGGTAGCGCCTCTTACCACTGTACCACGAGCCCCAATGAATAATAGAATGGATGAAGTGATAAGAAACCCAGCCGTCGACTTCTAAGTATCCCTTTACCCAGTTGGAAATCGAAAATTTGATGGAGCCACGTACAAGGCGCTACCTGGCAGTGGGAGGCCTATCGATTAGGGCCTGGTCCAAGATTTGACCACAAAAACCGCATACCACTGTGAAGTTGGGCTACAATTGGAGCACTATTCAGTCATAGGGAATGGAGAGAAAAGAAGGGGTAAAGTTCCGTACGATATAAACTTTGATGACTGAAGGTTAAGCGGAAATAGAGCTAAACAGCCGGAACAAGGAAAAGAATGTAGATCGACAGAGAATGACGAAAAGTTCCCCTTACGATATCACAGAGAGCGGATTATCCTCTCTACAGCAGGTTCTCCTACTTCCCTCTGGGGTAATTGCTCCCAGCTCTTTTTGGAGCATTTTCTTTCTATTCCACCGCAACAAAGCACTATAGAGGGTAAACAGGAAGCGGAACGGGCGACGTAAACAAGCGGCCGTTTTGAGGTGTTCGAGTGCTCGAGTTACTGAAAAGCGAAAAAGGAAAGAAAACAAGAATAGCAACACAAAAAGGAACCTACTGATTCGAGCTAGTACTGAGCAAAAGTAATATTTCCATGGAAGATCATGGGGGGTTCTCAGTTTTTTTGCCAAGATTTTGTTGAATTTCAAAATGTAGTGGGAAATAAAAGTTTCAATACCCTTGGAGCTACATGAACTAAGAGAAAATATAAGTGAAGAAAAGAAGAATTTAAAAAATCTCGGCAGCAGAGTTACCAAGCGCGGTTATTTACTCATCATTCGGCAGCAAACATTGTAAACACTGCGAACACCTAATTAGCGGCTTCGTTGAGTTGCCGGAGGCGATTTTCAGCAGCTGGAACTGCTCGGAATCGATTTGCACCAAACCGGCCGGCCGGACACCTACCTATATACACCTGACGAGTGTTGCTCTTTCTTCACCGTTTCCGCCCGAGGGCATAAAAGAGCCGCCCGGCTGGGCCGACACCACCACACGACCACTATACTATGTGCTGCCTTCCAAAAGAAAACGCTCCGAAATAGCCCTCAGGCGATTAGCTCACATGAAATCGTCGGTTCAAGCCATATTAGAACAAATGCAACTTTCGACTCCGACTCATCAAAATTTCAAAAAAAATGCAGTTGCATGAAAAAAGCTTTTCTGAAGGTCACCCGTTTCCTACCGATTGAATGACTAGCTTAGAACTTCTCAAGCCTTCAGGGGTTGTAAGCCGAGACAACCAATATTTTAAATGGAGAGTTTGTCTAAAAATTTCGAAATGCGTAAATAACTAAATTATTCGAAGAATTATGTGAAAATACGCAGAATTCAAGGCGCTCTCAGAGGAATGGATACGTCGATTTGAAAACGACAATGAAGAACAGCGATAATTTCGGAAATGTTCAAAGAATTCAGAAAAACACCATAATTGAGGCCTTCAAAGAGTGGAACGAAATGGGTGGCCAACGTCCAAAGCCGTTCTCATCTTGACACAAATCGGGCAAAGAACCATTGAAGTGCACATCGACTGTGCGAAGGTCAATAGCTCTTTTTATGTCCACTGATGGCAGCCATCTACTGGGATTTACTCTTCGGTAAATTCCTTACCCCGAAGAAGTGTAGTCGTCCTACACCTGGAGGTGGAGTCGGCAAAATCGACACCTTCCGAAGGTAAACTGGTGATGATGTGACGGACGGGATTCTGAGCCTGTTTCGAGCGCCCTCCCCCTAGCCATTCAATAGTTCCACCGGACGCTTCATAAGCGGATCCGACGTCACTCATGCGTTTTCGACCCGATTAGCCGTCACTTATACCCAGGCCCGGTTCGATTTCAGCCAATAGCCTTCATACCCGAACCATAAGAGTGGAAGATGCCTCAGGTAGAGAGAAACCTCCTCCCATCACCCTTACTGTGAACTCCCATACCCTTTGTCTGCCCATCACCGTTACTTCTACCTTTATACCGGGGTCTGGTTTGATTTTAGCAAGTAAATCACCTTCATACCCAAACCAGAGAGAAGAGTAGAGATGAACGATCATAATAAAAGATAAAAGGTAAAGGTGTCGGCGTTGATCTGTCTCCTGAAGACGCGCCACGCATCCGTGCTTCATTCAGGATTGTGAATGCATATTTAGCCTACACAATGACTTGCGGTAGCCAGCCGTTTCAACAAGTCAGTGTCATTACCATCCCAGACAAGTCTGGTATCAATTTACCCGGCCCCGAAGGGATGGAAGGCTTGGTTAACCCGGGCGAGGATTGATCGCTCGACCGTGCGTGTGACAGTGGCGCCTCTTACTGCTGTACCAAGCGGACTTTTATAACGTAATATAATAAAAACTAGAGGGACGTTCCTAAGGAAGCCACCAGGTAGATGGGTGACGGGTGGCGGAATGCTGGCAAGTTCTTGTTGTTTGCCAGCCGCGTTTCGTACACCGGCCGACAGCAAACAAACGTCAAAGAATTAGCTGGATCGAATTGGCACCAATTAGGTCTATATGACGTCAGTATCAAGTGTCTAAATCCAATTATAAGTGAATGATCGAACGTTTGCGATTCGAGTTCGTATAGCTATCGGCTTAGTGGCGACACCTCAACCCGCATAGTCGAGCGATCGGTCCCCGCCCAACTAACCAAGCCTTCCTTTCCTCCGGGGTCCGGTAAATTGGTACCACACTTGTCTGTGAAGGTGAAGACACGCATGGCTGCTAGCACCCGCAAGTCATTTTCTAGGCCAAGTACGTATTGACCATATCTACACGATTCTGAATGGAACATGAATGCGCGGCGCGTCCTAAGGGGACAGATCAGCAATAGCCCTCTTTGCACCCAAACGTTAGAAAAAGTGACGTAAAATATTTTCAGTTTACTATTGTGGAAGGACGAAAAATGAACTCAAAGATGAAACCAGCTAGAACGCTAAGAAATTAAGGGAAACACATATGGGTAGCATCGTCTCAATAAATACCAAATTAGAACTGAGTCATCGCTATACGATAGTGATGTCTATGGGATGACTAAGGAATGAGCAGACAAAGGTGACCGTAACGATACCTGCCCACTTGAAACGACACACCTTGAAGAACTGTCGGAATTGGCCAGTAAAGTGCGCCCATCCCATCCGCTTAATGGGGTGTCATGCTGGGGCAATAGCAGCGTTTCCTTGAAACATTGCAAGGTCATTGGAAGCTAAAGTCCCTGGCGTTGTTACTTTTTCAAGGTAAAAAATAAGAGAGAATAAGAAAAAGGTAAGGTAAAGATAAAGGATTCTTCTTCCATGAAGGATGTGGATCGGTGAGTGAGCACTTGGAAAAGACAATGAACTGCGCAGGAGAACCGCTATACCACATCAGTTTCTTTACCTTTCGAGACAAGTCTGGTACCAATTTACCGCTCTCTTACTCGGTGGCGAAAAGTGAATGAGCAACTTCTTTGCAGATCATCACGGTTGACATTGACTTAAAATGTCCACGGATAGAGCCGCTTGACCACCGACTGCACTCTTACATCAGCCCTTCTATTTCATCATCCTTTCATACTATTGCTAAATTTGCTGTTTCTGTTTTTTATTGTTCCTTCTTCTTTATTACCATTTCGTTGTACTTACCTCTCTTGCTCAGGAGAATCGTGTTTTGAGTTGTATTCTTGAATTGACCAATGTGTTTGACGAGGAATGTCCACGATAAAGTAAAGTAAAGTTCGACCCGGAGGGCTGGACCAGGGTAGTTCGCTCGACCCTGCTGATTTGAGTAGCTCAAAGTACATAATTACTAGAATAGTGTTGAAGAACGCACTCAACCAGGTGTCTCAGACAGGAAGTGATCGCGTTGAATGCGGAAGACGCGGAAGAGCAGGACGACAGCCGTTGCGACTCCGCGCGGAACCGGATTCAGCCGGAAACGTTTACCCAAGAAACACTCGCCGCCGGTTAACATTCTTCAGCATCTTCAATTCTCAGCTGATTTGGACAAAATATGCATCATTCCTTATCTACAAAAAAATGAGGAAAACCAAAATTCCGATCAGATTAGTCATTGGATGACGGTGCGCAATAATACTGGCAGTACAGAGAAACGATGATAATGATTGGCAGAATTGACGCACATTGTCCTTGATTAATCATATCATCTAGGACCTGAACGGTGGCTTCGATTTATTTATTTTTTATGATTAACGGTGCGGACTGAGGACATTGGCAACAAAAATGCAAATAAAAATTGAGATTTTGCCGACAGCTTTACCTTTTACCGATATTTAGTTATAATTGAGTACAAAAACCTGGCAACACAAATGCAAAAGGATATTGAGATTTTGGAGTCGGACTGAATTAATTTTATTTAACTTTATTTATTTATTTTTTTATTCAAGACGTCGGCTGAAGCTAACCGCAACATACATATAACTTGAAGCAGTTATTAAAAGGAAGAAAATGCATTAGTTCCATTGACAAAATTACATTTCAAAATAATTCAAAGCAAAATTACATGTTAAAAAATTACATTACACATAAAATTCACACACGAGCTAATAGGTTACCAAAACCGCGCAGGGGAAGAATGCTTCTGATTTGGTTTACAGTTGAACTCTATCAGAGAAGTGTAAAGTCTTAGAGATTCACGTCCAACACTTGAAGGAAAGGTAAAGGTGGCGGCGTTGATCAGTCCCCTAAATCCCCCACGCGTTCCCTCAGCATCGTAGAGGCATAGTGAATGCGCATTTGGCCTATATAGAAGGACTACCGGGGACCAGACGACATACCAAGTCAGTCAGTCTTTACCTTGAAAGACAAGTCTGGTACCATTCTACCCGACTCCGAAGGGATTCAAAGCTTGGCTAACCCAGGCGGGGATTGATCGCTCGACCGTGTGGGTTTCAGTTGCGCCTCTTACCACTTGTTAGAGGAGTAATTCTAGAAGTGGTTCTGGAAAATGAGAGGAATTAGCGGCTCTGGCGGGATTTTCAGAGCACAAAGAGCTCAGGTGGCGCATGAATCCTGCATGATCCGTGGCCGTGTTTGTATAGCGGACACACACGTTGAAATGCGAATACTTGCGGCTCCAGTCGAGTGCCTACTATAGCGGAGTCCTCCAGTTCCACATCGAGCTTTAAATGCACCTATGAGAGCGGACTTTTCTAGAAATGTCCAGAGAATCATGATCAGGGGTAAAAGTAAGGTAAAAGTAAAGGTGCCGGCGTTGATCAGTCCACTGAGGACGCGCCGCCGCATTCGTGTCGATATCGTATAGTAAATGCGAGAGAGAATGACCTGCGGGGGGGCCAATTATTGATATTACGATATTTTTGAGGGATCTACTAGAATATTTCCAGTTAATATTGCGCCTTTGGCTGATATTCTGATTTAGGCCGGCAAAACCCCCTGTCTTGGTATCGCATGAGAGAGAAGATAGGGAATTATTCGTATTGCGACATCTTTGAGAGATCTGCTAGAATATTTTCAGTTAATTCTAAAATTTTTGAGCTTCTATTCTATTTCTAAGAAATCAGAAAAAAACTATTTGAAAACTGAGCGTAACATATAGCAAATGTGGAAAATGTTATGGTGATGCTTGGTCATCAGCGAAATTTGCCCCTGAGGCGAAATTCGACCGCAGCTTAATGTCTCAGGCGTAGTTAAGAGATCGTTTTTATGGTCTTGATTCAGTACACCGAAAATCGAAAATGAAGATCGAAAATCTTCCAAAAGATCGATATCAGAATCAGACCCAGAGGATTCCTCTAACCGTGAAAAAAAGCTAGCGAACTATCTGAATCATAACGATACCCTACCTTTGCCATTGACCGTCTATCGACCTGAAATCGTGAAAGGCTCGGTCGAGCAAAATTAACCAAATCCCGAGCCAACCATTGAAGCCGCCGGAAAAATTCTACCCCAGAGCAGTAATTATATTCGAGAATTATTACTACAAAACAAACCTAGATTTTGGTCTGCCCAATAGTAATTTTTTCCCGTAAAGGTCAATTTGGACCCTGTAAAGCGCATGCACGCTCTTTTTTGAAAAAAAAAGGTCTAAGGCGAGCTTAACGTCGGAGATAATTTATTTTTTGTAACTCCCAGTAATCACTATGATCATCTTAACAATGATAATGTGAATTTAACAGTAAGCGGTGAGGGTTCATTTTATTTCGTAGTCGAATGCGGTCAGGTCTGTGCATTGTCGTGCCTCTCCTCATCCAGCAAACTTACAGTAACAGCACCAAAGGTTGTGCCAAAGTGGGTTTAGTTTTCAGGTTTGGTTTCAGGGAAAAGGAACAGGTCGGCTTTGATCAGTCCCCCAAGGAAGCGCCTCTTCCATTCGGAATCATAGAGTCATGGTGATTGCGTATTTGGCCGATAAAATGACTTTCGGGCCCTTCCACTATACCAAGTCAGTGTTTTTACCCTCCCAGAAAAGTCTGGTACCAATTTACCGAGCCCGGAGGTAAGACTCGGCTAACTAAGGCGCGGATAAATCTTACGATCGTGCGACTGGAAGTGGCGCCACTTACCAATGCACCTAAAAATAATGCCTAAATTAATAAATGCTTCAGGTGAGGTATTCGTCGGATATGGACTACGGTAAGAAGCACATCCGGGTGTACCACGAGCCAGGTCAGCTTTCCATGGCCAACCAAATCTTCTGTGTGTTGTCCGCCTTGAGACCGGCCCGTATCCAACTCATCAAGCTCGCGCCTAATACCACTCTGGAAGGCTTATGCAATGACAAAGACGTCAGTCAGTTCTCCTTTTTAATTTGTTTTTCTTTTTTAGTCAAGGTGAAGAGGGTTAAGTGATCCAGCATCCGAGGATGCGCTACGCATTCGTCTTCTATTCAAATTTATAGAGATATTGATTCTCTCCTGCAACCGGCTTCAAAACTAAAATCAAATTCCTTTAGGGCCAAGCACGACTACTAAACTTCATGTTTTTGCTATTTATTTGTTTTATTGTTATTTTTGTAATTTTCAGTTTCAAAGTTATCTCAGCGTGCTGAATTTTACAGTAACCGTCACGCGCAGTACCCAGGTGAGCAAATATTTCCAGAGTCCTTTGGCTTCTATGGCCTAGTTTTCCACCGATCAGTTTTCCTGGTCGGGAATAGACGGCGAAAGTCCACTGATAGAGAATGTATTCCAATACTGTATAAAAGTATATTTAAATGTAGTATATTTGATGGAATTTGAATAGATATGTAGCTGGAAAGGTTTCAAATAAATAAAGCAAACTTGGCATCACTGATTGTGGGCAGGTTCTCCAGTAACGGCTCTGAGCGTAAAAATATAAGCAGCAGTTCATATTCTTATCTATATATTATCATATTTATTGCTCATATTCATATTTAGCGCCATTTTACTCACTTATTTTTTTGACCTATTTCGTGATGTAATTTTACTGAACCTCCTAGTCAGTTACAATTTTCAGCTGGAGGAGTACTGTATCAGAAAAGCATCCGTTCTCCATGTGAAGCTCATCGACGACAAATGGATAGGGCATATCCTGAGCCCACGCACAGACCTGATCGTCCCATTAACCAAAGGTAAATATATACCCTAACTACATGGTATGGCAAGCTTGCTTTATGGCCCATAAGGGTATAAATGTAGTGAAGAACTCTCTGCCGGTCTAGCAGCCTGTCTTTCCATCCATCTGCATCCGTTGGTCCTTTTGTGCAATGTACCGGTTTCAAACAATTGGGAAAAATCGATCGACATTGATTGACACATTCACTAATAAAGTAAAAAATCGTTGAATGACCCCACTTAATCATATCTTCAGACTAATCTTTCAGATCCTATAGACACATCAGTGCTGCTTCTGCTCGAAACGCTCATGATGGCCTGGGGATTCGATCGGAGCAGCGCTGACAAGAATAAGTACAAATCCCTCAAAGCGGTGGTGGATACTGTAGCCCAAGTGAGGACCTTGCGATTAATTTTTTTTCAATAAAAATAATACAGGAATGTGAAGGAAACGGTAAGGCCCGCTAGTGATGTGGTAAGCATCATCAGGACTCGAAAATCGTTGTTTTTGTGTTGTTTCATTGTTATTTGTGCTAGTAATAAGCAAAAGGTAAAGAGATGGCGTTCATCATTCTTCTAGGGACGCGCCGTGCATCCGCCTTCCATTCAGAATCGCAGAGGTGTGGTGAATGCCTTTTTAGCCTGTACAATGATTTGGACCCAGCCGTTACTAGTCGCTATACCAAGTCAGTGTCTTTACCTTCTCAGATAAGTTCGGTACCAATTTACCGACCCCGGAGAGATAGAAGGCTTGGTTAGCCCAGAGGTGGCCGATCTCTCGACCGTGCAGGTGTCAGTGAAGCCTCTTACCACTGTGCCATATGCTTAATATGTGCGCTGATACCCTTGTAATTGTTGAAGCTTGAGCCCAACCCTTCTTTTATGGACGGCTGGTTTACCTTCCTTTTACACCACTTAAAAGCGCGCGTGGTACAGTGACAGGAGGAGGAGGTGCTACTGACATCAGAATGGTCAGGCGATCGATCCCCGCCTGGGCTTACCTTAGCCTTCGTTTCCTTTGACGTCGGTTGAATTGGTACCAAACATGCCTGGGAAGGTAAGGACACCGACTTGGTCTAGCGGTTGGCCCCACAATTCACCGCATAGACCAAATACGCATCACCATGCTTCCACGATTCTGAATGGGAGGCGGATGCAGGGCGCGTCCTTAGGAGACTGATGAACACCATCTCTTCACCTTCATCTTTATACCACTTTGGTCTTGACGATTCCAGAAGAAAACCATCGTGCCGGCTGTGATTGTGGCTATGGTCGTGTGCATCGCTTTTGTGGGTTTGTTAACCTTCATCGCCTATCGTAAGAAGTACAGGGCCGATCAGAGAGCGATCCGGAAACGAAGATCCGAACTTCTAGCCGACTGGGGACAGATGATCGAATTGGTGGGTATCCTTCGGTTGTTTATTAATCATTATTTATTTTTCTTATGTTGGCAGATTTATCAAACGTTTCTAGACATCAAATAATTCAGATGTGGACGATTGATCGATTGCAGCATTTTTCTTTCAATTTTTGTAACGATTTGCCATAAATATGTTCAGAGTGAGATGTATGGTGAGAGCATAAACCTCGAAGAGTACGAACTAGAATTCGAGCAAGGTAAGTGAATAAACCAATCCATAAATCAATCAAAAACAGGTGAGAAGTTGATAAAGTAGCCGGTTTCTTACACGTACACAAATATACGTACAGTACAGGACGCGCCGCAACGATGAAACGGCGGCGCTCCGGAGCGCAGTTCATTTGCGCCCATGCCTAATGGGGGTCCCGCGTGATGGCTTCTTCGAGGCACCCCGTGGGGACCCCAATCGCTAGCTTGGGACGCTAAGAGAATATGCGCCGCATATTTATACTTGGCTAGGAGGGGGCCGGGCCTAGTCGGTGGTGAGTCAATGAGCAAGGGTCCGTAGCGGCAACGGGATCGGAAAATCAAGGGGTAAAAAAATCGACTGAAAACGAGTTTCACGAATTTGGGAAAAGTGTATATGGAGGGATAGAGATCGAATGTATACTTATTTTTGCAAATAAATAAATTTATATAATAAATAAATAATATTCAAAACGGCAGGTTTCGGAGCTCCGAAGCGCCGCTACCGTCGTTTTATCTTTGCGGCGCGTCCGCTACTGTATGGAGTTCAGGGCCTAAATTCATGACGGGTATCGGCACAATATACCCGAGAATAAACCCCGGTCGGCACGAGTATTCCCATTCATGAACGGAGTTTATTTGGGGGATGTCGCGGGTCTATTCCACTCCGCTGGCGCGGCGATGTTCCGAGCGACCCGCTGTAGCAAGAGCGCTTCAATGTTAATACCCGCATATCAGCTGAAATGCCGCTCAGCTTCCATTTTCAACTTTAATTTTTCAAAGTTCAAAAGGAAAGTAATATTGCAAATTAGCAAAGAGAAAATTTAGATGAAAATACAGCGCAAACACCCAAAGCGTATAGCGACCGAACACACGCTAGAAAAAATTTTGATAAAAAATCGGACCTATCGGCTTGTGGACTGACGGCCGCTTACCAATAACAGCCGTGATCACGGCCGTTGCATTGCTTTACGTCGAGTATCGCAAACCCGGTTGTCATGAATACGAATATTGGGGGGATGAACCGGGTTTAATTCGCCCGGAGTGTCATATACCCCAGATTTTCGTTCATGAATTTAGGCCCAGCAGGAGGCAGTCTCTCTGAACAGGCATGAATTTTTCTTTTTCAAACCACAGATGTAAAAAATATCTAAACCATAATTCGACATCTTCTGATATCTTTAACACCGTGGCTGATTTGCTCAATAAATTGATTAGATAATTTTCAGAGATGATGGAAAATGTTGAATAATTAAGCGACGTCTACATCGAATAATATTAAAAATAAATATCAATTGACTATTCTTATGTGCTGTGTTGTTTTCGATCATGTCGCTTTTCTTACCGAATTGAAATTCGACGAATACAGTAACGGTGAAAGGGGAAAGTGACCGGGACACTCCCTGAAGGACGCGCCATGCACTCGTGTTCCATTCACGATTGGCCTCTACGATCACTACCGGGTGCCAGTAGCTATGGCAAGTCAGTGTCTTCACCCTCACAGGTAAGCTTGGTAGCAATTTACCGTTGGAATGGAATGCTTGGTTAGCCTGGGCGGGGATCGATCGCTCGACCGTTCTAGTGTCAATAGCGCATCTTACCACACACACACCCATAACCTTTGGGCCCTTTCTTAAAAGTCTGGAAGCTAGTCAAGACATCTGAGCTGATCCCATACAGCTATAGGCCGCTAAAAATGTAAATTGGTAAATGTAAAAAGTGAATGTAAAAAGAAAATATGACGGTCAATGAATGCAGAAGAATTTTATAGAGGGTAAGATTACCATGCAATTAGGTTTGGTGAACTATTATGGAAATTTTACTGAATCTGTTTCAACAGTCTAACTTTGCTTATAACTTTGCTTGTTACAATGATACAATAAATTTGGTATCTTCTCATTCATTCCTCAGTCGCCATGCAGTTCTCCAGACGGCCATGCTGCTCAGTGTTGGCCAATTCGGGGAGAATGCTTGGGCCCAATTCGGGGTATCTGAAGGCGTGAAAGCTGTTAAGACAGCCGGTAAAGAAATCGAGAAATTTATTTCTTCTTCGAAGATGATCGTGTTGCGACACGACCGACTTAATTGACCTGCAGGATTCGGCCAGCTCTGTTGAACTGACGAGATATTGGAATATTTGAGTAAATTGAAAAATGCAAGGAGGCCATACCTGTTCATTAAAAATTCAATATTGCAGTAATCATTAAGACAGACGCATTCCATATGACGGTCGGTACCGGTGTGCGTCTGAAAACTGGAGGGCTTCGGAATGCCGGCATGAACCACGTGTTAGTGTAAGGTAAAGGTAAAGGTAAAGAACGGCGTAAATTAGTCCTCTGAGGACGAGCCGTGAGTTCGTGTTCACGCAGAATCGCAGAGTGAAGTTTACAATGACTTGCCAGAGCTATCTGTTCTACCAAATCAAAGGCTCCACCTTTCCAAAGTGGTCGGGTACCAATTTACCCAACCGCGGATGGATGTAAGGCTTCATCAGCCAGGGTCAGGATCGATAGTCCGACTGTGGTGATGTCAGTAGCGCCTCTTACAACTGTACCACGTGCGCCCTCAAATCGTTTAAATCATTACTGGGCTACTCACCAAGCAACCTGAAGATCCCAATTTACGGATTGGAAGTACATCAGGCTGGTAGCACAACAGATCCAATCTCAATTCTCCACGATCTCGAAGCTGAACGAGTGACCTCAATAATAGTGACTCTGAAGACTCTTTTGAATCCGTACAAAGATTATAACGCTAGTTTTCTTCTACAGAACTATGTATTAGGTTGTTAACTAACTATTTGCCGTTTTTTTCAAGCTTCTGCTGTTCGCCTAGTAGAGAAGCTTTCCATGAAGATCATCTACAGACACACCGGTTCAAGTGAAAATTTTTGTTTCTTAGCGAACAGTGCCAAAGTGATGTGCTCAACAAGCTGAACTTCGTGGACAGTCTCCTACAGAACATCTTCTCCATGGGCAGACCCATGAAGATCATCTACAGACACACCGGTTCAAGTGAAAATTTTTTGTTTCTCAGCGAACAGTGCCAAAGTGATGTGCTCAACGAGCTGAACTTCGTGGACAGTCTCCTACAGAACATCTCCTCCATGGGCAGACCCATGAAGATCATCTACGGACACACCGGTTCAAGTGAAAATTTTTGTTTCTCAGCGAACAGTGCCAAAGTGATGTGCTCAACAAGCTGAACTTCGTGGACAGTCTCCTACAGAACATCTCCTCCATGGGCAGACCCATGAAGATCATCTACGGACACACCGGTTCAAGTGAAAATTTTTGTTTCTCAGCGAACAGTGCCAAAGTGATGTGCTCAACAAGCTGAACTTCGTGGACAGTCTCCTACAGAACATCTCCTCCATGGGCAGACCCATGAAGATCATCTACGGACACACCGGTTCAAGTGAAAATTTTGTTTCTCAGCGAACAGTGCCAAAGTGATGTGCTCAACAAGCTGAACTTCGTGGACAGTCTCCTACAGAACATCTTCTCCATGGGCAGACCCATGAAGATCATCTACGGACACACCGGTTCAAGTGAAAATTTTTGTTTCTCAGCGAACAGTGCCAAAGTGATGTGCTCAACAAGCTGACCTTCGTGGACAGTCTCCTACAGAACATCTTCTCCATGGGCAGACCCATGAAGATCATCTACGGACACACCGGTTCAAGTGAAAATTTTTGTTTCTCAGCGAACAGTGCCAAAGTGATGTGCTCAACGAGCTGAACTTCGTGGACAGTCTCCTACAGAACATCTCCTCCATGGGCAGACCCATGAAGATCATCTACGGACACACCGGTTCAAGTGAAAATTTTTGTTTCTCAGCGAACGAAAACATCCAGTTATCATTAGAGATCATCTACAGACACACCGGTTCAAGTGAAAATTTTTGTTTCTCAGCGAACAGTGCCAAAGTGATGTGCTCAACAAGCTGAACTTCGTGGACAGCTGAATCTTCGTGGACAGTCTACAGACACACCCTGAAAACAGAACATCTCCTCCATGGGCAGATCTTCTCCATGGGCAGACCCATGAAGATCATCTACGGACACACCGGTTCAAGTGAAAATTTTGTTTCTTCAGCGAACAGTGCCAAAGTGATGTGCTCAACGAGCTGAACTTCGTGGACAGTCTCCTACAGAACATCTTCTCCATGGGCAGACCCATGAAGATCATCTACAGACACACCGGTTCAAGTGAAAATTTTTGTTTCTCAGCGAACAGTGCCAAAGTGATGTGCTCAACGAGCTGAACTTCGTGGACAGTCTCCTACAGAACATCTCCTCCATGGGCAGACCCATGAACATGAAGATCATCTACAGACACACCGGTTCAAGTGAAAATTTTTGTTTCTCAGCGAACAGTGCCAAAGTGATGTGCTCAACGAGCTGAACTTCGTGGACAGTCTCCTACAGAACATCTCCTCCATGGGCAGACCCATGAAGATCATCTACGGACACACCGGTTCAAGTGAAAATTTTGTTTCTCAGCGAACAGTGCCAAAGTGATGTGCTCAACGAGCTGAACTTCGTGGACAGTCTCCTACAGAACATCTCCTCCATGGGCAGACCCATGAAGATCATCTACGGACACACCGGTTCAAGTGAAAATTTTGTTTCTCAGCGAACAGTGCCAAAGTGATGTGCTCAACAAGCTGAACTTCGTGGACAGTCTCCTACAGAACACCTCCATGGGCAGACCCATGAAGATCATCTACGGACACACCGGTTCAGTTTCTCAGCGAACTCCTACTGAAGAGTCTCCTACATCTTCTCCATGGGCAGACCCATGAAGATCATCTACGGACACACCGGTTCATTTTTGTTTCTCAGCGAACAGTGCCAAAGTGATGTGCTCAACGAGCTGACAGAACATCTTCTCCATGGGCAGACCCATGAACGTGGACAGTCTCCTACAGAACATCTTCTCCATGGGCAGACCCATGAAGAAGAGTGCCAAAGTGATGTGCTCAACGAGCTGAACTTCGTGGACAGTCTCCTACAGAACATCTCCTCTCATCTACAGACTCACCGGTTCAAGTGAAAATTTTTGTTTCTCAGCGAACAGTGCCAAAGTGATGTGCTCAACAAGCTGAACTTCGTGGACAGTCTCCTACAGAACATCTCCTCCATGGGCAGACCCATGAAGATCATCTACGGACACACCGGTTCAAGTGAAAATTTTTGTTTCTCAGCGAACAGTGCCAAAGTGATGTGCTCAACGAGCTGACCTTCGTGGACAGTCTCCTACAGAACATCTTCTCCATGGGCAGACCCATGAAGATCATCTACGGACACACCGGTTCAGTGAAAATTTTTGTTTCTTAGCGAGCAGTGCCAAAGTGATGTGCTCAACAAGCTGAACTTCGTGGACAGTCTCCTACAGAACATCTCCTCCATGGGCAGACCCATGAACATGAAGATCATCTACAGACTCACCGGTTCAAGTGAAAAAATTTTTCTTTCTCAGCGAACAGTGCCAAAGTGATGTGCTCAACAAGCCGAACTTCGTGGACAGTCTCCTACAGAACATCTTCTCCATGGGCAGACCCATGAAGATCATCTACGGACACACCGGTTCAAGTGAAAATTTTTGTTTCTCAGCGAACAGTGCTGGACAGTCTCCTACAGAACATCTTCTCCATGGGCAGACCCATGAAGATCATCTACGGACACACCGGTTCAAGTGAAAATTTTTGTTTCTTAGCGAGCAGTGCCAAAGTGATTTGCTCAACGAGCTGACCTTCGTGGACAGTCTCCTACAGAACATCTTCTCCATGGGCAGACCCATGAAGATCATCTACGGACACACCGGTTCAAGTGAAAATTTTTGTTTCTTAGCGAGCAGTGCCAAAGTGATGTGCTCAACAAGCTGACCTTCGTGGACAGTCTCCTACAGAACATCTTCTCCATGGGCAGACCCATGAAGATCATCTACGGACACACCGGTTCAAGTGAAAATTTTTGTTTCTCAGCGAACAGTGCCAAAGTGATGTGCTCAACGAGCTGAACTTCGTGGACAGTCTCCTACAGAACATCTCCTCCATGGGCAGACCCATTCTGCCTGAGGACACACCGGTTCAAGTGAAAATTTTTGTTTCTTAGCGAGCAGTGCCAAAGTGATGTGCTCAACGTCTTCATGGGCAGACCCAGCAAAGTGATGTGCTCAACGAGCTGACATGGGCAGACCCATGAAGATCATCTACGGACACACCGGTTCAAGTGAAAATTTTTGGACAACTGTACACGGCTCAACGAGCTGACCTTCGTGGACAGTCTCCTACAGAACATCTTCTCCATGGGCAGACCCATGAAGATCATCTACGGACACACCGGTTCAAGTGAAAATTTTTGTTTCTTAGCGAGCAGTGCCAGTGATGTGCTCAACCACCTTCGTGGACAGTCTCCTACAGAACATCTTCTCCATGGGCAGACCCATGAAGATCATCTACGGACACACCGGTTCAAGTGAAAATTTTTGTTTCTCAGCGAACAGTGCCAAAGTGATGTGCTCAACGAGCTGAACTTCGTGGACAGTCTCCTACAGAACATCTCCTCCATAATCTTTCTCAGCGAACAAAGCCAACATGAAGATCATCTAATCAAGTTACGGACACACCGGTTCAAGTGAAAATTTTTGTTTCTCAGCGAACAGTGCCAAAGTGTGCTCAACGAGCTGAAAAATCTTCTCCATGGGCAGACCCATGAAGTACGGACACACCGGTTCAAGTGAAAATTTTTGTTTCTTAGCGAGCAGTGCCAAAGTGATGTGCTCAACGAGCTGACCTTCGTGGACAGTCTCCTACAGAACATCTTCTCCATGGGCAGACCCATGAAGATCATCTACGGACACACCGGTTCAAGTGAAAATTTTTGTTTCTTAGCGAGCAGTGCCAAAGTGATGTGCTCAACGAGCTGACCTTCGTGGACAGTCTCCTACAGAACATCTTCTCCATGGGCAGACCCATGAAGATCATCTACAGACACACCGGTTCAAGTGAAAATTTTTGTTTCTCAGCGAACAGTGCCAAAGTGATGTGCTCAACGAGCTGACCTTCGTGGACAGTCTCCTACAGAACATCTTCTCCATGGGCAGACCCATGAAGATCATCTACGGACACAATTTTTGTTTCTTAGCGAGCAGTGCCAAAGTGATGTGCTCAACGAGTTTTGGACAGTCTCCTACAGAACATCTTCTCCATGGGCAGACCCATGAAGATCATCTACGGACACACCGGTTCAAGTGAAAATTTTTGTTTCTTAGCGAGCAGTGCCAAAGTGATGTGCTCAACGAGCTGACCTTCGTGGACAGTCCTACAGAACATCTTCTCCATGGGCAGATCATCTACAGACACACCGGTTCAAGTGAAAATTTTTGTTTCTCAGCGAACAGTGCCAAAGTGATGTGCTCAACGAGCTGAACTTCGTGGACAGTCTCCTACAGAACATCTCCTCCATGGGCAGACCCATGAAGATCATCTACAGACACACCGGTTCAAGTGAAAATTTTTGTTTCTCAGCGAACAGTGCCAAAGTGATGTGCTCAACAAGCTGAACTTCGTGGACAGTCTCCTACATGGGCAGACCCATCCTCAGGGACAAGAGTCAGGACAGACGTTCTCGGCCTGAGGACGTCTTCAGCGGCACTATCCAGAGTTCGTCAACCAGAAGGCTTATTAATCAAAGCCAACTCTAATGTTGTGAAAAATGTAGTATTTTCTGAAGTTTTCGAATAGGACGTATTCAGCGAAATAGCAAAATCCTCAACTTATACTAACTATATTTCGCTTCTGTTTACACCAATGAGAATATGCTTCAGGTATCGCTATTTTACTAACTGAAGTAGAACTTTCCACCACTACAACTCACTTTAGCAGAGATCTATTGATGTGTTCCGTTTCATCAAGGTGTCCCGACCGTTCAAAAACTATACCAATTGAGTAATCTTTGGCAGAGTTCCAGTGAACTTATCAAGAAAACCAATGAGTCATGTTTCCCCGTTCAACTTCGAACAGACTAACTTCTCACAAAAGAGGAAAATACAACATTTGACTGATATTAACCATTTTTAGTAAACTAAACTTCACGTCCACCCAGCCCGCAACTTCAAAAACAACACCTTTTTTATACAAATTGGGAGCGAAGCTCCCGAACAGACGTTCGGCGGCCGTTAGGACGCTGAACGGCTGGTTAATCACTATGCCAGTTCGTGGAGCAGTGTTATTTATTGAAGAACGAGCTCAGGTCCGAGCCCTCAGGAATGGCGGCTTTTCAAAACGTGCCATCGTAGAGAATTATTTGCTCTTTCACGACATATATCTGCAATTTCGAAACGTTGAAATTTTGATAACTTTTTTACCATTGAGGTTGAAATCAAAAATGAGAAAAATCGACCCCACCGACAGTGAATTTTCGCTGCTTCGGTTCGAGACTTTCTGCAAAACTGTATTCAATGTCTGAAAGTAGGCGAAGTTCTCTATAAAATGGTTTACAGTTTTTTTGGTTTTTCTTGGTTTTTGTTTACTTACGGAGCGTCAAAGTGGGGTATTTCAAACAGAACAATAATTTTTGGGTGCTTGTGCTGCCTTTCTGCCGAACGTCTTCCATCGGCTCTAAACACGTCATGAGAGCGCATTTGTTGCTCTATCAGATAGTATGTTTATTGTTCCATGCTAGCCGTTTTTCAAAGCTTTTGTCAAGGAAACGCTTTCACAATTCATCGACGTGTGAAACTTTTCGTTGGAAACCTTTTGCAGAATTGCAGGCATCATTCGAGAGGGAGTATTTGGGCTACAAGAAGATGCATCACAGTTTTTCAATCGCACCAGATTTTGTTAACTTTTAGGTCGACAAAGTGGTCGACAAAGTCGCTTTGGCCGAGCAGTGCGGTCATGCGAGCCGTCGAAGTCGCCTGTTAACCTCCACTTTGACGACCTAAAAGTTAACAAAACCTGGTGCGATTGAAAAACTGTGATGCATTTCCTTGTAGCACAAATCCTCCTCTTTCGAATGATGCCTGGAATTCCGCAAAAGGTTTCCAATGAAAAGTTTTACACGTTGAGGAATTTTGAAAACGCTTTCACGATAAAAGTTTCAAAAAATGGCTAGCACGGAAAAATAAACGTACTACCTGATAGAGCAACAAATGCTCTCTCGTGACGTGTTCAGAGCTGACGGAAAACGTTCGGCAGAAAGGCAGTACAAACAAAACAAAACAAAACAAAAATCCAAAAATTATTGTTTTCTTTGAGATACCCCAATTCGACGCTCTGTAAGTAAACAAAAAACAAGAAAAACCGGAACAAACTGTGTACTGTTCTATAGAAAAATTCGTCTACTTTCATAAGTTATACACAGTTTTGCAGAAAGTCTCGAAACGAAGCAAGGAAAATTCACTGTCGGTGGGGTCAATTTTTCCCAATTTTTATTTCAAATTCAGTGGTCAAAAAGTTATCAAAAATTTAACATTTCCCAAATAGCAGATAAATGTCGTGAAAGAACAAATGATTCTCTATCGAACGCTATTTGGATGTTTCCGGAAGCTTCTCTACTGGGCGCACAACAGAAGCTTGAAAAAAACGGCAAATAATTACATAGTTAACAACCTAATATAATACAATAGCTTTTACCCAGTCGACAATTTTTCTTGATTCCAAGCTGTTTGTATACAACAATCCACCGATTCTGCAGAGTGCACAAGACGCGCTAAGAGCATGGTCCACCAAATGGAGGCTTGACATCTCGATTGAGAAGAGCTCGATAATGTACATTGGTCGCAGGCATCCTCGTGATATATCTTTCAGCTTAGGTGATTCTAGTTTGAATATCTCTAACTCAGTTCGCGATCTTGGAATTCGTTATTCGGAAAGTCCCTCCTTTGATGAGTACATAGATATGATTACAAGGAAAGCATATATTAAGTCAAACTTCATTTTGCGTGCCTACGCAAAATATGAGGGTACTTTTCGAATTCTTTGTCACTTATATGAGACCTATATTAGAGTATTGCACACCCCTATGGTCCCCGTCTAAACAGTACCAAATTGATAAAATTGAAAAAGTACAAAAGAAGTTCACGAGGACTACTTTCGCCAGAAATGGATTGTTTCAAGTTAGCTATGCGGACAGGCGGGCCCACCTCAATAGCAGTTCGCTGTTTCTGAAACGCATTGTATTTGATCAAAGCCTCATCTTCAAAATTATTTCGGGTGAAATCGGTATTGAGAGAGAAAAAATGTTTTTTCCTTTTCCATATTCAGAAACTTAACTAAAGGTCATCAGTATCGAATCTTAATAGGAACAGGTCACTCTTCTCAGTACAGCCAGTCGTTCCTTGTACGAGCTGCTAAACAATGGAACGAGCTGCCAGAGTCGCTACTTCAGATTACCCCAAAAAATTTCGCTCGAGGAGTTGAGGATTACTCCAAAGAGAAGGGGATGGTTTAATTTATGCTCTCTTGTTTAGCTACTCGTGCGGTAATATCCCACACATTTCAGGCTTTATCTTTCGCACCCTCTGATTTTGATGCCCAATACTCGATGCTCTCGACGTTGAGTTGTCGCTCAGTGGCATTCGCTTTTGCCTGTAGTAATAGTTGTCCTCTTTCAGATTGCTGTATACTATACTGAGTTAGATAGTTTCGAATTTTTGAGTTTTCGAGCTTGCTTGCTTAATTTTTCTCTTTAATTTTCTCTTACCGTATGTCAGTGGTTCTCTGGTGGGTCCTATGTACTGAGGGAATCTGTTTTTCATAATATGTGCAGAAAGTTTTCCTTGTACGTCAGTGTTCGTGAGCGTTCATTCTTAGTTTTCTAATCGTCCAACAGTGTTACACTATTGGTGATTATTGTTTTTGTTCTGTGTTGGATTGAAATAAATGAAATGAAATTAGTCGAGCAATTCGTAAAGACACTAACGAGCGGTCAAAATCAAAAACCTCAAAAGCACATCCTTCCTTACAAACGTGTATTTCCATCTGTCCCCTCATTTTCCACTGTCCTCGTTCCACATGCAAAGACAGTCTGCAATTAGCAGTTATAAGCGTTGCTGAGATGAGTGATCCTTGAAGTCCCAAATCGAATAAAATTCTTAGATGTCAAGTCCTAGGGATCTAACACGGCAATGGTCTTCATACTGAAGGCCCTGAGGGCCTTAGTATGCCGCCGAACCGTCGCCGAACGTCACCTGGCTCGGTGATTGCCTACGTGATCCGCCATGCTATGGGGATACGGCGGCGGTGTCAGCGATAGCACAGACTGCCAATGTTGCCTCTATTTGCTGGTCGATAGGCAATTGAGCCGTGAATGTCGGCCCGGCGACCCGTTCCACCTCGTGAGCGCACTCATTAGGGTACCTGGAAGGTTCTAAGGCTCTACGATGGAGATTTCTTAAACCATGAACGTCACAAGGGTCCTAGCTTAGAGAATAATTTATATGGTAGGTTCTCAGCGTCCCAAGCCGAAGAAAATTCTCACAATTAGATGGGACGTCCGAAGAGTCTAAGATGGAAATATCCTTTGTACTGGAGGCCCTGTCGGTACTAACAATAAGATGCCGCCAAATGAGCTAGAACCTTTCCCACGGGCGCAGGTACCTCAGCGGAAACTAGCCGGGTTTGCCGCTGGGTTAACTATGTCAATAGTAAATGTTCTACGTTATTAGACCCATGGTTTAACGGAATAACTACTTCTTTGTTACCTGGGGCCATAAACCCCAGGTAACAAAGAGGTAGTGCTAAGGTCGTCGTTCTCGTTCCCATAAGGTCATCGTTCTCGTTGCTTTGTCACAAACCCTTTTTCGTAACAATGAATCTAATTTAACAACTAAGTACAACGTTATAGATGTATAAAAAGACTTACTGATAGCATTTGGAACTGAGCGCTGACGGTAACAACAACAACTCTGCATAGACGATCCACCGCCTCATTGAGATTGTGAATGGAATGATTTGAGAAGCTGCCTCCGGCAAGTCAACAGTAGCATCATCTTCTCAAAAGTTGTGTTAAAACCAGAAGTAGCATGTCAGGTCTCTTCTGAACCTCTATGCAAAAGCGGGGTAAGTTTAAAAGGTAAAAGTAAAGGTGCCTTGATCAGTCCCGCCACACATTCGTGCTCCATTCATAGTCGTAGAAGCATGGTGAATGCGGACTTGGTCTATATGACTTTGCAAGGGCCAGCCACTCTACTGCAAGCAGTGTCTTTACCTTCCCCAGACAATTCTGGGTCCAGATTCACGAACGAAAATTTGGACTCAAGAATAGATCTCGGCCAGAAGAGGCAAAAAAGGGGAATTATCATTTTACTGATGATTCGAGGCAAAATTTGCGTTCTTGCATATTTTGCAACCAAACCAACCACACTGCTCCATACTGCAGGATGGTTTCTGATATTCAGAAAAGAAGGAATATTGTAAAAGAGAAAAAACTGTGCTGGAAATGTTTTAACGAAGCTCATAATAGTTTCGAATGTTCTCAGCCTAATTGTTCTCAGTGTGGACGAGCACACAATAAGAGTTTGTGCTTGGGATCCTCTGATCCCCCGCAACAAAAGGATGCCAGCCGGGTAAACCGTCCATTTATTGGCAATAAATCTGCGCCACGGCGGCCAACAACAGAACAACGGCCAGACAGAGAGAATGGTCGCAAATATCAAAGCGATCCTCGCCATAATGCTCATCAGGCGAATACACACTCGTCAAAAGCTGACAATGCCGACTTGGAAATATACAGCCAAGAAAATATGCACCCAAATCGCGAACAGATCGTGCTTATGACTGCACTAGGGAGCATTTGGAATTACAATTCAAACCAGTTCGAACAAGTACTGTTCTTCTTTGACACAGGAGCACAGAAAACAATTATCAAAGAAGAAACAGCCAAATTCTTCGGATTACCGTCCCACAAAACTGAACAATTCACAATGTCAGGTCTGGGAGGACACACCGAAAAGTTCGAGAGCAAATGTGTAAGCATAAAAATAAGCGATGCTTACGGAACAGTATTTGACCTGCAAGTCTATACTAAGCCAGTGATCACTAATGCCTTTCCATCAGTCAAACTTGTTAACGTTGACAAGGCATTTCTGAGAGAAAACGAGATTCACATCTGTAACCCGAAGCTTCGTGGTGAATACCAAATTCCACATATTCTGGTGGGTTTGGACTATTATTACAACCTGGTACTTGACCACAAGAGTACGGTATTACCGTCAGGTTTACGAATGGCGAAAACCATTTTCGGACCGACAATATATGGTCGAGGTTGCTTAGAAGCTGAGACCATAAAACCGATTCTATACGGTATGACGGCTGTCACTGATTTAAGTGAAAACGAAATGCTGAAAAATCTCTTCGAACTCGAAGGTCTAGGTATAACTACAGAGGAGAATTCTCAAGACGAAAAAGCAAATAATTACCTAGAACAGTATGCCAAGTCGATATCATTCGAGAGTGGTTATGTTGTCGCACCGTTTCCGCTTAAGGAAAACATAGCCGACCTTAGCGACAACTATCCAGTCGCGGCCAGACGGCTAATGGCACTCCAGGTCCAATTATCGACCAACTCCGAGCTAAGATCGTGGTACTGTAAGATTATCAACGACTACAGAGCTAGTGATGTAATCGAAGAAGTAACATCCGACAACTCATCACTTTCAAAATACTATATGCCACATTCAGGAGTCTGGCGACCTGAAAAAGCGAAACCGCTACGTATAGTATTCGACGCCTCCTCGAAAAAGAAAGGAGAACTATCTTTGAATGACGTAGTTTTCAAAGGAGAGTCGTTTGTCAAGAAGATTCACGACATTCTCATTACAAGTAGATCAAGTAATATTATACTTATATGCGATATCGAAGCGGCATTTACGCAAATTCGACTTGACGAATCGCACAAAGATCTCTGCCGCTTTTTGTGGCTCAACGACGTTGATCGTCCAGCTGTCAGGAGCAACATAACCGAATACCGATTTAAAAGGTTACCCTTCGGAATAAATGCCTCTCCGAGCATCCTTAATATGGCGATTGTAACTTATTTGAAGTCGCAAAACGATCAACTGGCCGACGAAATGGTCGATAATCTGTACGTAGACAACATATTGTTGACAGCTTCAACACCTGAGGAAGCTCTGGCCAAGTACAGAAAATCAAAAGAAATGTTCGCCAAAATTGGAATGAACCTCAGAGAGTATGTCTCAAACAGTGAAGCTGTCAACAGAGGAATACCACCGTGTGACAGAGCTCCAGATGGAAAAATAAAACTGCTGGGAGTACGGTATGATACAGTGAAAGATGAGTTTTCCATTCAAACCGATGTGCAGTTCAAAGAAAGGTTGACGAAAAGAGAAGTGGTCAGTCAACTTAATTCTATCTACGATCCATTGGGACTAGCGGCTCCACTGCTAGTAAAGTTGAAGCATCTAATGAGAGAAATCTACTCTTGTAATGTGAACTGGGACGAGATGATACCAGAAGAACTTAGCGTTCGCTGGATAAGGACATGCAGCGCCATAAGCAATGTCGCCGCGAGCGTACCTCGCGCCCTGGTAAGCGGTCCGGTTCACACCTCACAATGCAGCCTATGGGCATTCTGTGACGCCAGTGAAATCGCGATGGCGACATCCTGCTACTTGAGGCATGATGACACATCGAAAGTTAGCTCTTTAGTGAGCGGAAAGACTAAACTAACTCCTAAGAAGAGTAAACAGACTATACCGAGGCTAGAATTACTAGCAATTCTTATGGGAGTACGCCTCTGTAATAATATCTGTAATAACTCTTTGAGTCTTATCAAAGAGGTGAACATTATTACAGATTCAAAGGTTGCCCTAGCGTGGATAAAATCTTCACGTAAATTGCCGGTATTTGTGGCAAACCAGAAGGAGAGAATTGATAATGTGGTGAAAATTCTCCGAAAGAAACACATGAAAGTGAACTTCTACCACGTTCCTACCGCAGAAAATCCTGCGGATGCGGGGACGAGAGGACTTTCGGCTACGAATTGGTCGAATCACAGTTGGTTACGCGGACCAAGGTGGTTAGAAAAAACACCTGAAAACTGGCCGCTGACACATATAGACTGCATCAGGGAACAACAAGCCGATGAGTCAGATATGGAAGCACCTATAGCAGTTGTTGAAATAAGTGAAAACTGCCCAGCAAATAAAATCGAGAAAATAATCGATTTGAAAAGAATATCTCGATTGACAGTTGCCAAGAGAGTAGTAGCTCTCATAGGAAAGGGCCTGCATAAATGGGTGCAGAGCACTAACAATAACAGGTCGATCAATATACAGACGACACTATTGCGCAAGTTCTCCGTTGGTTCTCCAATTACCGCATCAGACATTGCGGCAGCCGAGAGCGTAATAATTATCCAAGAACAGAGCGGATATAAAATAAACGATTTTCAAAAGCGCTATCCTCAGAAGAAGCTAAAAATGGACGAACTAGGCATAATACGGTACGTCTCCAGGCTACAAAACGCCTGCATTCCTGAGGATACAAAATCACCTATTTTCATACCGTACAAATCGGATCTGGCCAAGTTAATTGTGGCTGACACTCATATAAAAAACGCGCATTGCGGCAAGGAACAGATTTTGACCTTAATCCGGCAAAGATTCTGGATACCGCGCCCATCAGCCATAATAAAGGCCTATACAAGGCAATGCGTGGTCTGTCGTAGATGTCATGGTTTACCATTTGCACTACCAGAAATGGCGCTATTGCCAAAAGATCGCGTGATTGTATCAAAAACATTCGAAAACGTCGGATGTGACTTCATGGGACCAATCGAGAGCGTGACCCGTGAAAAAATGTACGTTTGTTTATATACGTGCTTAACGACTAGGGCAGTACATCTAGAAGTCGTTGAAGACCTGACAACAGGTGCGTTTTTGAGCAGCTTTATTCGCTTCGTTTCGAGAAGAGGCGTTCCCAAATACGTCAGATCAGACTGTGGAACCAATTTCAAACTTGGTCAAAAAGTTATACAGAAGCTGTTCGAAGACGATGAAAACCGAGAGAATACAGTAATGTCTTACTGTGCCACAGAAGGCATAAAATGGGTGTTCAACCCACCTGGAGCCCCCTGGATGGGAGGTGTATGGGAGAGACTGGTAGGCTCGGTAAAAAGAGCGCTACAAAAGACTTTCGGTAGGAAAAGGCTGACTTTCGTGCAACTTTGTACCGCAATGGCCAAAATAGAAGCAGTTCTAAATACAAGGCCGATAACGAAGATTCACAACAGTGATCTGAGTGAAATACCACTGAGGCCGATTGATTTCCTACGCGGAAACGTGCGATTTTCAATTCCAAGTGGCCAACTTGAGTCAGAAGAGTCGGATCCATCCTATGATCCGGAGCTTATACAAACTGCGGCTCAAGTGAAGGAAGCACTGATGTTTTCGGAAACAACGTCTTCCAAATTTTGGGAAAAATGGAGCCTCGATTACCTAACAGCACTAAGAGATTCCCAGACGAACAAGAGAGCGCAGAGACGAAGTGTGCCTCGTCAGTTCCCACAGATAGGCGAAATAGTCCTCATCGAACAAGAACTCATACCGCGTGGAAATTGGTCATATGGCAGAATTGAAAGTACTGTTCGAAGTGCAGACGGTCAAATACGAACTGTCAGAGTGCGGATGCCTAATCAGCATGTCCTGCAAAAGCCAATAAGCAAGTTATATCCTCTGGAGCTACGCAGTATTCCTGACACTCAATATCCTAATTCCGGCGCTGATGAAACCAACCAATTGCCGACACCTCCACCGCGAACTGATCCTCAGCGGCAAGCCAAAACGCGAGCGTATGAGGTCATAAAGGCATTCGAACGTAGCCTAGAAGAGGATCATATGGAAGAAACGTCGAATTCGACAGAAAACCATACCCACCACTGTGAAGATATGGTATATAAAACTCCGGGCGAAATAAACAACTCGCATTTGAAAAACTAATTGGATGCTATGATTGCTTAGAGGGAGCACATCTTTATGTATCGTGCAAAACTAAACTACCAACAAAGATGGTAATTCAGTGCGAAGAACACGCATTCTCCCTAGAATGCGACAACTCAAATAAAACTAGAGTTGTGAGCCTCCATTTTTCAAATGCATTGGTACACAAACAGTGCCTAGCAATTTGCGATGGCATATCGGAAAGATTTTCCATCACTGGAACGCTGTTGTTCCATGAAAGGAGGGAGAATATAGATACATTAAGCAACAAGCAAATATATGTATCAGAACCTCTACATTGGTTAAAGGATTTGAAATTCCCAGATATGAAACCAATTCTGAATGTAATCAGAGAAAAGTGGAGAATGGCGGCCGCGTCAGCAGTCGCGCTAACACTAATAATGGGCATAACCTACCTATGCGGCCCTCTTGCGGTCGCCGCCCTTGTGAGGTCACTGACAATTATCACCCTGTGGGTACCGGTTCATCCTACCAATATTCGCATTCTTGACAATCGGATTTGCGATACTCGACGTAAAGCAATGCAAGGGCCGTGATCACGGCTGTTATGGGTAAGCGGCCGTCTATTCACAAATCGATAGGCCCAATTGATAGATTTTTTATCAAATTTTTGTAGCATATATTCAATCGCTATTCGCTTTGGTTTTCGCGCTGTAATTTTAACTATATTCTCTGTTTGCTAATTAGCAATATTATTTCCCATTCAAACTATGAAAAATTAAAGTTGAAAATGGAAAATCAGCGGCATAGCAGCTGATGTGCGGGGATCAACACTGGAGCGCTCTCACTACAACGCGGTACATCGCCGCGCCAGCAGAGTAGAATAGACCCGCCATATCCCCAGAATAAACTCCGCGGCGCGGTCATGAATGCGACCGGGTTTATTTGCGGGTCTATAGCGCCGATACCCGTCATGATTCTAGGCCCTGGTATCAATTTACCCGACACCGGTGGGATGAAATGCTTGATTAGCCCGGTCGTGGACCGATCGTTCGACGCAGGTGTCACTAGCGCCTTTACTGCTGGATCGCGCGCGACCGAGCAGGAAATGAAAAACGCAAAAAAGTTGAGGAGCACAGCTGAGATTGCACATAAATGGCCAAAGTGTTCAACTTTCATTCAGTTAGACACACTCGATTGAGATCAATCGAAGACGATCAATAAAAGAGAATTCAATCAAAGTGTAGATTTAACCAGTAGTATTAAGTATATCGATACCGTAATAGAAAATAACGATAGCTATGTCGAGCGGCAGCGGTGTTGCGGCTACTTTAAGGCTTCTTCTTTAGTAGTCACTATGCATACGGTTCACTTTCTGTCTGTTTGACATCTTGGCCGCTCGATTTGTTGTCCTAAACAGGTTTCGTTAAACTAAATTGAACAGAAAAAAATAAGAAGAAATAGAAAAATCGAATGATTCCTCACAGCAGATTTTACTCCGTCCTTTTCTTTGGAAGACATTTTGGAGATGTTAGGTTTTTTGCCGTCGTCCTTGTTATCCTAAAATCTATTTCTACCAGCAAATCATAGGCGATAAAGTTCCACCCTGGCACTGACCTCCAAAACGTCAACGGTAGAGCCGATTGTAACGAGTTCGTTTTGAGCTTGATCGAATTCGATCCCCTCCAACGGAGCTGACTTTTCACCGTCAAGCTGATGCTTCTGAAGAATAAAAGTGTATATAAGGTGTCTATTTTAACTAATTCAGTCTCATTTGATATTTAGTCACTTACAACTGGCCCGGTGTACTCCTTTGGCATCTTAAGTGGACCGCGAGTGGAGAATTTCACCGAGTTCAAGTCTTCACTCTCCATTTTTCGCGGCGGTTTCCTCTAGAAGCTGATAATCAGCTTATCAACAGTTTCTACCTATACAATGACTTGTAGGACCCAGCCGCTATACCACGTTAGTATCTCAACCCTTTCAGCCAAGGCTGATACTAATTTACCCGACCCCGAAAGGACCGAAGGCTTCGTGAGCCTGAACGGGGTCGATCGCTCGACCGTGAGGGTGCCAACGGCGCCACTTTCCACTGGATGTCCTTCAAATGTACGCTATAGAAATTTATTCTTATTTTTTCGGAAACAGTCTAGAAGGGCTATAAGAGAATCGCGAGGCTTACGAAATTCTTCGGTTCAGCAGACCGATAGAAGGGTTCGAGTACACCCCGGAAATGTGAGTATCGTTCATCTTTTCTTTTTTGTGGGAATTGTGAGTCTCTCGAAGTTAACTGGCCCTCGACAAGAAGTGAAAAAGGTGGCTCAAGGCTTACAGCTAACCCAGAGCTAGGTTACACAGGCTACTAGACGCTCTAGTATTGGTCAGAGCGGCCATACCCAAAGCGTATAGGGCAATGCATGGTCGAGTAGTTCGCTTTTAAACTTCTCGTTGATATCCATAATCCTTTTCAGGATATTTAGCTAGTATGCCTGCGCCTTAGACTTTTTAATATATGTACAGCTACTTATATGGGTTTTTTAATAAGTTTTTTTTTAAATATGTACAGCTACTTATATGGATCCTATGCCTACACATTCGGAGTTGCCGGCAAAAGTGCTCTGCTTGCAAGAAAGATGGCGGGAACATAGGTTGAATCGATTGCGATCGGTCGTCTGCTTTGGCTAGGTCTCTCATTCGGACATTTACCCGGGCACACATCTGCTTATTTGTTTACTTATTTGTTTATTTATCTACTCGGTCCTTCATTTCTTCGTGCTCTTCTTCCGCCCAGGTATCATGGAAATGCATCCTTCCCGATTTTCTGTTGAAATCGATTCCAGCGGTTGATTCGATCAGTGTGCCTCCGTCATATCTCCTTTTCCTTCATATGCTTCTTTTCCTTCATCGATGCTTATCAAATTAATGCTTATCATTTATTTTTCTTCGTTGTTCCACTTATTGTTTTCGTGTTATTGTTAAACTGTCACTTTTCAGGGATGCTCTATGCCTTGGTGTGTTGGATACCCAATACAGTATTCAGTGGCAACTTTTAAGCTCCTTCGACCAGTTTTGCAAAATTTCGAAAATCGAAAATTTCCTTTTTTGGTTTCAATTTTTAGGAAAACGAGATCAGTCCAGGGGTTCGATCAACGTGAGGGGACCTACTGTGGACACCCACTCCACTCGAGGGCGGTTCTCCGGGAGGTTCACCTCGCGAGCTCGGTGACCCTGTCCGCTTCCGCCCCATGTTCTGGCCCCTCCTCGGCGGATACTTGTTCTGCTGCCCGAAGGCTTCGAGCGACACGTAGCACAATTTACGCATTAGCATCAAGTCGCCTATGTCTATAAGGACCCTGCCGACATCACGCCGGAGTGGTTCCATCTCGATTTGTCTGTTATCACATTTTTTTTAACCGCGCACATAATGCATTATGCCAAGATTGGCAAATTGTTTGGTACCTCATGATAAAAAGCATGGCTTGCGGTGCCGATTTGTACTTGTTGCCGTCTCCCCGTGATGACAGGGAGTGGCCTGTTGCGTGTGATCTTTTTAGCGATTTTCGCCATGTTGTTGTTTTGCGTCGGCCGTGGGTTGCGCCGCGAATTTTTCATTTGTTGCTGACAAGTAATAATGCAAATGTTGTTAACGCCCCCGTTAACCAAGACGAAGGCGTATGGTATTTACACTGACTCCGCAAAACGATTTTTAAATAATACAATCCAATATTGCTCCGCAGGGTGCTAGGACACATCGTGGACACGCGCCATCCCCTGCTGCTGGGCGGCCAATAGTGTGGCCCCCGCGCCCACCCCCTCCCCCTACCCCCATCAATAATCGTTATTGGCACGCCACTAGCATGCGTCTATGCTATGGACTGATGGGTGGGGGGGGGGGCGAGCGACGCAGGGGCGAGTGCGTGTCCATGATATGTCTTAGCACCCTCCGCAGTATTGCGGCTCTTTCCGAATGTAGGGCGATACGAGCCTCACCGGGCGAAGTACCGCGACGAAGGAAATCAAGGGACGCGCCGCACCCATTACATCTGGTACATCGGCAAATGACGAAATTGTTTGGCAGTTGCATCATACGGTCAGCGGCAGCTCCTTCACGAGTATTGTTGTTGTATCGTAGGTTGTACCTTCCGCGTATTCGTTTGCGTGATATTACTGCACCCTCGTCATCGAGGAGGGTAGCACTTATTTTGAGGAAGGTAGTGCTTCGTTTTCGTGGCCTAAAGGGCTGAAGCACGCTACTTGTACGTGGTATTCAGTACGTGGTATTCACGACGTGGCATTTATATACTATTTTTTGTAAGCCTTAGTTTTTGTAATTTCAGAGTTTCTTTATTACTTTTTATTTTCCTTTCGTTGTTCTCATTTTTCAGGGTCATATTTCATAGTTGTATGCTAGTTTTTTGTGCCCTTTAATGACCGTTTTAGCGTCCCTTTGTAACGCTATGGATAACCAGCTTAAAAGATCAGCTGAACCCTGATGAGCGACGCCGAGAACTCAGGCGTCAAATTCGAAATATGAGTAGATGGGTGCAACAACTCGAGGAAGCCAAAGAAATCGTTCCTATACAAAGTCTAAAGGAACGCTTCGTCAGAATCCACCCTGAGCTGCAATGCATATTCTACAGAGCTACGGGACAGCACTTTTGTGATGCTTGCTCATTCGTCTCATTGTCACATCCACAACAGAGACGCGACGTCATCAACAATCGAGGCTGTTGTAGGTTTTGGTTGGAACATTGCGAACGCAGAAACTTCTGCGTTTATTAAGATCGAGTGTTTGTACTTTTCACGAGCCATACGGACAATTGTGCACGACCCCGAGCAAGGCATAGGGAAGCACCACTCAGCACTATGCCGCACCCCAGACGGGCCTCTGGGTACCGATATTCCATTCGACCCCAATCCCGCCTATCGGACGGTTCAAGGACCAGCGACGAAAGAACTACTCGAGCAGCCAAGGACGGGAACGAGGAAAAATTAAACGACGACTGGGGATTTCCACCACTGCATTCTCTGGAAGATTATACCTCTCTGGAAGGTTGTACCTCAGTATTAGCGGCTCCGGCGACTGGGTTTTGGCAACAACAACTGGCCGTTTCGTCTCGGCGCCCCCGTCCGCCGCGGGTAAGTCTTGTTTAACGGGCCGTCATATAAGGCCTTCGTGTTCGGTGCTCCTCTACGCCCAGCTGGCTGCGCGCAGTCCACTGTTTTGGGGTTATTCCCCAACATAGGCCCGGGCTTCGGTCATCGGTAGTGGTAGGGACACCACGAAGGTCTAGGAAGGATTCCTGATAGTTCTCGCTAGGTGTCCTTGTAGTTTCCCTGGTAGCGTTCTCGTGCCGGTCTGCTGCGCCTTAGCAGAGCCCATGCACGCTTCTCACCTCAGAAGCTCAGTGTTATTTGTTGTTTTCTTTTATTGTTATTTGTTGAATAAGCGCATTTGTGATCCCTTGTTCTGTTGACCGGTTCTCAACCGTAAATATCTGTCTTGTTGTTGTGTGTCTCGCTAGAGGAAAGAAACTGAGAGAGTGACATTGAGTCAGTGTCGCATTTACGGGAAGATGCCGGGAAATGAAAGTGTTCAGACCGGGTGTTCCGAGTGCTCGCAAGGGACTCCTAGTAGAGGGAACGTCACTTCTGGGTCCCATAGTGTCGGTAACACCGACCTCTTATTCACCTACTCTTTTCCTTCACCTACAGTTGTTTAATCACACATATTTCCTTGTTTTATCGGACCACTATTTTGTTTTGTCGTCAGCAAGGTCTAAAGTATAGCAGCAATCTATTTAGCGACGAGCAAGAGTGGCCAGGTTGTTGCCCAATTGTCCAAGCAAACCTTGAGGGAAAATAAGCACAGCAACCTTAAGAGACGGCGCTTACTTCCGCATTGTCGTCCGACATCGCACTTCCGACGACGTGCTATTCGTCATTGGGGCAGGTGGTTCGACGGGGGCGCGCTTTCCCCACTTGGGCCTGCCTGCGTACTATTCCCTGGCTGGTTCGATATATCTGTGGTGAGCGCATAGAAGCTCGCGACTCGATAGTCTAGATCAAACCAAACGGCCCTCTTTAGAGCCACAATCGTGAACATGTACGAATCAAACCTCCATTAAAAATATTGAATAAATGTGTGAATTTCTCGTGCATTTGCTTGTTGTTGTAAAGGATTCTATGGACTCAAGTGAGCAACGCTGTAACGATGAAATCAGAAATGTCTGGTACTTGCTGGAGAACTGTAGGTAGTTGGATACAGTCTGCAGTTCATAATGTGGTCGTAGAAAATGTGTTCAAAGAAAGGTGATTCCAACTTGCAGAGAATGGGGGAGGATCAAGTGATTGTCCGATAATGAGGATCTCGCACAATCCACCCATTCCGCTGAACTGAATGCGCCACTTTTACTGCATCCATCCATCGATCCTATCGGTCGCGAGTTTGAAATTAGCCTCAGACTTGAAAGTATTAATACACTCGTATTCTTTTTGTTAAGCATTAGACTTAATACGATTCCAACATTCCAACGAAAAACAAGAGGACATCAACAGCACCACGGTCCTTTTTCCCTTTACCCTCCCTACTTCAGATCTAGAAGGTACGCTTGCGCATACACTATTCAAAGGACTCCGATTGTTTCGAATGGTATACGGTACGTCAAGCATGCGCCAGTGATGCGTATTCGCAATGCGATCGTCGGATTGCGAAACGCTATGACAACACGTCCAAGATAAGAATCCCTGTTATAAAACGAGGGGTCCCGACTATAGTTGTGCTCGAATGAATATTCGAACGCTCGAATTCGAATAATTCTATTCGAAATCGAATATTCGAATTCGAACATTCGAAAAAACGCGATTTTCGAATGTATTCGAATTCGAATGCTCGAAACATTCGTGTTCGAATGCTCAAATTCGAATGCTCGAAACATTCGCATTCGAACGTTCGATTGCAGCGAAATCTGCGATCTTAAGTGTTTGGGTTATTCAATCAGTTTATCCCAATGTGGGTGATCACACAAAGTGTTTGGGTTATTCAATCAGTTTATCCCAATGTGGGTGATCTTGTTCATGTTAGTCAAACAAAATTCGGACATCAAGCGAGGCGGGTAAGAGGGCCACGGACAGGCGGGTAACGGCACTTGCCATCAATAGGGTGTACCAACGTATAAACTGCGAAGTTCTATGAAGGACGAACAACTTTGATGGCTTAAGATAAAGGACGCTTAATCCAGAACACGTCTAAGCTGGGCCTACGCTCCGAAAATTCTTCAAGCTACTCAGTACGGCAAAAAAGGAAGTTTGAGGTTGCAAATGCATTGGTGGTTCAATGAGGACGTAAAAAGTCTAACATACCGAAGTGTCCGTTGAGGCATAAAGAGCATCAAATCTCGGGTAGTTGTAGAAAACATGGAGAGGTGTAGGGATGAAGCAAATGGGCAACGTTAAATCCATAAAATCACGCGAAGGTAGCCGTTGACAAGGTCGAAAACAATCTGTGAAGGGGTATTTCACACTGTCTCCCAGTTCTAGCAGACATTCCACAAAGATAACATGGTATTGATCAGATCACGACAAAATTGCATTTTGACTATTTTGTTTGTTCACAAGTTGTGGTATACTAAACTTTACTTCCGAAGTTCGGTAAACGCACTGCGATATGGTCATTTCGGGGCGAAATCGTGGCAGGCTTGCACAACTGATTGTGTCTTAAGTCTGAAAATTTGTGCAGGGTACATGGAGCAATCCATTCCATCTACTTGTCCGTAGATTTCCATTTTCTAGTGCTTTTCCTTTCTAGTTGCTTTAAGCAGTGCTTACATTATTGGGACACCCTGTATTTGCTTTGATGAGATCCTCCCTCGCGAAACGCAAGTTCTGTCCGAATGGATATTCGAACATTCGAAATCGAATATTCGAATTCGAACGTTCGAAAAAACGCGATTTTCGAATGTATTCGAATTCGAATGCTCGAAAAATCGCGATTTTCGAATGTATTCGAATTCGAATGCTCGAAAAATCGCGATTTTCGAATGTGTTCGAATTCGAATGCTCGAAAAATCGCGATTTTCGAATGTACTCGAATTCGAATGCTCGAAAAATCGCGATTTTCGAATGACATTCGAATTCGAACGTTCGAAAATCGTCGATATTCGAATATATTCGATTATTCGAAATTTTTGGGAGAGCACAACTGTAGTCCCGACATGATCGCATGCGTTTAGTACCATTTGGCTGTGCCATCGCATCTGCGACACGACGTCGTACGACAATGCGAAAGTAAGCGCCGGCCCTAAAACAAGTACCTTGGTCAAGCACCTACAAGACATGTTAAGTAGCGGTTCGAAAGGCAGCGATAAACGGAGAGCAAGGTGTGGCACAGAAGCGAACGGCAAGACAAGACATGTTCCACGCGCCAAAATCGCGGCGAATTTTGAGCGAAGTGGGAGTTCAATTTCGCCGCTGGATAAACGGCGGCAAGAGGACCAATCGCCATTGGCGCGTCGTGCCCACCCCGACACAGTTCCGCCATCGTCGCGGCAACTGCTCGTCTGCGCTCTCTTTCAACACTGCGCCAAAGAGCAATGCCCACCCCTTAACGAAGATCGAATCAGGTGAGCAAGATCAAAGCAATTTGATCTACCGACGAGCAAAAACGCGCACTATGGTTAAAGGACGTTGAGCGATAGCGGGCGGTGCAAACGGGAGCGTAGACGATTCGAGAACGGCGGTGATGGTCCCGGGTGCGGCAGTGTCTTCACGTCATCCTCATATTGCGGTTATTCCTGTCGTCTAGCGAGCGTTCCTATGTTGCATCTCTATTTTGCCTGTTGCATCTCTACATCACTCGTCATCTCTTGGGAGTCTTGCCTTTCCATTCATCTTGTAGTGCGGGCCGCTCTCATTTCTCGTCAAGGGTTCTTAGCAAGTAGGGTTTATCGTCACCTATTAATTACCCTAAAGTCGGTCAGATAAGCCCGCCCTGCTCGCGCCGCAACGCGGCGTATCGATCGATGTTACTCTATAGATATGCTCTACCCTTCTTGATGAGTGTCCTCTTTCTCAGGACTTAATATGCTTCACGAATTTATTGCATTGTATCCCGTCCGCGTGAAGTAACGTCTGGATATTTTTTCCGTATTTATTTCCTCTGTTTCTCGCATTTCTTAAGGTTTGAACTAGTTGAGGATATGATCGCTAAACGTATGCAATAGGTAATCATCGTATTTGGTGGAAATTCAAGCAGATTCGTCTGGGAATATTGGATATATCTTCTCTGAAGCAGCCTACAGCTCTTTGTTTAGGTTTCTACCTAAAATTTGGCCGAAGTATTTCCTATTTCGTTAATCAATAACTACATCTGAGAACCCGTACCTGAATCCTGATTTATTGCCTTCTAATTTTTCCGTAATACCTACTATTTCCGTAGTCTGGCTGTTTACATCGTGTTCGACTTCGCAATATTATATTCTTATGAGCAGGTGTATCGATGGTCCACCGCGATACGCCGCGTCGCGGCGCGCGAAGGGCGGGCTTATCTGACCGACTCTAGGGTACTTACAATTAGTTAGGTTTCGAATCATCGTACATAAGTTAGATTTCAAGTTAACACCTTCATGTTGTTTGTTGTGTTTATGTTCCTTTCTGTACTCCTAACCTCATACTCTTGGGATTTTACCTCATGCTTTATGTCCGATTCTCATACCTTTGCGAGGTCATCGTTATTTGTTGTGTTTGCAAGTTGTATTTCTTCATTTAGGGTGCAATTACCTAGGTTTGAGATAAATCGTGCTTGGATTCGAGTGTTGGATTGTCAACGGTCACTGGCCGAGATATACTTCGACTTGTACTCAGTCCGCGTGGCAGGAAAAATCGTCCGACTTGTAGAGTGGGAATTTCGAGTGACCGTGCGAACACCTAGCTTTATGGGTGTAAGTCCTACGAACCCAATCACGTGTTATACAACATTTTCACTTTTCACATATTCGACATCGATTCGCAGTTTAGAAGATTAACCGCCTCATCTTTCAAAATATTTTGCAGATATTCTGCCTTGAACATGGCAGTAATGCATTTTCACAAATGGTATTTAATTTCCTCAAGTGACAAGTTTGGGAGAAACATATCCCGGACAGGCTCAGGCTGCTTTTTTTTCAAAGTTTTTGGCACCGAGCCAAAATTATTGGTGAGAACTTTGATTGTGACTTCTCCCTCCAGTGGAGCTCTTTTAAAATTCAATTTTTACATTATATTATTCTTAAGTAATCCTATCGAGGCATATAGATTTCAACCGATTCCGTTCTCATGAATTCATCGGTTTAGGGCTATTTTTCGGTGATGTCGTCACCTACGCTCTCATCCAGGGCCGTATGCTCGTCTCTCCCGTGCAGGCGACAGGCGCTCGTTAGTAGGCTCAAGCAAGATGGCCAATAAATCGATCGATCGTCTGACGTCATGGGTCGAGCCGTCGCTGATTGGCTAATTAGGTATTGACAACCGACTCTGATCTAGCCGCCGTCGTGGTGCCGCACTTCCGGCGAAGCCAGAACCGATCGCTTGAACTGGATAATTCCCACGAAATTTCTCCCCTCACTTACCAGCGAGTCCCTCTGAGACGCTTTTTTCTTGAGCTCCTCCTCTTTCTTCTTCTCTGAAAAGTTGTGGGAATCGCTATCGTAGTGTCATTTTATCACTGAGTTATTATAACTTACTTCTTCTCCACCAAACCGTCAGAATTATGGCAAAGATTATCAGTGCGACTACAATCAACACTACAGTACCGATCAGAAGCCACAGCAGGCTGCAACGGTTGAGAAACATCAGCTCTTCATAGAGGAACATTAGAGAAAGTAATTCATGGAATTGGAGAAGCATTTTCTGACTGAGATAAAGCACAATGTGCTTTTCGAACTCCAACCCAGGTTGCTTCTATCAGAAACTGCACTGAAGGTTAAGTTTTACTCTGGGTATCGTCCTCGCTAAGTGATTTTTGACAGTGTAGCAGAACCACCTTGAGATGCGTTGGAGCTCTATCTCATACCCCAGGGATTTTCGAGGTACAAATGAGTGGTAATCAGGTGTTGGGTAATCGATTTCACCGTATACATATTCTTCAGTTTCACTCATCGACAAAAACTGCTTACAAAGAATCGTCATCTTTGTGCATCGATTTCCGTTGGGAGGCAGGAATTGCTCGCCTGAAACGTTTCAGATTAGCTATTCAACGAACGCGATCAATAAATGTCATTATTACTTTTAATCACTTGGCAAAGTCGTAACGGTAAAGGTGTCGCCGTTGATCAGGCCCCCAAAGACGCGCCACGCGTTCGCGTTCTATTCAGGGTTGTAGATGCGTGGCAAATACGTATTTGATCTATACAATAACCTGCGAGGGCTAGCCGCTATGCCAAGCCAGTGTCTTTGTTTTCCCAGACAAGTCTGGTACCAATTTACCCGACCCCTGAGGCGTGTAAGGCCTGGTTAGCCAGGGCGGGGATCGACCGCTTGACCCTACGTGTGTCAGCAGCGCCTTTTACCACTGTACCGCGCTCGCCCCTGGAATGGTCAATATTTCTCCTAATCCCAAGAATTACAAGAAAGAGTACATAAATCTTTTTACCAATCTCTATGGTTAATACGACGGTCTATGTATGCGTCCATTTGATTGAGCTGTGCTGGAAACAACACGTTAGTGTGGGCGAAATCAAAGAAGAAAGCGAAAAACGCATCCTTCACAAGTCTTTCACTTCTATATTTATTTATCTTATATTTTATATGTATATTTTAATAATTTCATATTTATAACATTTTATATTTATTTATCTTAGTTTGTCCATTTATGTGGTTTTCTCCTTTCTAGTTTTTCTACGCTCTGTATTGATTTATGTTAAATATACGGAACGGATAACTTGATTTTTTCAAATCACATGCATTAAATTTATGTTCCTAATATATATCAACTAGTATCTAAGAGTGTCATTCCGAGAAGTTCTCAAAAATGCTTCACTTAATTTTCGTCCATTAAGTCCTTTCACTCCAACGTCCAATGTTCCAGAAAATTCTTGATCAATATTACATTTGATAGCTTTATTTCAATAACTACTGAATCTGAATTTCAGGCAGAGGGGGGCCAGCACTTGATGCTGTTGGGAAGTGGGAGAATTTATTTATTTTTTATTCATTTTTCAAAATATTCAAACCGACCATTGAGGCTGTCTTGGGTGTCTTTTCCGCCCTTGTGCCATTTTTGTCGACGTGTAGTTACGGCTGGACCTGAATCGTGAAGGGCTACCAGGTTCCTTACCGTAAACGTTCGTAATGAATTGAGGGTAAATTATACCTGGTTGCTTTGAAGTTGGTTTCTTGTGTTTCGTTAGAGCTTTTATCCGAGCAACCGTTGTCAGTTCTTAAATGGACCTCTGTCAACGCAGGTGAATGGCATGGCAATCAAGGTATATTCAAAGGTAGGACACCCGCACCTACATTCGTGAATAGTATACCCGCCATAAACCCTGGAATATACCCTGAATCCGTGTTTCATCGGGACACCGGAATTTATACCGGTTTTGTACGAGGAATAACGCCCCCATTCATGGCACGATGTAGGATTCGAAGGCCCCAAATTAGTAACAGCCTATACACCCAGTCTGAGCCCTTGATGAATTCTGAATATACAGGGTGTCTCAAAAAATGTACCCTCTGTTAGAAATGCCATAACTTTGGCAAAACTGAACCAATCCAAACGAGTCGTCTTAGCTTGAATGAAAGTTACGAAAAAAGAAAATTATCCGGCATGTGTTTGGTAAGGATTGCGCCATGTACTCAACCGAGGCCTCGGATTTTGGGCCTGTCTGATAGTGCATGGGTTATATGCTCGCTCTACCTTGGTAGTAAACAGGTGATATCGCTGCTATGAGTTACCTCTGAGGCACTAAACTTATCGATTTGCCGCAGCTTTTGGTTAAGTGTGGAATAACATCAATATCGGTCAATAATCAGAGGGAAGTAGAATGTATGAACCATGAAGATTGCGCCATACACCCGCCCGAATCGTCAGATTCGAAACCTGATTAACAGATAACACGGATAACATGCTTGTTCTACTTTGGTTGCCAACAGTTGGTATCGCTGATACGCGTTTCTCTCGATGCAGTAAACATAAAAAACATCAAAACATAACAAGTTCAACATGCACTTAAGATGCACTTGCACAATAGTGCTTACTTTGTTTAAAAACCAGGGCTCTTGTAATGAGTATATAATAGCGCGTACGTGGCGTAAAGTGCATGATAAACGTGTTATGTTTTGATGTTTTTATGTTTACTGCGTATCAGCGATATCACCTGTTGGCGACCAAAGTAGGACAAGGATGTTATCCGTGAAGTTTCAATCAGGTCCAAAATCCGACGATTCGGGCAAGTGCATGGTGCAATCTTCGTGGTTCATATATTTTACATCTATCTATATTCTTTTCTTATGATTGCATCACTGTTAGAAGAGTTTTTGTTTCTCAAACTGCGGTTACAATTATCGACCGATATTGATGTTATTCCACGCTTAACTAAAAGTTGCGGCAAGTCGATATGTTTACTGCCGCAGGAGTAACTCATAGCAGCAATTTCACCTGTTTACGACCAAAGTAGAGCAAGCATATATCCCATGCACTATCAATCAGGTCCAAAATCCGAGGCCTTGGTCGAGTACGTGGCGCAATCCTCTCTAAACACATACCAGATAATTTTTTTCTTAGATTTTGTTCAAGCTACGACTCGTGTCGGTTGGTTCACCTTCGCCAAAGTTATTCCATTTCAGACAGAGGGTACATTTTTTGAGACACCCTGTACTCCTCATGGCGTGTTGATGGACCTGAGTTTCCACCCCATTTGGGATCTCTGAACCATCGCCGTGCATTTACTTCGTATGAACCCTCAATTAACTTCAACGAGCGTCGATGCTCGCCCAAGCTAGCCAAGTCTTCCGTCCCACTAGAGTTGGGTATACTAATAGGTGACATGACTGGAAATGTAAAGACTTGGTATAGCAGTTTGCCCGCCAGTCATTGCATAGGCCAAATTTGAATTCGCCATGTCCCCACGATTTTGCTTGGAAGACAAATGCATGGCGCATCCTCATGGGACTGGTTAGCGCCAACCATTTAGCTTCTACCTCTTACGCGAACACGGGTAACGATATAGCAAAGAGTTAACTATAGAAAGTTCAAGAATAGGTTTCACTCAAGCAGGGTGGTATACCATCGGGGTTATCAATCTAGGAAAAGAAAAAGGAAGGAACAAAGGAGTGCGGTCGAAGCCATTTCAGCGGGTAGCTCATTGAGAGCCGGCTGTGAAGTTTTGGACGTTTTGAAACCTCGAATCCAGAGCAGCATGATGAAACATTAGGTTACAGTATGTACAGGTTACATTACACCTAGAAGCATCGTCAAGTCGGATCTAAACAGAGCCGTTCTTTATCCAGACCTGTAGTTCCTTTTTAGGTAGATGAACCACTTGTTTTGGAACCTCCATGTTTGAATTCGTGCTGTCATATCATAACTGCTTACCGTAAGGCCCTTGTTATACGTTCGCTCACCCCCAGCGTAACTCGTCCATTCAGTATCAGACACCGTGGGGCCAGACACGTTTGTACGAGTTATCATGGTGACTCTGGCGTGGTGAACTCGTACAAACGTGTCTGGCCCCACGGTGTCTGATACTGTATGGACGAGTTACGCTGGGGGGTGAGCGAACGTATAACAAGGGCCTAAATCTGACTTTTTGTTTACCAGCCCCCATATTATGGTTATCAATAAGTGCCTTGATACTTTACAGTTTTATAGTTTCGTTTAAAAAAATCCTAGTCCTGGACCACTGACCTGGATACATCTTCTTTGTCACGCCCGCCCAATGGCCTGTACTGACTTTTCTTGACACGCCTTTAGAAACAAGCTGGAATCCACCTTTACCTATTTCAGCCGCAAGTATTACAGTGGAGATCACACCTACCCGGTTAGAGCAAGGACTGAGTAAAACTAGAAGAAATATGAACAGCATTAGAAGAGCCACACGCAACACCGCATAACTAAGTACTAAATCAAAATGAAACTCACTAGCAGTCAAGTTGCTGTTTCCGTGAGTCGACTGTAATCAACAAAGATTGGACTACGTATCAACCGGAAAAGACTGTTTATAAAACCCCTGGTGCTATGGGGGCCATATCGAACTCGATGGATTTCCCCATGCCGGAACGAAGCCATATGTCTACTTGGAGTGCTCTACGGTGAGTTCACGAAAGGAAAATTCGATACTTTTGTAACAAGTACTTATTGCAACGTGTACGTCAGAATATCCATCGTATCACTGTAATCATCCTATTTATATACATATTTATGGGCGTAGCCAACGATCAATCCCATTGGACTACTTGTGGAACCCAATCTGTAAATACATCAGACGACATCGCACCTGAGTGGAGCAACAGATTAGATTCCTAGGTGCTTACTCGAGGTATGCCGTTGGGTACATGCCAACGTCTGCGTATTAAAATCACTGATCGAAATCCGATTATCGACCAGCATAATTATTAAGGCATTATTAGTTATAATCAGTAAGTGCAGTAGTAGTAACCAGAAAAAGGGGCCACTGGTCAGCCCACTGGGATCTCTCAAGGAGGCCACCGAAAAACTCCATGATGCTGACCTCCTGGCGCTCATTTGTTCGACTCGACTTTCCTGCTCTGTGTTACGTGGCTGAGATGTGGCCTGATACCTCAGCCCCTCAAGCGAAGTCCTTGCAAGACACACACAGCGTTGGAGAGGTGTCTTCTGAAGTTCAGCCGGCTCCTCCAAAGCCAGTGCCGGGCTTCGCAGCTCCGATCTGAGGCAGGTGTCCCGTCTGCGAGACCCTGCGGAATACACATCGATGGGGCGGCTATTGAGAAAAAAGACGATAGGTGGACAAGAAGGAGGGTGGAACGGCAAATTGCTGGGCTTGTTCATACCCTTGGGTATTTTCCACGGAACGGTTTGATGTGTTCATCGAATGTAGGAGTATAATAATATTGGTTACTCCAGAACGTGGTCAATTGCGAACACTAGAAGGAGACGACATGGGAGTGAAGATCAACGGCCGGCAGTAACACCATTTTCGTTTTGCGGATGATATCGTACTCATAACACCATCTATCACCCAGGCAGAACGCATGCTGGCCGACTTCGATCATGCGTGTGGGAAGATCGGCTTGCAGCTGAATTTGACGAAGACGATATTCATGAGGTATGCTATTCATGAGGTGCGGTATACTTTTGCGATGCCCCATTTTCGCTCAACGGAACGAACATCTCTGAATGCTCCAGCTATGTGTACTTGGTTCGGGAAGTCAACATGACCAACGACTTGAGTCCAGAGCTGGGCGAGAGGAAACAAGCGGCTTGGGGCGCATTGAAGAGTGTTGAAGAAAGTAGTGAGGAAGCCGAAGAATGTCCGACTCCGCGCCCGTCGCTTCGACTCTACGGTTCTTCCTGCGTTGGCGTACGCTTCAGAATCCTGAGCGTTACGCAAGCAGGATGAACATGCCAATTTCTTCGCGCAACGAAGTATAGAGAGAAGGATGTTCGAAGTGACTCGCTTCGTCCAGGCGAGAGACGGCATACGAAGCTCCGAGCTACGTCAGCAGTCGAAGATCAGAGACACAGTCGCATGGGTCAAATTGTCGAAGATCAGGTGTGGCGGACACGTAATGCGATTCTATGACGACTGTTGGACGAGAGGCGTTAGTGACTGGATTCCACGGGACGTCACAAGAACACCAGGTCTCCCACCTTTGCGCTGGTCGGACTTCTTCGTCAAATCCCTGAACGATCGATTCGATGCTCTTCTTGTTCCCAGAGCGAGCAGGACCCAGTGGTCTACCACGGCACTCAATAGGGACGAATGGAGACGTTACTGGCGCCCGCTCGAGCAAATCGATGATCAACGGGACGACAGGTGACAGATGACTCCAGAACGGCTGGTTGCGAGTTCCGCTGCTCCACGTTGGTGCCACTGGAACTCCCCAACCAGCTTAGGGTGAGCTGATCGCGGACCATCGAGTTCCGGCGACAGGCCATGATGACAGGCCGGCCGATGGAGAAACACGGCACGTCGCATTGTTCGATGATGCGGAGAATACAGTAGCGGTCAAAAAGATATGTCACTTTTCATTTTTAGACAGAAATAGCTCAAATCGAGAAGAACCTGGTACCATTCGGTAGTCCTAATGACTCTATTCGAAAATATGTCGAAACCTACCGTTTTTGCAAATTCTGTGTTTTTTAAAAATATTTTATAGTGATTTTCATATGCTATTTCCAACGAAAATATCTCAAAAATCGCTGAATGAAGGGTCAATCTAAAATGATAATTTGATAGAGCATAGTCTAGTTAATATAATGTGATACATGCATTTGATTCAGATCGCCGCTAAATTATAGATTTTTCTGAGCAAACATTTTGGTGGTCAAAAACTGGTCAAATTTTAGGACCATGTTTCACACAAAATTCTATATCTTTGTAACTGCGTAACGAAATTACACCAAATTTTAGAAGGTGATAGGAAACGATTTTCTCTTTCAAGTTCTCGTTTTTGTTTTCAAGCTCTTCTCTTAATTGGTGAGAAAATTCCTTTAAAGTTGAAACCGCGTAAACTGCTATATTCAAAAAAGTTCGAGAGGAATCGACTTCAATTTGTCTCATTTGATAGTACATTTTCGGTACTCTTGATACTATATGTATGCTGAGATAAATCAAAGTTCTTTATAAAAATATATCGCTTTGACTAGCACATGCTGTGCGCGCCTTTGCCCGCCCCTGTACACTGTACTGGTAGTGACGACGCTCTCAGCGTGTGTTAGTAAAAGCGGTATATTTTTATTAAAACTTTGAGTTATTCTAGCCTACGTGCGGTATTGAAAGAACTACAAATATACTATCAACCTGGAAAAAATTGAGTCGGTTCCTCTTAAACTTTTTTAGATACAACAATTTACGCAATCTCAACTTTAAAAGGAATTTTCTCCTAAATTAAAAAACCAGTTTTAAAATAAAAACAACTACCCTAAAGAGAATACCATCCTCTACAAAACTTTTAAATCTGGTCTCAATTTTTCAAAAAGTTAGGAAGATATAGAATTTTGTTTAAAACATGGTCCTGAAATTTGACCGGTTTTTGACCACCAAAAAGTTTGCTCAAAAAAATCTATATTTTAGAGGCGATTTGAATCAAATGTTTGTAGCACATTATAATAACTAGATCATTCTCTATCAGAATATCATCTCAGATTGATCCTATACAAAGCGATTTTTGAGATATTTTTGTTCAAAATAGCATATGAAAATCACTAAAAAATATTTTTAAAAAGCAGAGAATTAGTAAAAGCGGTATGTTTGCACATATTTTTGAATAGAGTACTCAGAACTATTAATTGGTATCAGGTTCTTTTCGATTTGAGCTATTTTCGAATGAAAATGAAAAGTGACATATCTTTTTGACCGCTACTGTATGTGTGAAAACTACTGCGTCCTTGGTAACCGACGCCCATTCCAAGAGCCCGGTGTGTGATGGAAGTATGCGAGGGTCCTCGATGCAAGGACGGCATCGAGGGGTACCTGATCTTGTCCACAAGTGTCCGAGCGAAGTTGTCTCGAAGCAAGAAGGACAACATCGAGGGTCGAGCGATGGAGCCATAAAATGTCAGAGTAGTGTGAAGACACGTGTTGCAACGCTCAATGTCGGTACACTGACAGGTCTCTCGAGCGAGATAGCCGCCGCTCTGGAGCACCGTAGAATTGATCTGTGTGCGTTGCAAGGAGGGGGTGGTCTTGCAGTAAGTCGAGAGATATTGGGCGTGGTTTCAAAGTTCTGTATTTTGGTAGCCCTAACATGAGATCACGAGTGGCGTCGGATGTGTTGTATCTGCGCACTTCCGTGACTCGGTTGCGGAGTTAAAACGCTTCAATGAACGGTTAATGAAAGTAGTGGTAGATATGGAAGGAGACAGCTTCATTCCTTCACTGCCACGCCCCGTAGACCGACTGGTCCAAAGAAGTAAAAGGTGAGTTCTGGGCGTTGCTCCTCGGAAAGACAGGCGAGATTCCGTCAGAAGAAGTGGTGATTGTGGCCGACGATCTCTACGGTCATGTCGGCATATCAAAATAATGAATTTCAATGCCAACGAGGTCTCGGCTACGGAATACGAAACGGGGACGGTGAGCGTATTCTCGAGTATGCATGTTCGCATAATCTTGCTATCACGAACACGATGCTTCGAAAGCGTCCATCACATTTGATCTCGTTCTACAGCGGAAATACGAGGTCGCAGATCGATTATGTGCTCATAAAACGTCGTGATGCTAAGCTCATCAGCAACACGAAGGTAGCACATTATGAGGCAGCGGTCACACAAATCGGCCGCTGATCTGCGCAATGAAAATTACACCGGCAAAACGAGAGTGGCTCGAGCGGTGCTGACATGTCCGCATCAAAAGGTGGCGAATAAAAGAGAACGAAGCCTAGATGATAGCAGGAATACGCATGCCTTTGATCGTGAGTGTCGAAGAAACGTGACAGACAATGAAAACAGCGGCGAACGGCAAATTCATCGACTTGCGAGATACCGATAACGTCAGTCTGAAGATGTTGAGAAGTTTGATGGCGTTAACGACGAAAGTGGCCATTTCCTGATGGATCGCAGAAAAATGGCGAGGAGGTGCCGTGACTACTTTGAGAAAATTTCCACAGAAGTGTTCCCTCATCCGTTGATACCTCATGTCTAGCCTGTCGCAGGTCTTATCCAGCCTGTCTCGGTTGAGGAAATGGAGGCGGCATTGAGGAGGATGAAGCACGGCAAAGCAAGTGGTCCGGATGACCTTGCAGCTGATTAGTGGAAGTCACGCCGCTGGAATTCCGCTGTCTGTCTTACGTCGTTCTTCAACCAGATCATCGCGATAAAGACGATGCCCTTCGTTTGGCAGCGAAGCACTAGTCCAGCTGACTGTTCTACTTACAGACCGACTTCGTCTCAACGTCAGTAAGATCGAACCCCTCATTACGCAGGTGAATAGTCCGGGAACAATAAAAATTGACGATTTTACGAATCAAAAAATCGTCTGACAAGGACAATTTTGCTTTCAATCGTGCTGACATTTAGGTTCGCATTTAGCAATAGTTGTCTCAGTTGAGAAGTTCGTCAATGTTTTCAGCGATATCGAGTCAGCAAGTTTCGCTGCACTTCTATTTGCATGTACATTCTGATTGGCTCGGCCGGTAATATTTTCTAATGATGTTCACTGATGAGTACATATTAGGTTGATAAGAGAGTTCGTGCCGTTTTTTTCAAACGTCTGTTGTAAGTTGAGTTCGAAACCAGTGAGCGCGCGCGTCTTCCGAGCAGTCATTTGGAAATTGTGATGAATTTGAATTTCATTGTTCCTCCGGCTACTAAAGTGGAAAGCGAAAAACTGAAAAAAGTAAGAAAAGTAGGGCGTGTCATCCAGTCGCGTTCGCGCTGCATTTTACGATTTTTACCACTTTTCACGACAAATTTTGTTTCGTAAAAGAGTTACGACAAAAATTTTTGGAGCTTGCAATAGTTGTCTCAGTTGTGAAGTGAACAACAGAGTCAGCAGCGCTTAGCTAAAACGGCGCGCGGTGACAGGAAGCTCTGCGATCGGAAAATACCGGAGCGACTGAAATCGACGATCTACAGCACAGTCGTAAGATCAGTTGCTCTGCATGGAGCTGAGTGCTATCCTGCAGCCAGAGAAGTTGAGCGTCGCTTTAGCGTCACGGAAATGAAAATGCTGAGATGGATGGCTGGCATACCACGGCTAGACCACATAAGGATGCTGACATAAGGCAACGATTTGGAGTAGTTCCAATCGCTGAGGATCTTCATGAGACCCGTTTAAGATGTATGAACATGTGCTTATGGCAAGCGATGACACTCTGTGTAAGATAGGACTCGTTCTCGACGTGCCAGGAACAAGACCGAGAAGACGTCCGCAGCAACGCTGGCTGGACACGATACATGCCGATCTGAAGACAAAGGGAGTTCATCCAGACCAGTCGTATGATAGATCCTTGTGACGTCAGAAACTTTGCAGAGCAGACCCTCTTCGAAGCGGGACAGACGCTAAAGAAGAAGAAGAAGGGCTGACTCTCGCCTTCGTCATAGTCGGCTTCGTTCACAAGTTGAATGACTATCGCGAAACAAGGATATTACGCATGGAACTCAAAGAAGTCGTGCTAGGACCCACACGTCCAGTGATCTCGGATCATCCAAGTATTTAAGCGTGTAAGGAGCTGTGCTTGACGAGTGTTCGTATACGAACATCGTATCTTATCATCTTGCTGTATGCAGTGTATACCAATCACCACTTTACATGGGTATATGAACCACACCATTGCCGGTCGAGTACCTCACTCATGAGATATAAGTCCAGTGATGCGTCGAGTTCTCAGTGATTCGACGGCCTGTGGGATTATGGTGCGTCTTTTTAGATTACCGTTTCAGATACCTATATCCCTAAAGGGTAGTAGCTATTCAGGGTGAAATAGGAACGATCTTCGCATGTTCACTACATGCCCTTGTGAGCATCTCGCTGGCGTCAATATCACACGGCTGCTGGAAGAAGAAGTCAAGGTTTTCCGATGAAAATTGGCCAAAGGGTAGTCATGAGGTGGGCGAGTTTCGAGGATTGTTCTCACTCGAGAAGAGTACCCTCGCCCAAGATGACCAAGCCTTCCATCCCTTTTCGGGCAAATCGGCTCCAGACTTTTCTGGAAAGGTCATGACACCGATTCGGTTGTAAGGTGGCCCCAGTAAAACATAGATCCGACCGCTTTACCGTATTTACCGTTCAGGATACGGGATAGTTTATGAAAGGATGATTGGTACTCTTATAATCGTTTTATCATTCGTTGATTGTCAAGTAGAACTGAGGTTACCTTATCTCTTCAAATTCCATCTACGAGTCCGATTCTGATAAGTGTGGCAATGTCTGGTAAAGTCCATAGTTGATACTTAAAGAAAGATTTAAATAGTGAATATACGATGTATTTATTTAAAAATTTAAACTAATTTTTGCAGTCGGCACAAAAAATCTCATCAAGAAAAAGCAGTAGTGAGGGTATCCATGAAGTAACAGCCAAGTCGGTGAACTGGAGTGTTACTTTTCCAATGGAACAACGTCATCCGCAGAAATCAAGTGAGGATTTCAGAATTTCAAAATAAACAGAAATATTTTTCGAAAATTGTACTCATTAAAGACGGCCCCAGTGCTGCAGTGATAAGAGGCGCTACTGATACCCGCACGGTCGTGTGATCGATCCCCGCCCTGGCTAACCAAAATGTCCATTATTCCAGGGCGGGTGAATTAGTACCAGACTTGTCAGGGAAGGTGAAGACACTGACTTGATATAGCCATGCCTCTACGATTCTGAATGGAATACGAATACGTGGCGCGTCTTTCGGGAACTGATCAACGCCGACACCTTTACCTTAACCTTCACCGATAAGTCGTCCTTCAATCGCCTTCAACGATGTCAGTTTACTTACAGCATCACTGGAGAACACAGTGAAAAGCGGAGACCACAAGGTAAGTTGGCTCGCAGATGGTGAGGAGGTTACCTTAACCCAAGCTAATTACCTTGTTGCCCATGAGGCAAGACTCCGTCTAAACAGAGTCTTCCCTCACAAACAAGGGATAACAGGAATGAGTCGAGAGTGCAAAGACATCGAAATGAGCGCAAATCACATAGTTTCTAAAGACTTACTGGCCTTCGATACCCAACGTTATGAGAGTTTACGATGTGGAGGGGTGAGAGAGGGTTGGCACAGTGCTATCACAATAAAGACGTTCATGATCTTTTCCCAAACCAGAACCGTATCTTCTAGTTGGAAATGGTCTAGCAGTCTCATATGACTTAATATGACTTAACTGTTTTACAATCATTTAGTATGCTACATTGAAAAATACGCAACCAACACAAGATGCGGGTGAAGGTGGAAGGTGGTACAAGCCCAAGCAGAAGATGTTCATTGTGAGTTTCTTAACTATTCACCTTAGGGCACGACGTTAGCCAAAGCTTTCATACCTACGGCGTCCGGTAAATTGTCATATCTGTCTGGGAAGGTAAAGACACTGACTTGTACAGCGGCTGATACCCTGATCTTGTCAGATTGAATATATAAAGGGTAAGGTGAAGGTGTCGGCGTTGATCCGCCATCTATGGACGCGCCACGCACCCGTTTTCCACTCTCCCCAGACAAGTCATGTACCAATTCACCCGACTTCCGAGGGATTGAACCTTGACTACCCTGAGCAGGGATCGATCATTCGACCGTGTGGGCGTCAGTGGCGCCTTTTACCACTGCACCGTGCGGGACCTATTGAGTGGTTAGAATAAATCATTTCAGCTCGAGTCGCTAAGCTTCCTGAAGAGTGACAAGCAGAATACAATGGGATCAAAAGATGAAACTGTAAACGACGCTCCATCGCTTGAGGTTGGCTTTTTGTAGAGTTTTCCAGAAGTTTCTATGGTTACCGTAACCCAATTGACATCGATTTGTAAGCTCAGATCAATTTTTCCCCTCAAAAAAAGAAAAAAACCGTGTCGTAGCTCCATAGGAGCCTGTGGTGCTGCTCTTATAAGATCAACGTTCTCGAGGGTCAGGTGGATTAGGGATAGCCGATAGTGGTTTGTATGGAAAACAGCAAAAATCAAAATCGCATCCATTGACCATGGGTTAAGTTACCCGAACGGGTAATGCAACGGCAAAGTGGGGACCTTTGAGCACAAATTCTTAGTCTATCTGGATGAAAATTAAATATTCCAGTACCTCTTCAAATCCAAGCCATCTGAAGAGGCGGTAACGCCCCCACCGAAGCCCGTCGTGTTTCCTGAGGAGGTGTTAATGACACCAAGAGATTTATCTCATAGCGAACACTTCAAAACACTACAGAAGACGATGGCAAGCGTAAGTTGGGCTACTCTCCCATTTCTCATCAAAAAACGACTTTAAGCTTGATAGCTCATTACAGAGTGAAGAGGTAAAAGAAAAGGAAGTCTCAAATCCGAAGCAGCGGCGGTTGTTCACGGAGAAAACGATGCCGAGCGCAGAGCACACGTGACGATAGCGGTTCCGAAGGGGAATGTTCTTTACTATAATCAGACTTGATACATATCTTAGCAATTTTGCTAATAAATATAACGTTTATTTGTGTTCTATTCTCTTTTTTGGGCTGCGTAATGCACTAGTGAATAGGTGTTGTTTCCACGAGTACGGTAGCGCGATCAATCCTCGCGTGAGGTGACCAAGCTTTCTCTCCATCCTCGGTCCGGTTAATTGACATCAGACTTGTAAGAGCGACTGGCCCTCGAAAGCCATTTATAGGCATAATACGCATTCACCATGACACTTCGATTCCGAATGGATAACGAACGCATGGCGCGTCCTGAGCTTCCTTCCTGTGGGATCGATACCATTTCGGGCCCTCCAAGAGCCGCCGCAAATCGACCTGTTTCGCCTCTTTCCCTGGACAGGATAACATGAGATACATCGGATACACTCCTCGAGGCTCATCAGCAGGGAAGGAGTGTTCATTAAGCGACGAGACCATGCACAAATAGATTTTTCCTAAATCGATATATTTATATCGATTGGTAGGGCGCTGCTTTTCTTGTCTATCGAGAGAGCTAGAACCACTGGTCGATCTATCACGGCACCCGATCGGCCAATCCGTCTTGGGTCGAGGCTGTTGTGCACATCGCTCTCCAGTGCGGCACGCGACCCGACTTCCGCAATAGTTCGCAATGAAACCTTTGGGTCCGAGTAAGTGTGCGGAACAGGCGAACACCGAACATAGGTGCTCAAGGTGCTCCGGACTATAGGTAGGTCTAATACCTACATCAAGTCGAGGTTTGCACGCCCCAGTGCGACGCGGCCGCCGGAGTTCTCCGTAACGAGACTGTTCTTTTCCAAAATGTGTCCGAACCACGATCTGCGCCGGTCGCAAGCGCTTATGGGTGGTCTGGACAAGCACCCATGTTGAGCAGGGGCTGACTCGCCCCGACTTGACGCGCGACGCGGTCGCCGGAATTATCCACAATGGGCCTCGGATGCGTTCTACAGGGTGTCTCAAAAAATATACCTCCTGTTTGAAATCTCATAACTTTGGCGGAAGTGAACCAATCGAAACGAATCATAGCTTGAATGTAAGCTGAGAAAAAAGAAAATTCTCTGGTGTGTGTACGGTGAGGATTGCGCCGTGCACTCGACCGAGGTCTCGGATTTTGGACCTGATTGATAGTGCATGGGTTATATGCTTGCTCTACTTTGGTTGTAAACAGGTGATATTGCTGCTATGAGTTACTCCTGAGGCACTGAACATATCTACTTGCCGCAGCTTTTCGTTAAGCATGGAACAACGTCAATATTGATCAATAATTGTAACCACTGTTTGAGAAGCTAAAACTCTTCCAGCAGTGATGCAATCATGAGAAAAGGATTGATAGGAATGTAAAATGTATGAATCATGGAGATTGCGCCATGCATCTCTCCGAATCGTCAGATTCTAGACCTGATTGAAAGTTCACGGATAACATGATTGTTCTACTTTGGTCGCAAACAGGTGATATCGCTGATACGCGTTTCTCTTGATGCGGTGAACATAAAAACACCGAAACATAACAAGTTCAACATGAACTTTAAGATGCACTTGCACAATACGACAATGTTTTTTATTCAGACCAAAATGAACGCTCAATGAATGATGGTGATGCTAATCCGTCTCTAACCGAAAGCTGAGTTGTTTTGTTTGCTGCTCCGAGTGTAACATAATGATATGACCTGTTTGCGCCCAAAGTAGAACAAACATGTTACCCGTGAACTTTCAATCAGGTCTAGAATCCGACTATTGGGACAGATACATGGCGCAATCTTTATGGTTCACACATTTTACATTGCTCTTAAATCTTTTCTTATGATTGCATCACTGTAGGAAGAGTTTTAGCTTCTCAAACAGTGGTTACAATTATTGATCAATATTGATGTCGTTTTATGCTTCACCAAAAGCTGCGGCGAGTAGATATGTTTCCTGCCTCAGGAGTAACTCACAGCAGCAATATCATCTGTTTACGAACAAATTAGAGCAAGTATATACCCCATGCACTATCAATCGGGTCCAATATCTGAGGCCTCTGTCGAGTACATGGCGCAATCCTCATCAAAGACATACAAGAAAATTTTCTTTTTTCTTAGCTTTCATTCAAGCTATGGTTCGTTTCGATTGGTTCACTTTCGCCAAAGTTATGGCATTTCAAACAGAAGGTACATTTTTGAGACACCCTGTATTAAGGGGCCCTCACACTTTACTGCTGCAGCAGCGCAGTATGTCATTCCAAAATCGGATCTGGCCTCGATGAGATTATTTTTCGCTGAGAATTCGCTTTGTGAGGTCATAGAGGGCGTTGATCACGAATCTGACATCCATTTTCAAGTTTGTGGTCGAAAACGATCCATATTGTCAGCAAAGTTCTGAATATTTGATTTACTGCCACAGTAGAGTCTGAAGGGGCCCTCAGTATCACTGCTTTGAACTGCTTCATGGCCCCATCTTCGGAATTCATGAGGTGAGTTTCGAAGATGGGACTGTATGTAGTTGTATTTTTTATTGTTGAGTGATTCTTCGTTTTTCCACCTCCAAATTATTCCTCGTTTATCGTAACTTCCACGAGCAGCGGAACTGTTTGAAGCCGTCGAAGTCTGCTCTTGTTCTTCGATGTACCAAATCAGTGGTCAGCTGTTGTTCCAAGAAGGCAGGACATTAATTCCAGTTACTAGCCACAAATAGAAGGGTAATAGTTACCTCGGCAAGATGCACCAAGTCCAAATCCTGGTAAACTGAAACCCAACTCCTAAGCTCATTGCACACCTTAGCAAAAGTCATCCGGATTGCTTGTCGTCGTTAAACTCCAATTACTATCGATTCTGTCACTCTAGTGCAAATCGGAGACTAAGAGTCGTCAGAATATTCTTTATCATAAGCGGAATTATCATGAGATCTCACTGTCTCCCACGCAGTTGTCTCTAGACCAGTTGTGTTAGAGTACTGTTTTATTATGGCTGTAAATGTCTATTTTCAACAGTAACAAAAACGATAAATAGATTTACGACGTCTTAAATCTCATTTAAGAGAGCTAGTTAACGAGCTGACAACCAATTTCAACACTAATAAAAGTTGAAAGGGTTTTAACTTTAGGTTACTAGCAAATCAATAATGACACTGACAAGTGGCTGCTCGGACACTAGTGTGTCAACAAACAAAGAATCCAATAAATTTATGTATAAACAAATCGACCGATAACAGGAACACGAAGTGGATGAAAACAAGAATGAAAAAGAATTGAAATGTAACAACGCATTACATACCAGCACGGCAGCTACGCGGAGTCGACATGTGACCAACCGGGGCGACGGTTCGCCGCTCCACGAACTACTTGGCATAATTTTCGACTGAATTATTTATTATTTTACATGGGAGGCGGGCCAAATCGGCCGCGCATCGGTGGAAGACCGCGGGGAGGGCCGAACGGCGGCGGCGGTATACCCCGAGGCGAACCACGGAACGGTCCGTGGGGACCGGCTCCACGACCGAACAACGGCGGTGGTGGAATCATTGGGAATGCACCACCACGACCAGCTGCAGGAAAACCCCGTCTAAGATTAGGCGCACCTCGAACACCGCGAGACGGCGGCGGCGGCGTAAAGAAACCACCCTGACCGGCGACGTAACCACTGCCTTCTGGAGGACTAATGAATCCACCACCTCGTCCAGGTGCACCACGCGGAGTGCGCGGCAACGCACATCGTCCGCGGAATCCTGGCGGAGGAAGAGGTGGTCGACCTGCAACGGTAGCTTTTCATAGAATATGACAAAACAAAGAAATAAGAAAAATATGGTGACCAGAAACTGTTGGATTGTTTTAGAAAAAAGAGGATCCGTATAAAAACTGCTGTTAAAGGTTACGACTACACGACCTGGGTCCAGATTCATGAATGGACGAAGGGTCTCCGAAACCGCGGCGCAGCCAGAACCAGACGGCAGAGTCGATGAGAGATTGCGTTTAGCATAGGAAGCTTAGGATAAGTAGACAAAGGTGCGCGCCGTTCGGTCTATATCTCGGGGGTTATCGGGGGTTTACCAATGATGAATTTGGGCCCTGGTTAGGTAAGAAATTAATTTTCGCTAAAACATTGCCTATGGGGGTTATATGGATCGCTGATCGCGAATCTGATATATAGGTTTTCCCAATTTCGTCCGAGTACCACCCATATTGTCGATTTTGGTGGTCAGGTCAGAATTTCAGGTTTGGGCCAAACTTCGTCCAGGTAGGCTATTTTGCATGCTGATAATGATTATGATGCTGGTTTTTCGATTTCGGCAGATATCGATCGTTACGGGTAGATTTAAGTGGGTAGTGATGCTGAAGGGGTGGGGGCAGGATTGTCGCACAGGGTGCGTACCTACCTGGATCTGCCGAAATCAATCTGCGTTTTTGCGTTTAAAAAGTCTTTTCAAACGACGAATTTCGAAAACACGACTTGAATGAAGAATGCGTTCCAACCTTGGATTCTACCCAGAAAACCCGTAGAAAACAAGAAAAAAAACGACAAAACAATCACGAGAAAGAGAAAATGGAAAACAACGAATGACGTAACATTTATGTAGAAAAAAGAACTATGGGAATAATGAAGTCACAAAATTACCTGTTGGCATTCCGAACGGCTGCCCGCGCATTCCGACACCTCGTCCCCTAATTGAGGTGCCCCACTCGTTCCACTGGGCCGCCAATGGAGCTTCCGCATCGGAGGGCTTGCCAGAGTCACCAGCCTCTACGTGTTCGCTCTCCGACTCTCCACCATCAATATCCATAGCGTCATTATCTGCATGCTTCGCTGCAAAACATTTGGGCTAAAAATGAACAAAAATTCGAAAAAGAACAGATAGAAACATTTCAAAAAACCTTGAGAACTGGACGGCTCCTGCGCCTGGGTTGCACTCGGCTTCTCGGGTACAGCACCTCCTGCAGCAGAAATATAAAAATTTGAACATGAGACAAATCCATCAATATTCAATCCTCACCGTTATCCTTGATACTGGGCTGTTCCGTCTTAACCAGACCTCTCTGAAAATTAAAATGCATTAAACGTAACATTAAGAGCTACAAAAATGACCCATCAGTGTTCAAAACGAGACCTTTCGCTGGAACTCCAACTCGGCGAGTTCTATCTTCGCCTGCATCACAGCGCTTCGTCGTTGCTGCTCTTCGATGTCTTTTTTGAGTCGTTCAATCTCCAACTCACGCTCACGCTTTTTCGACATGTCGGGGCTCGGCGTTCGTGGACTGTGAAAAAATATAAAAAGTAAGATAAGTAAAATATGAAAATTCATTTCTAACTTACCCATTTTTCGTAGCAGAACGACTAGTGTTGTTGTTGTGCTGAGACTTTGGCGATGGAGCTGCAACAGAAAGTGAACGATAGATTGACTGTGTGTAGGAGGTAGGGGCTTCGAAAACGTCAGAATTATTTATTTTTTTCATTTACTATTGCGCCCGTAGTACTGTGGCAAGGAAAGCCACTAACACCCGCACGGTCGATTGATCGATCCCCGTAAAAGCTTGTCAAGCCTTTCAACCCTCTGGGGTTGGGTCAGTTGGTACCAGACTTGTCTGGGAAGGTAAAGACACTGACTTGGAATAACGTTTGGCGCCTGCAAGTAATTGTATGGGCGAAATACGCATTCACCACGCCTCTACGATTTTGAATGGAACATGGGTGCGGCGACGCGTCCTCAGGTGACTGATCAACGCTGACACCTTTACCTTTTTATCTGCTTACCTATTGACACTTTGATGGGGCTCTAATACCCGCACACAACTGGTAAAAAAGTAAAGTGGCTAATATGAAATATAAACCTTGGTGCAAGTTCTTTTATTCAAAAGTTAGACAAAACCTACGTGGTGTTGGCGTCCTCGGTACCAGATCTCGTTCTGTGAGCGCTCGTCCCAGCGATGGGATAATACCGGTGGGTAGCGGCCTAAATATTCTACCAAATGAAAATATATAAAGAAACAAAAAATAGAATGGAGGAATACAAAAATTCCATAGACATAAAGAGAAGCCAAATTTGAGACCAACTTCTTCGGAGGATTCGAAGCGTTCGCCAGCTGACTAGGAAGAGGTGCCAGGCTGCCCATATATGAACCAGGTGGAAGCTCTGGGACTAAAACTCCAGCTATACATCAATGTGAGACAAAACGAGAACAGCAAGTTGGTTACCGCTTCCAAAGGTGGACGGTTTGCCAGGTGGTGCGTTACCACTAGGACCAGCAGAGAACACCCTCTTCTGATCATTAGTTTGTCCGGAACCAGTGCTGCCCAACGGCGGCACTCCTAAGACTTGAAGACGGTGCAGGTCTCAAACTGCCTGGAATCACTGGCGGCGGAGGCGGCGGAATCATGCCAGGTAACGGTGGCGGTAGGTTAACGAAGGGAGGAGGTGGCGGTAACCCTGGGTAAGGCACCACAGGCGGTCGGAACACTGGTGGAGGAACAGGAAGCGGCGGTGTCGACTTGGATTGAGAACTGTTTGTTGACGAAGCTGAAAACAAAGAGAATTCAAAATGTTAAAAAAAGCAAAAAGGGTTCTCCAAAACTTACCGAAAATCGGAGGCGGTGGGGGTGGAGGGGTAAACGGCTGTTTGGCGGATGTTGTGTTGGGAATCAAGGGCGGTGGAGGCGGAGGCGGTGGTGGAACGGCTATGTCCAATTGACCTGGAAAGAGGCTAATCGATATTCGAACTTTCAAACAAATCGGAATCATTGGGAACTCATAAAAATCCCACGTAAAAAATTACAAGTTAGAACACTTTGTATTGAAGAGATGCTCGATTTAAATCTCAAAAAACATAAAAAAATATGAAATTGGATGATTCAAAATGAAATCATCCCAGAAGTACCCATCCCTGACAAGGCAAAGAGAAAATGGAGACAAAAATCAACAAGTTGATCTTCAAAATCTATTCCAAGACATTTTCGCTACAATATTTTCAAACATGCGGTGGACCCTTACCTGACATTACGGACGGAGGAGGAGGTACCGGAATAATGTTCATCGTGTGAAACTGTTGCGAGGATCTAGAGTGCAGTGACGAGTCATTCCCTTTCGTATTTTCACGTTCAGGCGGCGATTCTACAAAATATTTACCATTGTATCTAAACGAGTAGCCAAATAAAAGACAAAACTGCAATTTCATCACCTCCCCCAGAAGAATCGTCTCCATACACTGGTGGCACAGGAGGCGGTCCGGGCAGAATTTCGCTGACCTTCAGATCACTACTTTTCATCTGAATGTGGTGATAATCAGTAAAAAATGAGAAGGAACAATGAAAATGTGAAAACTGCAGTGAGAAGAGAAAACAAGGACCAACCTCCGTGACTTTGACGAACGACGCCGAACTCGGACCTTCATCGTCGTCTTCGGGTAACGCCGGAGGAGGCGGCGGTGGAGAAGAGGGTAACCGGGTCTCGAGAGGTTCCATCCTCTCCCCAGCCTTCAAAACGGAGAACTTTTTTCTTGAGGGACTTTTCGACTCTCCTTTCCTTCTTTGTTTTTTCTTTCCTTCATCATGAACTGCTCACCTGTTTCAAGAGATCCTGCGCTCCGGCTCCCACGAAACTTGACAGATTGTTCAGAGCTTCAAAGTCTATGGCACCTGAGGTGTCGGGGCTGCGATCGAGGCTCGTATTGGGCTCCTTCTTCGCTTCACTCCTAGTGGGTTCCTCAGCTCCTGGTTCCCTGAAATTACTATTTTATCAGTGTGAACAGAACAACAACTAATAACAACAGGAAGAAAAAATAAGAAAAGACACAAAAAAGAGATAATCGCAAGCTCATAAGTTCAGTTATACCTTCGTAGCTATAATAGAATTACACCCAAAATGAAATTTCTGTTTTCAGCTAGCACTCATGATCTGTTTAAACAGATCCAGACCTTGACAAAGTTACTGTGATTGAGCCCAATAATTTACTGCAAAAAGCTCAATAATTTACTCGAAAAAGGCTTGCAAAAGAAAAAAGCAAAATACCTGGCGACTTCCTCTATTCACTAATCAATATTTTCCACACAACCATTTTAAAAATCGGAGAAGACAAATGAACTCACTTTTTGGATTGCGCTTTCTTCTTCTTCTCGGCTGAGATCTTCTCCATTACCTTCTTCCTGATCAATTCTCTGTCGACGTCGGTAAGTGACGGATTCATCATGAAACGAGCCACAACTTCTTTGATTTCGCCTTGAATAAACAACTCGATCAAATTAGATATAGGAAAATAATTGAAGTTTAATGTGAACTTAGAAACTCACGAGGATTACTATTAAGTTGTATATAAACCAGCAAATCGGGAAGCGTGTCAATCTCGTCAACACTCTGCACCTTCACCGGTTCTTTCGCTTCGGCCGCTTTCTTGGCCATCGTGAAAAATCTAAAGATGCTTGTGAGGAAACACTCGCAAGAAATAAATTAAATAAAAACGAAATAAAAATGGGAAAGCCAAAAAACTCACTGAGACGGAAGCAGATTATCAGCCTCTCCAACTGGGGCGTAATCAATGGGTGGTGGATCAGGAGGAGTGCTGGGTCCCGCCTCGCCCTGGGATGACGGCTCTTCGGCTTCCTGCTTTACGTTCTCGGCGGTAGATGTCGAGTCTGGTAACGCGGCAGCAGGATTATTGGGCTGCGGTGGGAAACCTAAGAACAACGTTCAAAATAAAAAATAAAGAAAAACGAAAAGGGTTTTAAGGACCTGTTTTGACATCTCGATCGTCTTGATCGGCTGTTGAAGGGAAAGCGCTCTCGTCGTTGTTTTCGGCCAAAGCAGAACTCGGCCTTCAAAAAAGCAAAGATCATACTTTGCCAAACAAAAGGTAAAGGATAAAGGTGTCGGCGTTGACTAGCCCCTAAGGATGCGCCACGAACTCGGCTTCCATTCATAATCGTAGAGACATGATGAATGCGTATTTGACCTATACAATCGCTTGTGGGGCCAGCCGCCATTCACATGTCAGAGGTTCTACGTTCCCAGACAAGTCTGGTACCAATTTGCCCGACCCCGGAGGGATGGAACGATTGCGAAGCCCGTGTGAGGATCGATCGCTCGACCGCGCGGGTATCAGTAGCGCCTTTTACCACTGTACCACGCGCCCCATACCGTCGAATTACTAATGAAAATCAGAAAAAGACAAGCCTACCCTATGTTCTCGTGGTCGCTTGTAGCCGATCCATGTACGGAATTGGGAGAATGAGATCTGGACAACTTGTCCACTCGGGGGCCGATTTGGAAATGCGCATCTCGTGGACTCCGATCAACAAGACTCTCTCTGCTGTAGGACTTTCTGAATGTGAAGAATATTTCTTTTAAAATCTTTCACCCAAAAGGGTTCCAAAATGGTACAAACATACCCAGGCTCTAGTTTCCTAGATCGAGATCGTTTGTACATCACTATGACGCAAAGTATAATCGCTGGATGGCGCGCAGGCAGTCCTGGGCCATCAAACGGGAGCAGAATGGCTAAAAATAGCTTTTTAGCAAGTTATTTCAATTCCGAAGAACAAGGAAAATACCTGGCGGTTCCTCCCCTGGGCCTAACGGCAACAAGTATATGTCTTTGAAAAAGGAATCTGGGGGGACATCGACGGCAAAGTAGCGCCCTTTTCTTCTCATGTCTTCGTAGATGGAGATGTACCGCTGCTCGCCTTCCATATCAGCTACAAAAAACACAACAAACTCTTGCTGAAGGAAGTTGAATAAGAAAATAGGAAAAAGGGAACAAACTAGAACAAATTATTAACAAAAAAGATAAACTAATTGCGATTAGTGACGCTCAGCTGCGAAGAACTCACTTGGTCTAGTCAGTCGCAGCACAGCAACATGATGCTCGCCATGTTTTACAGTCTCGTGAACATAGTCGAACACGATGACGGGGACAATCCTTCCCTGTAAAACATTCCGTGAAGAACGAAGGTAAAATGTAAGTGGATTTTCCCAAAATATTTTGTTTATTAAGCTCTCCTTTATTTGGTTTTTGTATTTTCTCTAGATTATTTTGTTTCTTTTTTGTGTTCTGTGATCTACACATTAAACATACGTGTCTTGTTTGGATTTACAAATTGAGCCTTTAGTCCTTTAGTAGTAGAGTTCCTGTTGTTTGGAATTTTTGTTCAATTTTTGATCAGTATTTTTTGGGTTTTAGTCTACACGTGAGACATTTTTTGATCGTGTCTACAATGAAAATAGAAGAGAACTGGTAAATAAATAAATGAATATACTGAATTGAATGTAACTAAGAAGACAGTCCTCACCTTAATGCGCAACACAGGAGGCAGTGTCGGTACCAATTTATAGGCAACGGGGTTCGAGATCAGATACAACGACGTAGCCATTGACGAGTTGTTCATGAATATCTGTCCACTCCATAAACCAGAGCTGAAAAATTGCAGCTTTTAATAAGTACTTTATTCTGAACTATTTTAGTAACGATGTTGGTAAATCAGTCACAAGCTGCCTAATAAGCAAGTATGTACGACAGTAAATAGAATGTGTAAGACAAGTTGTAATTAATACGGGAAAAGATGAAGCGAATGAAATTACTTGGTGATTAAAGGATCAACGGGAATGGTACTCCTCCAATTCCCACTTATGGGCGGTTCTTGAGCGGGAATCCAGTCACTGAATAAAAAAAATGTAAAACCAAAGTCATCAATTGCGTCAAAAATTATCAAAAACGGTGAGAAAGATAGCCTCGCAAGTTAAAAGAATCAAACACCTGATGAAAGAACAAACAAAAAGTTAAATTTACTGTGGTTCCGTATCTCGATCCGGGAATCCTGGTGAACCTCCTCCACCGTCATAAGATCCGGCATACTCTTCATCTGATGCACAAGCAGCCCCGGTACTTTCAGGGCTAGGTATCCGCCTCATCTAAAAAAAGATAAAAGTCAAAACAATGGCTAAGAAGACCATTAAACTACACAAAAAAAAACGAAAAAAAAGGCAGAACATGATTAATAGACAATCTTAAGACAAACTCAAACCTCGTCAAAACCTTGCGATCCTCGTCTGTAATCAGCATCTTCAATAGTAATCGGTTCTCTACTGGGATACGGAGTGAAGCTCTCCGCTGGAAGCATCTGAATGGACAAAAATAAAATAAAATATCTTAAAGACTAAAATTTTCATAAAAGATGACCTCTCTGAATCTTTTATCCTCCAATCGTTGCTTTTCTTTCTCCTCTCTTTCCCTCTTTTCCGCTTCAGCTTGCGATTTCTGCTTTGCTAAGCAGATACTACAGTTCACGTCGTAGAAGTGGCTCAAGTGTTGTTCTGTTGTGTCCTTATTGCCATCGCCCAGAATGGAGTCCAGGGCGGAGACGCTTCGTGACGCCTTAAATCAAAAATAGAATAGAAAAATACCATCTCTCCAAAGTGATGAGTTCTCCGTAAATTACGGCTGTTACCCATCTGCTTCACCTAGGGTAAGACTCATGGACGAACTGTGCGGTTTCGGATACCCACGAGATTAATGGACCCCCACCATACCGTAAACTGCCGTGATCACCATTCATGGAAAGAGACGTCTTGCCGACACCATGGGGTGTGTCAGGCCCGCAATAAACCAAACTAACCCTCGAATAAACCCTGCGCACATCGATGGATCACGGGTGGCGACCCAATCAAGTATATTTGTGGATTTACAGCGGATATGTCAATCATGAATTCGGGGGCTAAATTTCCTTTGGGTAGATCCAGTCCTTCTAAGCCTAACCATAAACAGTTGAGAGCAACCTAATCGAATTCTAGTGTACAAACTATACATCCAGCAAACGTAGTAGAACTAGAACAAAACGGATCAAGTAAATGGAAAAAATAGTAGAAAAAGAAGGGGAATGGAGTATTATCAAACTCACCGCAGCCTTTGGCGTTTCCGCCTGACGAGGAGCCTTCTTCACAGATTTAGCACTGCTGATTCTTGTTAATTTCCCGCTTGGTGGTGTGCTCAGCTCCTTTGCTGACGCAGTGCGAAGAGCCCTGGGGGTTGACTTCCCGGAGCTATTCTTCGAACCCTCCTTTTTATCCACTTCCTTTTCATCTTTTTCTTCGTCGTTCACTTCAGATGGAGATTTCTTGTTCTCGGACGCTTTTTCTTCGTCAACGATGATATCTAAAGGCAGAAAAAACTCACGGGAGACACTATTCCATGGACAGATGAGGACATGCATCAAATTATTATAATAAAAGCAATAGAAATTACAAAAATCAGAAATAGAATTAGCCAAAACAATACAGAGAGAGGTACTTGCCATCTTGAGGAGCCGAGTACTCCGGCTTGCGCATATCCTCTCCGTCTAAGGTGACTAGTTTTTGCACGGCTATCGCTCCCGTCAACACACGATGATAGAAACTCTAGAAGGCGCAAATTTATGAAAAAAATTATGGGAGGCGAACAGCAATAAAGTAACTCACCTTGTTCCGGCAGTCAGCCACGTTCTCGATAAAAGCCTTCGTCCACGTTTTATATCGCGGCGAATTCAAATTCGATTGGCAATGCTTGAACAGAGCCGCCTCAATACTCTCCGAGACATCTTTACATAATTTTATGGATGATTTCAGTTTATCCATTTTTGCTCTAAAATATCCTGTTTAGAGAAAACAGCTCATTTTTAGAGGCCTAGTAGCTCACCTCTTTTGAAGAGCGTCTGAGAATGCTCTTTTCACGTTGAAGCGAATTCGATCCGAGTCCTTCGACAACACCTTTGGAGATGTTTTCTTCGACTCGGACGTTTGCTCTAAAGTGAGAAGTGAGAGGAACGGATTGAATTTTGTCAAAAAAAAACCAGTAAAAATCACACCATTTTTGGGAGCTGGTTTCTTCTTCGCCCCAGGTAGAACTGGCTCGTATTCGGGATACTTGAATATGAACTCGGTAAGGTTTGCCAACGTCGGGCCGGTTGTTAACAGCTGTCCATCGCTCCGCAATAACGTCAAGGCTCCATAGCCTTCGGGAAGGACCTGAAGATCGGGACTCAGTGTAAGTAATTTGATTCCAAGAAAAATATCAGCAAAATGTAGATCCCAGACCCTCCTTATAAGTTCTCTACGCATGGAGACAACAGCTTCAAGAATTACCACATAATCAGTTGGCATGAAAGAGAACGGGAAATTTGGAACAATCAATAAAAATAGATTATATTTCAAAAGACGAAGGACTCACTTCATGTGCTCTAGCAACCCGTCGTTCTATACATTCACGAGAACACCAAACTGATGACATTCCAAGCGTCTCTTTCCAATCCATCACGCAGTCGTCTAACCATCGCGCACACTCCACGCATGTCCTGAGCAGCAAAATAACAATATCGAAATAGCGGTATAAGGTAAAGGTGCCGGCGTTGACCACTCTCCTAAGGATGCGCCGTGCATTCGTGTTCCATTCAGTATCGTGAAGGCATGATGAATGCGTATTTGGTCCATACAACGACTTGCGTCTGGTACCAATTTACCCGACCCTGGAGGGATGGAAGGCTTGGGATCGCTCGACCGTGCCAGACGCTATACCAAGTCAGTGTCTGTACATTCTCGTATAGACGCAAGAACAAAAAGGATGACGCAGATTCAGGACCACTATGGCTTTACTCGCAGCGCCCGGAGAGATGGAACGCTTGGTCGGGCAGCCCTCCGAGTCCTCGCACGGGATCGACCGCTGCAGTGCCCATGGAGGCGTGGGTGTCAATAGCACCTCTTACCGTTGCACCACGCGGGTCCTATCGAAATAAATCAACAAAAAGTGAGGGCCTCGATCAGCACAGGAGAAATTTGAAATTCAAAAATAGAAAACCAGAGCGAGTATAAGGAAAATAAATTGAACAGTAAAAAAGCGAGAAAAGTATGAAGAAATTACAAACCTTTCACTGTGGTTTTTCTTCTTCGATACGCTTTTGGTTTGCGCATTTTGCTCACTCTCCGACTCCCTTGATCTAAACAAAGATTGTCTTATAGTAGTCAATCAATGCAACAAAATGAAATAAAATACACAAATACAGTAAGCGATGGAAAATAAGAACCAAATCAAAAATCCGACTTACGAGCCATTGTCTTTCCGCCCACCGGCGGAAGACGGACAGGAACACGATGACGATGAGGATGGGGACCTTTTCCGCTTCCTGTTCTTGTGGTCTTCGATTGACACGTTTACATTCTCCTTTTCTCGATTTACACCCTCCTCGGTAACATTGCCAGAACTCCCGTCATCCTTGACCTTTTCCTTGATTACGGAAGCTGAAAACTATATTTTGAACCCAAAACAAATAAATAAACAAGCCGAGAATCAAAAACTATACCTTGAGCACTAGTTGAAGGTTGGAGTTCATGATGCGGAAAGTCCGATATATCGATGGTGAATTCTTTCAACTTGAAATATTCCGAAATTTTCTCTATGGACCAGCCATCGATGTTCACCGATGGAGCCGGAGATGAGGATCTTTTCTGAAAGGAAAACCGGAGAGAATCAGTAGAAAAAAACCTTAGAAACTGACAAAATACCTTTTTGTGCTTCTTCGCCGAAACCGGTTCATCGGTTTTGGTGCTGGCTGCAACAAGCAGAACAATAGCATAGTACAGTAACAGAAATAAATGTAACATTTATAATAAAAGAAAACATGAGCAAAATGCTGAATAATATAGCATTACATTAGTATTAGTACTTAACTTGTCCACTCACCTGGGGATGCCGAAATACTCCGCTTCGAGTGAGTCTTTGGCGCTGATTTGTTATCATCGATCTTCTGGAAGAAAAAATAAGATAGACGGTCAAATATATTCAATTAGCAGGCAGCTAAATAAATACAAAAAAGCGGGTGTATTATTCAGCGAGGGGATAAAATTTTTGAAATGGTAACTCCGATTCCAAACTGGAGAATGAAAAAATGTAAAAGAAAACTGGCAAAAACTCCGTCATGTGAACTATTCTGCCATTAGCCGCTTTTCGTTTAGCGGTATATAGACGAGAATCTGAGTGAGTTGGATCTGAGTTACATGGCGTGGTTAGTGCAGTCTGCCGGAAACAAAAAGACGCGGGTTCAATTCCCGTCCGATGTCAGCGTTTTGCGAATAACCTAGCATCTCCGAATATATAACTCCGCCATGTTTCTTTAACTTTCAATCTCGTCCCAGTAGTGTATCGCACCAAAAGTGGAAAAAGAAAACAGATTAAAGCAAGGAAAAAGAAAATTAGAGCGAACCTTCACATCAGGTGAACTGGGCGTGTCAGCCTTCACCTTCACGTCCTCGTCCTCCGACTCTTCCCTTACCGTCCTTTCAGGTGACTTCGACTTGTCCTTCTTAGACTTCGATCGCTTCTTCGTTTTCTCCTTGGAGGTCTTCTTCTCAGTCTCCAACGGCTCGGCACTTGGCTTCTCTTTTTCTTTTGAAGGCCTTTTCGGTGGCGTTGGTTGAACTTCCTTGCTTGCTTTTCGTGATTTTCCCTTAGGTGGTGGAGTTTCAACTACCTCCTCTTTCTCCTCCGGCTCTCGTCCGCGCTTCTTCGTCGACTTCCTGCCCGAAGGGGTGGTGGCTTCTTCCGTCGCAGCTTTCTTCCCTCGTTTGGAGTCCTTGCCTTCTTTTTGCTTACTCAGTTTGTCAGACACTTGCTCGAACTAAACGAATAAGTAAACGGAAAACCGAAAAGATGGTTAATTCACGAGATAACAGAAAGATAAAAGCAATAAAAAATACAAGAAAACTAGACCAACCGCTTCTGAAGCACTAGCCGCGATCTTAACAAGGTCCTGCGGCTCAACGTTGGAAACAACATCAGGTGATGAACATCGAACCCTACACGGATACACTGAGTAGTACCGTCGCGAAAATCCAGAGCTCGACGGCTACAATAACGTCAATATATACCGAATATTTGACATAGTAAAGTTACCAGTACGTCGATAGATAGTTTAAGAACAGCAAGGTGTGAGACATACCTCGTCAATTATCACCGGCTTGCTAACGGACATATTCTCCTTCAGTCGTTTTAACCGAGTCCTCCAGGAATTGCTAAATATTCAAGTTGGGTAAGAGGTAAAAAAAAGTAAAGTTGACAGCGTGAGCTAGCCCCTTGAAGGTGCCCCACGCAATCTTTATGTGTTTGGAATGAATGAAACATGGCAAACGTTAATCTGCTCTATACCAAAAAAAAATGGGGGGCGACGGCTGTCCAAGTAGGTGTCCTTCACCATCCCAACTAAGCCCGGTAATAATTTGCCAGTAGGGATAGAGGGCATGGTTAGCCTGCGCGACGAGCGAAAAGAAACGATGAGAAGGAGGAAGACGAGGGAGGACGTAAATCTCCTCTGCGCTAGCAAAACGCAAAGAAGGACTGACCATCTTACTAATATCACTCTGTTCATGAAAAAGAAAATAGAGAATAGAAGACTAAAGAGTCACCAATGAAAAAGACTTCAAGTACGGAACTCACCTGCTAAACGGTTTCCATACCAACGGCGGCTGCCCTCCAATAGCGAATGAGTAGCCATCTGAAAAGAAAACTGAAGGACAAAGAAAACGTCTTGAAAAACCTGGAAATCAAATTTGAAGATAAAAGAGAGATCGAGCGTGGGTAGAGTTCACCTATCTATTACTGCGCAAGAAAGACGAAATAAAACATTCAACAATAAAACCGAATATAAAAAATTAGACAATACCTATGGTTTCTGTCACAACCGGCGACGACTCGGCGTTGTTTACTGTTGAATTGACCTAAACGACCATTTCGTTGTCTCATCCTGGTAGTGGAAGAAATAATCAACTTACCTGATCGACATCGATTCCCTGCGTCATATTTCCATCTGAAACTCCCTCCACTTCTCCCATACAGGAGCAGAACACGACTGAAATGTCAAGCTTCTGAATCTCAGAACAAAAAATGGACAATATATCGAAAAACGAGCGAATAACTAAATAAATTAATATATTAGCGGCTCCATATGTAACCGCCTGCACCTTTGTCGATTTTTCAGCATTAAAGGGCCGGCCGGCTGTGCGTCGTCATTAGAGCGCATTATCTCACGCAGCTGTCATATTGAGTGCGAGAAATTCCACCGAGAGCGTGTGGCGCGACGCAACAAAGAGTGACTGTTGGGTACTACGTATATCTATAGGGTAGGCTCCCATTTTGGCCTTGACTAACCTGTGGGTAAAAGGTAAGGTACACCCTGACCCTGCAAGGGAGCAGGGTGAGGAAGGTGGTTGTGTCGACGACAATCACCTTTATAGTGCTCCTTAGGTGCCTCACCTACCTCTAACGAAGTCTCGTTTACCCAGATCAAGACCACAGATTTCACCCAAACGTGTATTAGATGCTAACCACGAATGTGTTTTCTGGATCTGCAACAAGTTAGGGTATCTATCATGGTGGGTTTGAGTGCTGAGCGCTTGTAACGGTAGGTGTAGATAAGTGAAGGTGACTCGGCCAAAATCACATTTTCGCTAAATCTTGGCCAAGTGGGTTACTTGAGGCACATTTGTTTCTGGATCTGTTGTCTGTCGTCGATACGACGACCCCCACATCCCCCTCACCCGCCCACCCCCTGGGGTCAGGGTGTGCGTCACAATTTACTCACTCGACTATAACCTTGCACGAATAAAGGTCTTACAACTTCGCTCTCCTCCCCACTCTCTCTGGTCTTAGTATTAAACCACTGAACCCCTACTGCATTTACTAAAAGGTAAAGGTAAAGGTGCCGGCGTTGATCAGTCCCCTTAGGACGCGCCGCCGCATTCGTGTTCCATTCAAGTCGTAGGGGCTTGGTGAATGCGTATTTGGCCTACACAGTGACCTGCGGGGGTCAGCCGTATTTACCTTCCCAGACAAGTCGATTTACCCGACCCCGGAGGGATGGAAGGCTTGGTTAGCCAGGGCCGGGATCGATCGCTCGACCGTGCGGGTGTCAGCAGCGCCTCTTACCACTGTACCACGCGGACCCTCTACTGCATTTACTAGGGCGACTAAAGGACCAGTGTCTTGCACATCATTGTCAATTATGAGAGGTGACGGTAGGTATTGGTTATATATACTACATGCAGTGACAAGTACTGCTCGCCTTGCAGCCTATTCATGCATTCGGCGGTTTTTGCCTAAATATAGGGCAGCGGAGCGACGGACCCCATAGGTACCTTCAGTTGCTTTTAAGCCATAATCACCGAAATGCATAATATATTTGTCTGGGAGGTGGACGACGTCTGCCACCTGCTCACTTCCAGTGTTCAGGTTTAAGCAGGAAGAACATTTGGCAATTGTTGATGATTTCGATTGGTTTCACATATTGGGCGGGACGGCCACCGCTATAAATTTATAGTGGATTGTAAGTTTTCTTGTAAATTGTAAGTGAACTAGACGGTCACCCTGAAGCCTAGTTACTTTTTGAGTACGCTAAAATTACATAGATGTCATTATGATGGTGCTAGGATCGTCGGAAAAGTCATGACACGGGTGGGAGCCGAACCCGCGTCTCGGATATATCCTGAGCGAGTGTGTTACACCACTACACCACTGAGCCAACGGCTCTTCTCCGTTCGAGTTCCTCCAGCACAGTCCTCGAAGCAGAAGGCTTTTACTTCCAGCACTGATCACTCGTACAGCGGAGCGATCTACCAATCAATCCTTCCCTTAGCAATTACGACGCCCAATGAACTTTTACATGGTACAGTAATGTGGTGCAATCCACTATCTACGACGGCATTCTTCCACCTGTTAGAACCCGATGAGTATGGTCTTCAACAGTAGCACTATCGTCTCCTTGCAATCCTCATTGTCACAAGAGTGATGCCTTCTCCATCATCGCTTACTGTGTTTACTCTTCCTAGCACAGAGAAAGAAGCTCTATACTTCCTACAAGAAAAGGGTCTGATCCCAACGAACTTGTAAGAAGATCCACGATATGAATCTAGATTGAAGAAAAGAAAGACGGAGCTCACAGGCGGTGTGACAAAAGAGAATGTAAGAACCAGAGTCGCATATGGATAACTGATGGAACATGGTTCTACAACTCGAGAGTTTCATCCGTAACTGCGATCCGGTTTCTCTACAGCTGGTCCCTGGAAATGACCACCGATACATGGTGCGAGGAACAATTAAGCATGTCGAGAAACACAGCGCAGGTATGGAACAGACGGATAAGGGACGTCATAGCACAGCATTTGGAGCGGAGCTGTGCGCACAAAATCGAATCAGCTTACGGTTTTTGTGCTATTTTGGCATTGTGTCCCTTTTCATGCTCCGTTGTTTCTGGCACCGTTTACCGAACGCCGTTTCAAGAGACCGACTGTAGAGAATTCGCTGCTAGGAATGAAAGGTTCATTATCTCAACAGGTGAACAAGTGTCGTCGTAGATAGTTTCTTGTACCAGTAATGTTTGTATCTATACAACAGCTTATTTTGTTACTCTCAAACCAAGATCCCCGAAATACACACGCGAAGCTATAAGCAGAGCATTGAAGAAGTGTTTTTTGAAGTTGATTCGGCTTTCTCGACAACGAGCCGGACTTTGCAGTACCGATCTAAGGTAGATGTTGAGACATCGTGAGTGACTCTTCAGTTCAGCTTCTTCGGTGTCACTTTTCAGCCATAATAAATCTTTATCAACGAAGGCATTTTCAAAGTGAGTCAGACAGAAGAGCAGTTTGTATGAATGAATGTAGAAGGAACACAATGTTAACAAAATCATCTGGCACCGGCGGACAAACGCGGGAATCTCACCGGTGGTGTAAAACCATTTCCACGCACACACTGAACACATGGCACTAATAGGTGTTACTCTGAGCTCGGACCATCACCTCCTTCGACACGACAACGACATAACGGCCACAATCATACTCGTTCAATGTAAATTGTGAACAAAATAAGAAGAAAAAACGGGGGTTTATATACAATATGGAAATTTCCAGAAGAAAAACACGAATTCACAGCAGTAACATGACCGCAGGCGACGATATGCTACTTTCAAGTGAATTATTCGACAAGTGAGCTGTTCTATATGACGCGACACAACAAGAAGAGGCAAATCTCTGCTACCTAGAAATCTCTCTCCTTTTTTTTTCTAAAAAAATAAAAAAAATCGGTTCTCCCTCGATTAGCTGTGTTAGCTGAGCAGACAAAGCTCCCTGACAAACGCTGATGCGCGCTATGTGAATCGACCGAATATGATAAAAGTGATGAGTGGAATTGATGAATGATGAGCTAGGCGAAGAAAATCGATAAAACGCTTCAGGCACTGATTGGACTCGGCGGCAGCGACGTCCGAGCGAAACTCGTACGCATCGGGGACCGTTTAGGCTCCACACACTTCACCGTATGACGAGATGTTCATAAAGCGACCGCAACAACTGAAATATTCGTTCATTAATTCAAGTATATATCCATTTGAAAGCGCGCGTGGTACAGTGGTAAAAGGCGCTACTGACACACCCAGCGTCAAGCGGTCGATCCCCGCCTTGGCTAACCAAGCCTTCCACACCTCCGGGGTTGGGTATATTGCCAAGACTTGTTTGGGAAGGTAAACACATTGACTTGTTATAGCAGCTGACACTCGCAAGTCACTTGGTGAAATACGCATGCATCATGCCTATACGATTATGAATGAAAGATGAATGCGTGGCGCGTCCTCGTGGAACTGGTCAACGCCGACGCCTTTGCCTTTATCGGTACATATTCATTGATCTCAAGCATAATAGGGACCCTTTTCCCCAAGGGATCTATTCAGCTTTGATACGGAAACAGTACGTTCTACCGTATTCATATATTTTTCAAATTCAGACGTTTTTTAAGGTCAAAACCGAATGAAACGTGAGAAATGAAAGTTTGAATTTGATTACTCATCTCATGCCACAGTTGGGTTGTTTTTCACTCCCAGCTGCGTGGTTCTTTGTTTCCTTCAGCCAAAGCCTCTGCGGACCCGAAAAGGCCAACCAAGAGACGAAGGATGGGCAGAGGAGAGGGGACAACCATCTTGTTTCTCCCATGATCCAAATTCATCATGGTTAACTGTGGAGGTGGCCGTGATGCATCAACCCACAGAGGGTATGTTCACGGTAGGTTCTGCCATGAACTAACTCTCTTCAAACACCTCCGGGTATCGGGTACCGCGGACGAGTATGTATGACCCCCTACTGCCTGCTAGAGCTCAACTTTCCGCTGCGGCAGTCTTTAACCGTTACCGAGGGGGTAAGATAAGTTGCAGAGCTTGTGGTAAGGGACAATTTAAGGTAAAGGTAAACTTAGGGTAAAGGTAACCATCGCTCCTGCAATGCGGATCGTGGTCAAGAGGAAAAATGGCGAAGGCTGTCTGTGAATTTGAAGTACTTGGCGTTTAAGCCATGACTTATCTATGGTGAAGGGTCCAGGACGAAATATAAATTAGCTAAAATTTTAATTAAAATTTCAATCCATCAAACACATCCGGAAGATTTGATTAATTTATATATATATATATAATTTATTTAATTTATTTATAAAAAATTAATCAATTTTCAAACTTACTGTTGCTTGATTTGGAACGACGGTGAGTAGTCGTCGGAGGTGAACGCACGAACGTAACACGGGGCCGAAAATTCAGCTTTGGCGATCTTGTCGAGACCCTGCATCGTTCCCAGAACACCGCCAACCACTGCCACACCTGGAATTTCAGGTATAGGTATAGGTAAGGTGAAGGTAAAGTTGACCAGAGAGTCGAGGATCTCTTCAATCACCGACAGGTAAAGTTGACCAAAGAGTCGAGTTTTGACCGGAAATGAAGTACCTCAGGTCGAAACTTTCGCAACCCAAAACTCACCAAGGATGAAGAAGTTGATGATGAGGATCGTTTTATCAGTACGGCGTATCACACTGAAAATAAGAAAAAATGAAAATAAAGAAAAATTTTCTGAAAAATAATGTAATAATGACTTCATGACAGATGGCGTGTGTCCCTTCCGCCACTCGTCCTCGGTAGCCGCCTCACTCCACAGGTAGAACAGCGACGGCAAAACCACGCATCCGATCGGGATTGTTGACGCACCCACCTATACTTTGGTTAAAAATAACCAACAGGTAATAGTTTTCGAGTTAATTTTACCAACCAGATTCATGACAGGAGAGAAATCGGGTACGGATAGACCGACGAACAGCACGAGGAGCAGAACGGTTGTCCGGGTGAGAACTCGTCCAGTTCCAAAACCTGAATGGGTGGAAGATGATCACTTTTCTTGGAGACTTTTTAAATATCTATTTTATCGATTCACAGATAATCGATAACGGAAGGAGGGCTATCCAGGGCAAGGACCCACTTCCAGCCATTCCCAAGGTCACCTTTCCTGATTCAAGCCATGTTCTGGGCGACAGAAATTATATCCAATTCGAAAAGGTGGGTAAAGTACCCGGGTTTACCAGTTCGCAAGGTCGCGCCATGCGTTCCTCCTTCGTTCAGAATCGCAGAGGCATGGTGAATGCGTGTTTGGCGAATGTAGTGACTTGCGAGGGCCAGCCGTTATACTAATCAGTGTCTTTACCTTCCCAGACAGGTCTGGTACCAATTAACTCCTACCCCAGTGGGGTGAAAGGCTTGGTTAGCCGGAGCGAGGATCGATCTCTCGACCGTTCGGTGAGTGGCGCGACCACTGCGCCGTGACATGTGTAGTTAACTATACCCGATTCAGTAAATGTAACTCACTGTGCGAAACCTTGAGGTAATGTTCGACTTCCTGGTTGAGCGGATTGATAACAATGACAAGGGTCATGATACAGTGGACGGCTATCATGAGGTTAGCACCGAGCTGAAATTCGATTCTGATGATCGATCAATAGATGTTCATATTCTTCCTTATTTCCTTCGATTCTCATCTTTCTTTCAATCGCTACTTCTTTTCCTTATTCTTATTATTTCTTTATTCTCTATTGGTATTGTTCGATGTTTATCTGATAATTGCCAGTGAATGAATTTCTCGGCTACACAAACCGGATTCCACACATAAACTTTGGTTCATTAAAATCACAGATCGAAAATCGATTTTAACGATTGTGCCGAAATCAGTTAATATCGTTTAGTATCTGAATCGGATCAGAATCATCGACTACACCCAATCCGCTTTCAGGGTTTCGAGCACTAATCTGACCTGTTTTTTGAAACTTCGGTGGATTAGGTTACAGTCCATGGGCGTTACATAAACCTACCCTATATATAATAAATGACCACAGAAAAAGCCTAAAATCTCTCAAATCCTAGAAGAATCACCTAAGTTATGAAAGCAGAGACTCACCTGAAGCCAACTCGTCTGAACCGAGTAGATGATCGAACTCTCCAGCGATGCACCGTAGACCACGTAGCCGAATACGGACAACGGCATGTAGAGGAAAACCACCACTAAATTTTGGATTTTAACTAAATTAAACCCTCGCTGGCTATTTAAGCCAGGAAGTGTTCTCTCGGGTTGTGTGTTTGTCGATGGGTACAATTGTTGACAGCTGAGCAGGGATTCATGAACGAAACCGCCGGTGAATTTTACCGGGGGTTACGTTTCACCTGTGAAACGTCTTCGCCCCAGGAGCCTGTGAAGCGTAACAGAAATCTAGATCAAAATATAGTTATAAACAAGTTATACAGCATCTGCTTGTCTGAAAACAAATGATGATAATCTACCCTCAAACTTTCCCGGAAAACGCCAATCAGTCCCAGAAACGGCCGGTTACGTTCATGCTGGGGCGAGGCCTGTGAAACGTAACCCCGGTGGAATTCACCGGCGGTTTCGTTCATGAATACCGGCCGTGGGTTGGCTGCAGTGATCCACTTACAGAGGAATCCGACGAAGATACTCTTGCTGAACTCGTGAGGATTCTTCATGTCGTGTTGGATCGTTGGGAAGACGTAGTGACCGGAGAAGGCGAACAGGAAGATTCCTGAAAATTTAGAAAAAAATCCCCAAAATCATATGTAAATGTATAACTCTTTTTCGAAGAATCCGCGTTTTGCGTGATAAAACTCTGCAGAACATCGGGGTAAGGTGTAGTTTGTTGAGAACGTCATCTCAACAGCTGCTTCTAGAGTTTTTTGTCCCGTAAAAGTAGAATAGAGGCCCGTTCACTATTGGAATAGGTAAAGGTAAAGGTAAAGGTGTCGACGTTGACCATTCCCCCAAGGATGCGCCACGCCCTCGCCTTCCATTCAGACTCGAAGAGGCACGGTGAATGCATAGTTGGTCAATACAATGACTTGCATGAGCCGGACGCTATACCAAGCAGTGTGTTTACCTTCCCAGACGAGTCTGGTGCCAATTTACCCGACCATGGATGGATGGCTTGGTTAGCTCGGCTGGCGATCGACACCTCGACCGTGCGCGTGTTAGCAGCGCCTCTTACCACTCCCACTGTTTGTGTAGCCTGGGTAAGGGCTTACCCAATGACAAGATGATCGTTCCAGTTGTCTGCTCGGGATAGGCAACCTCAGCATAGCAGGCCTTGGTGTCGATTCCGATACCGACAAGGATGGAGAGCACTGCGATGACGGTGGTGACCATTGCAAGCACGATGACACCCCTGAATTGAAGGATTAAAAGAAGCAATTCTAATCAATTTCAAAGATCATGGATGTGTTTCATTCCGTGAAATACTTGTATGTTCCATCACAATACACATTTACTTTTCTCTCTTCTCTCTTTTCTTCTTCCTCTTCAACGCGAACTCACCAGAACTCTCCGGGACTTTTCAGGAAAGTGAACGGAAGAATAATAACCGCAAGAACAACGATAACCTGAAAAGAATTGCTTACTAATTGTTGAATTGGAATTCCCTAAAATTTAATTAACGTTTTTACCTTTAGACATAGTACAAAGCATCAATATAATTCGTTGATATCATGACGAACTTCAATACACTGGTCACCTTGACATTTGCGTAATTATTCTCCCCATTTTCAAAACCATTTTGTTCTATTGTTACCATTGGTTTTCTGGCCCTAGTTTTTTACAGTCTCTAGAGGTATGAGAAAAGCCTGCGTGGTGCAGTGGTAATAGGCGCTACTGACACCCGCACGGTCGAGTGATCTATCCCGACACGAGCTAACAAAATCTTCCATTCCTCCGGGGTCGGGTGAATTGGTGCCAGAATTGTTTGGAAAGACAAAGACAGTGAATTGGTATGGCGGCTGGTCCCCGAAAGTCATTGTAATAGGCATTCACCACGTCTCTACAATTTGAATGGAACACGAATGCACGGAGCGTCCACAAAGGACTGATCAACGCCGACCCTTCACCTTCACCTTTAGGGGTATGAGCTGCAGTGGGACAAGTGTGGAAAGGGATACTTACCATACACATACTGGCAGGAATTGACGTAAATCGACCGATAAAGTAGTGAATAATGTTGGCGGAAAGAAGTAAATACACAACAGCTATGCCGAACAGCGTGACGTTGCCCATCACCGATGTAAACCGTCTGAAAGTGAAATTTTGATTGCCGCAGGCAAGTTTTTGTTCTTGAAACAACTAACAAACAACTGCATTAGAACCCATAAGTGGTTTCTCTCTAAAACTCAGAAAGAGGACTCACTGCATTCCGGGTCCCATGGTGCGCTTTGCCATTTCGGGAAACGGTTTCCGACACACACCCAAATGGGGATATCTGAAAATGAAGAAATCCGATCCCTGGTGAAATATTTCTTTATTACGTTCACAACTCACAAACTCACTCACAAACTAAAAAAAACGAGAAAACAGACAGGAAACTAACCGCTGCATCATTTTACACCACACTTTGCCCAGTTGATAACCGGTGTACTCAAAAATTATCGCTATGACAATCATGAATATGATTCCACCGGCGAGACCTGAACGAGAGGAAATCGAGAAGCTGAACGAAAATTGTACGCAAGTTTCTGCGAGTTTTTGAGCTGCTTTACGGTACGATTGGCTGGGTAAATGAATAGTAACAAATGTTTTCTATGTCAAGGTCTAGGAGGGATTGGATTAAGCGAGTAAATAACAAACCCGATTGTTTGAAGGCAACGGGCATGGCGACCACACCACCACCGACCATATCGGCGACGATGAATATCGCTGTCACGATCCATCCCAACTTCTTCTCGGCTTGCATAGGAGCTGGAAAGAAATTATGGTTCTCTTAAAATTATTTTCAATTATTTCAGAACATATGGCTACGATCTAGCCAACGGCATCGGCCACAAAAGGTCAGTCTCTTTAGGCCGCCCTCGTTATTTACTGTGGTTGGGTTTAGGTAATCTATTGCTGCAGTGTCTTTTGATCACTTCTCGAAGAAGACGTTCCAAAGCGGCTTCTTTCAATAACTTTGTTGAAACTCAATTATTTGTGAAAATATGCATATATTTGAGCTCAGCGGCTCGAGCTCTATCGACTGGTTTTCAAAGATCGGAAGATTTTGTGTGGTCCATCACTGTGGAGAACGCACCCTCTGGCTGACCCGTCAACGACGAAGCAGTCGATGGATACGAGAGACCGAACAAGCGAGATTTGAGGGGTCGACAAAAAATCAATATTTTGAAAAAAAAATTATAATTTATGTACCAAATGATAGAGCTCGGGCAGCTGCACTTCACAATATGTCTCCTTTCTAGATCACATTTGAGGGAGTTATTCAAAAAAGCCGGTATGGAACACTATCAAGTGGCTTTTCTGGGAAATGACCAAAAGACATGTCCGGTACTGTACATGAAAGGTAAAACTATAAACTACATGCGAAAGTATGTACAGCTGAAAAAAAGTCGATCGGCGCTCTATGAAGATCTATACGAAGAGAATGAGAACAGAAAAACTGCGCAAACACAGCGGAGTTGTGGCTTCGGTTTGGCATAGCGGTGTGGTGGCGACAACGACGACGACAACTGGACAATGAACCAGTTTACATAGTAGACAACCATCTCCCCTATGTGGGTGTGAGTGAATCGTTTTAGTTATTTGTTGCTAAACTTCGAATGAACATCCGGTTCAGGACCCGATAATTCCATGGGGTGCGACGAACCGTATCACCGATTATCACCTCGATTTGAAAGGTATGGCGGTGCGGTTAGGCGCTACTGACACCCGCACGGTCGAGTGATCTATCCCGGCCCGAGCTAACTAAGTCTTCCATCCCGCCGGGGTCGCGTAAATTGGTACCATACTCGTTTGGAAATCTTCGTCGGATTCCTCTGGTCGTGCTTCACGGCAGGCAACCCCAGCTGTCAGCAATTATACCCATCGGGAAACCCACAACCCGGAAATCACCTTCTTGACTAAATAGCCAGAAAGTGTTTAATTTAGCTGAAATTCGGAATTTAGTGGTGGTTTTCCTCTACGTGCCGGGAAGATAAAGACAATGACTTGGTATGGCGGCTGGTCCCCGAAAGTCGTTGTAATAGGCATTCACCACGCCTCTACAATTTGAATGGAACACGAATGCACGGCGCGTTCTCAGGGGACTGATCAACGCCGACAGCTTTACCTTTACCTTTAGGGGTGTGAGGTGTAATGGGATAGGTGTGGAAAGGGATATCTACTTACCATACACATACTGGCAGGAATTGACGTAAAACGACCAATAAAGTAGTGAATAATGTTGGCGGAAAGAAGTAAATACACAACAGCTATGCCAAACAGAGTGACATTGCCCATCACCGATGTAAACCGTCTGAAAGTGAAATTCTGATTGCCACAGGCAAGTTTCTTGTTAAAACACTAAACAATCAAATCCATTGGAACTGCTAGGTAGTTTCTCCCTAAAACTCCCAGAAAGAGGACTCACTGCATTCCGGGTCCCATTGTGCGCTTTGCCATTTCGGGAAACGGTTTCCGACACACACCCAAATGAGGATATCTGAAAATGAAGAAATCCGATTTCAGGTGAAATTTCACCTCGTGGCAAAAAAAATTGAAGAAAAACGAGAAAACAGGAAACTAACCGCTGCATCATTTTACACCACACTTTGCCCAGTTGATAACCGGTGTACTCAAAAATGATCGCAATGACAATCATGAATATGATTCCACCGGCGAGACCTGAACGAAAGGAAATTGAGAAGCTGAAAGAAAAACAAACGTAAGTTTTTAAGCTTCTATGCTGCTTAATGGTACGGTAATTAGAGGTGAATAGACAGCAACAAGCGGTTTTAATGTCAAGGCCTACCAGGAAATGATCAAGCAAGGATACGGTTTCTCAGCGATGTGTGTACATAAATGTTGGTTGAGCTTGACTTGGAGTAGGTTTTAGTTATCTATTCCCAGGAGGGTCTAGACCCGCGTCTTAAAAGCCAAATAAATGAATAAGCAAGCAAATAAATTGAATAATTAACAAACCCGATTGTTTGAAGGCAACGGGCATGGCGACCACACCACCACCGACCATATCGGCGACGATGAATATCGCTGTCACGATCCATCCCAACTTCTTCTCGGCTTGCATGGGAGCTGGAAATAAGCTATGGTTCTCTTAAAATTATTTTTAATTATTTAAGAACATATGGCTACGATCTAGCCAACGGCATCGCCCACAGAAGGTCAATCTCATGAAGCCGTCCTCGTGAATTGCTGCCTCTTACTGTGTTTGGGTAAACTACTTATTGTTACAGTACCGGACACGTCTTTTGTTATATTTATTTATTATTTATAAAAATATACATATATTTGAGCTCAGCAGCTCGAGCTCTATCGACTGGTATTCAAAGAACGGAGGATTTTCTGTCGTCCACCACTGTGAAGAACGCACCCTTTGGCTGACGCGCCACCGACGAGGCAGTCGACGGATACGACGGACCGACCAGGCGAAATTTGAGGAGTCAGCAAAAATTCGATATTTTGAAAAAGTTCACGATTTATATTATTATTTAAAATCTAAACTAGAAAAATACAAAATGTCCAAAAACGACTTACAAATAATATTTTCAGTAGAAATGGAATGTTTGTCTCCATGTTCTAAATACTCCACCTAGCAGTTCCAGTAATCGTAGTTAGCTAATTTTTATCCAGAACACTCGGCCTACGCTATTGGGCCCGAGGCGACGTTAGAATTATCTCAAATCTTCTCAAATCTTTCTCATCATTGGTTGTCTCCGTGTTAGGCCATCGCCTGGGGTGCGCATCAGTGTAAAGGGGTACTTGAAAAACAGCACCAGCCCCGGTATGGCTCTGCCAGTTGCGTGCCTAGCGGTCGTAGCACAGCCAGTTGATGGAAGAGAAGCCTGATACATATATCCAGATACCTATATCCAGATACATCTAGCTCCTTGAACACTTGTAGCTCAATCAAACAGGATGGCAACGAGATATGTCAGGAACTGCTGGGCGGATAAGAACAGTTGTTGTTTGTTGTTCATTTTTTGCGCATAGCCAATCACTTACAGGATTTGTGTTTCTCTTTGTGCTTAACTTGTTATTGGCTGAAGTAAATGATATGAAATGAAATGAAATATACCAAACGATGTCTCCTTTTACGAATAGTTGACATTTGAGGGAGTTATTTAAAAAACCCGATATGGAACACTCTTGAGCGGCTTTGCCGGGAAGTGATCAAAAGACATGTCCGGTACTGTACATGGAAGGTGAAACTATAAACTCCATAAGAAAGTGTGTGCAGCTAAAAAAAGTCGATCGACGCTCTATGAAGATCTATACGAAGAGAATGAGAACAGAAAAACTGCGCAAACACAGCGGAGTTGTGGCTTCGGTTTGGCATAGCGGTGTGGTGGCGACAACGACGACGACAACTGGACAATGAACCAGTTTACATAGTAGACAACCATCTCCCCTATGTGGGTGTGAGTGAATCGTTTTAGTAATTTGTTGCTAAACTTCGAATGAACATCCGGTTCAGGACCCGATAATTCCATGGGGTGCGACGAACCGTATCACCGATTATCACCTCGATTTGAAAGGTATGGCACCTGTTCCTATGTAGTTGGGGGCAGAAGAGCAGTTGAGGGAAGTGACTAGTTTGTCGGTTTGGCAGATGTTTGAGGTCCTGCTACTGCAAGGAAATACGAGTCATCATCAGAATGATATCGTATTTCCTTTATAAACAAAAAAGTCGAAGGAATACTTCTCTCCTCCATGGACCACGGTTTCTCCCCAAAACATGGGCTCCGAAATGATCAGGCAGCAATTTTTTCCCAAAAACGACAATCTTCTGAAGAACTAAAATGGTAGGTAGTATAGTAAACTTAGTGTACAAAAGGGCTACTATCATTCTCATTCACCTTTTCGCCCTATACAGAATGAAAAAATCAGCAGGAAATAAAAAGTATACCTCCTTTCTCCACAAAACTTCCACCATGTAGGGCATTCTAAAGCAGTCGACATCTCTCTAAGAAATCTTTCGCTCTTCCGTCGGCCTCTAGCATTCCAAGAAAGGTGAAAATGATCGATTCAGACCCCAAATAGAGACCAGCAATTCCACCCTAGACTTGAATGACATTTTTTCGAAGAAGCTACTGACTGTTGTCTGCAAGCGTATTGAACTCCGAGCAAAGCAAAGCAGTAAAAAGGTGCGTCGTTCACATGAACAGTCTAGCGATCAATCCCAGTATGGGACCCTGAGAGTGCGCCATGGACACGTCTTCTCAAATGATAACGTTCACTGAGGGTACTGCCTGTAGAAGTGAAATGATCTTGGGTAAAGAACTCTGAACACAATGCCAGGTTGTGAACGTCTGCCGCTGAGAAATTAGAAAACGTTTCAGAGGTGCAATTCTAGTTTTATTACCGCTTTTTTGTACTATTTTTGTGCTACTACTACTATTACTATTATGTAAACATACAATGTGATGTTATAACGGTGGCACTAGGTTTATCGGAAAAACCCATGGATGAGTGCTGGAAGTAAAGCCTTCGGGCATAGGGAAGGTGCTAGATGAATGCAAATAAGATTTACAGTGAGAAAGAAGATCCGCGTCTCAGTAGCCGAGTGGTTAACGCGCGGCCCCGGTTAGGCGCGGGACGCGGGTTCAAATCCTGCGCGAAACGTGTTTTTTGCGATGAACCTTGCACCACCAATACAACGTTTCAGAGGTTTCTTGAGGTTTTTTTGACCTACCAACTCAAACCCAGATAATGAGAATCTTCCTCATTAGACCGTCCATGTTTGTGATTGTCTGTTCCCTAATTGATCCCTAATTATCATTGTCTCTATTGGACTTTATCACTCTTGTAGCCAAGTCCAAATCGACAAGAGTATCATGAATGTTCACTGACTACGGCTATACTAGGATTCATCGAGTGTTGGACTTGGGATGAGCTTTGATAGATCGAATTTTTCTTTTAAAATGGTGCTGTCCCGAAAGTGTAGGAAACTGTTAGCACAACATACTGCTTATTTAGAGTGTTTATTCGTTGTTTACTCGTTGTTTAACGCAGAGAGCTTACCGACGGCGCCGCTCGACATGCACATTTCCGAGTAGCAGTTGTTGATGAACGGCTGCGTCGAGAGGTGGTCATTGCTCGGCAACAGTGACTGAACCATCGTCTGAAACCGTTCGAATCATACTCAGTACTGTATAGAGCTGCATAGACGACGGTATAGGAACAGGACAAGAAAAAAAAGGCTACAGAATTCAGCTTAGCCGAACGTTTGGACTTGAACGTCGTCCTCAGAGGCGGCGTGATCCATCGTAAGAGTGACATGAGAGTCGCATCTTATTAACACCGCGGCTTCTGAGAACAACGTTCGAGTCGAAACGTTAGGCCATAATAAATTTGATCCACCACACTAACCTCGTTCGGCTAAGCATCATACGAATTTTGTAACATCATACCGAAGTTGCAAGAGGAGAGAACTTTGAGAGGGGTGTAGAGAGAACAACATTTGGAGGGATAACATCGGACAGACAAAAATCACAGTCGGATACGTAGAACTACAAATATTTGAAGAAGTGATCGCTGGCGGCTCGCTGTGCACCAACATTTTTTGCAGTTTAGCAAAAAGACAGGGGAGGTGCCGAAACAGCGATAATTACACGCTGAATTCGAATCGGTTAAACAAATTCATAGATTCAACAATATTCTGATAGTATATTCGGGGATGCTTCAATGAAGAGGTCCGGAGAGACGTAAAATAAGAGCTCGGCCCGTAGCGGGCATTTTAATCGAAGTAACAAAACTGACCACATTTTTAGAGTTAGGGCAAGACAGGAGGATGAGACTTTACTTGTAACAACAAGGACACTGTAAAAAGTGGATACTATTGAAAGACTGAGATTGCTATTCTGTCTCACAGATGCAATTACTTGATAGGAGATACCGATGGTATTTGTCAAGGGACCAAGGTATTGCAGCGAACTCTTTAGCCTTGTCACTCACGGGCACACGTATCGCCCCGTTAGATCTTAGCTCACTTCCTTGAAGCTCCTCCACACCCCGCCCAGGCTGAACAAACCATCCATCTCTCCGGTGTCGGGTAAATTGATACCAGATCTGTTCGGGAAGGTAGATGCACTAACTTGGTATAGCGGTTAGCCCCTGCAAGTTGTTGCGTAGGCCAAACACACACTTACCGTCCCTCTACGATTCTGAATGGAACCCGAATGCGTGGCACATCATTAGAGGAGTTATCAACATTTTACCTTTACCTTTTACCTTTGCCATCGGGTACTTACGAGTGGGCCCGCGTGGTACAGTGGTAAGAGGCGCTGCTGACACTCGAACGGTCGAGCGATCGATCCCGGCCCGGGCTAACCAAGCCTTCCATCCCTCCGGGGTAAATTGGTACCAGACTTGTCTGGGAAGGTAAAGACACTGACCTGGTATTGCGGCTGGCCCCCGCAGGTCATTGTAGGGGCCAAATACGCATTCACCAAGCCTCTACGATTTTGAATAGAAGACGAATGCGGCGGCGCGTCCTCAGGGGACTGATCAACGCCGGCACCTTTACCTTTACCTTTTTTACTTTCGAGTAGTTAGTCGGTGGAGCAGCTTTAACAGCCTTGAATAGCAACCTACTCCAACATGAATAGTATCTTTAGAGAGAAGATATCAGTGACTAACGGGTTGCATGGTTGAAACTCTGAGCTCCTGGGAGGATAGCCTTCATTTTTGGAGCGTTCAAATTCTTTAAATGCTGTTTTTCGAGGTTTTGGACTCATTTTAAAAATATATCATCTACAGCGTGACCATATTCAATGATTGGACAGAATTGGTCACATGACATATCGGACGGTTGTTCGGATAGAAGCTGATGCAGATGCACTGAGGACATTGGAATCTTCTGCGAAGTTGTAGAGTTTAATGAAAAGGCCGACGATGGGAGGAGAAGCACGTGATATTAGCAGAGATATGAAGACGGATAGTGCATGAGCAGCTATCATAGTCGATTGTGAGTTTTTCTAGCGAAATCTCCTCGGCCGACGACGGCTGCTGATAACGAGGAACTCGACGGAGAACGGCATTCTTAATAAATTTTTAGTTAAAAAATAGCGATAGTGGGTAAGAGCAGTAGCCAGAAGAGGTTGACGTAGGAATAACCGTGGAAAAGTCTAAAATTAAACCACTTGTGGCACTATGTATACTATTTATGTCGCTCAGAATGAAGATGCCGTCTAGTGACAGCAGCAGTGGCGCTGAAAAGGACATGTGTATGGCTGATATCGATTGATTGAAAACTACAGAAGCTTCAAGCTGAACAAAAACATCATATCAATTGAAATTTCAATAGAGAGAGACATAAACGTTGGCGTGTGACTGAATGAAACACGATGCCCTATGGGGGCGGCTGACCAGACCTAGTTCATCATTGCAGTTTGAGGATCGGCAGAGGTGGGAAATCCTGGGGCTGGGAAAGGTAATGAGTAGTTCCAGCAGGATTTTTCAAAATCACTCTGAGAAGGAAAAAATAGAGGATGAGGAAAAGAAATGATGGATGTTGTAATGGTAGTGCTAGGTTCATCGCAAAAACCGCATCTCAGGCGGGACCGCATCTCAACCTATCCGGGGCTGTGTACTAACCACTAACCACCATTTGCGAATCCCTAGCACCTTCCTCAAGCATTTAGTTATATACGAGACGCGGGTTCGAATCCCACCTGAGATGCGATTCTTGCGATGAGCCTAACACCACCATTACAACATCATATTCATCGTGTTTCAGTGTACAGGGTGGCGAATAAATACGTGCGCGTGAAATTCGATTCAATTTTTGCAATGCTATGAAACCTTTGAACTTACTTTTTTTTTCTCTAAATATTTAGGTGACACTTCTTATTCGTGGTGCATGAAAGAAATTTGTTTCCCAAACTAAAGCAAGGAAATATTCAAGTTGTAACGCGATTGCCCAGGAACCTCAGAGCGGCACTGATTCTATCGCGGCTCGGAGCTCCTCAAAGAAACGTGTCTAAGTCTGACAAGCAGCGATTTAAGAAGGACATGCCTCACCCAATCCACATTCGGACGGTGAAACAATATATTCATTGATGATGTCTTGAATAAGATGATCAAGCAGTTCCACCTTGCTCGCAAATTGGTTCGATTGATAGTAGAAGAATAGCTTTGGCTCAGTAGTTATCATATGTGAAAGACAGAAGTCCTCGCCGATCACGTGGAGAAAAATCGGAATAAAAAACGCAAGAAAGTCCAATGGTCTAAAATTAAAATTTTTGCCGATGAAAAACTTTCAGAAGCACAATCCCCTCGTGCAATAACAACCAAAGAACTAATGCAGAAAGTGTGCTTTCTGAATCCTTTATGTTTTAGAACAGTGTCGGTGGTCTGGGCAGGACTGTTTTGATTTTATCAATAAAAATGATGCTAAATCATGTTGAGCTCTATCAGCATTATTCACCCCTGAATCGAAAACATGCCAAATAGTTCCTTCGATGGAGCTGCGCTTTGTTTCATAGAGCCTAACCAAAAATGCGCTTCCTGTGACCAGAATCAGCTCTTCTCCAACGAAGGATTTATGGCCTTCGAATAGCTCGATCCTGAATCCGTTCAAGCTCACCGTCGATATGTTTCGAAAGAATATCTCAGGAATCTACAACAAGAAATTCGTAACATTTCGGTAAGGTCTTTTCGAAATATGAAGCAATATAGGCGTCGTGTCCTTCTTGATGGTGAAGAAATTGAAGCCGATATGAAATCTTACGGCAGCTACTTCAAAAGGGTACCATACTTATTGAATGCCATGTTTTACTCTTCCATATAAATATATTTGTTTGAATATTCGTAGGCAAAAAAAAAGTTATGACACTTTCCGCGGCGCACGTATTTATTCGCCACCCTGTACATGATAGCAACCCGCAAAAAGCGGTAATAAAACTAAAATTTAGCAACGGTTCGACCGTCGATGAAGTTTTTGTAGTAATCGAAAATAATGTCGTGGTAATCGGAGATCACATTGCCTCCGGCAAATTTCCATCAGATAACGTTACAAACAACGGCCAAAGTTTTAGCATTTACTGCGAAAATAACGTCGTGAATTGGAGATCAAAAAGTGGTTCCACAAAAAAAAAGAAAAAAACTTTGATTCGAATTTCTCTTAATGGTGCTACATACATACACATCTTGTAAAGTTTATCGGATAATTTGTCCTTTTTTTTTCAAAAATTTTTTTTCAAAAATACTGTAGATTATATTGTATATTGATTATATTGTGTTAGATATAATATATAAAACTATATCAGACTATGGATAAGATTATATTATAGAAACACCTGACTCTTTCACAACCTGCAGGTGAACCAACAGAAGGTTTTTGCGGCTCGCTTTCTCACTCGATCAGCAAACGATAAAGACCGAAAGACCACACGTTGTGGTATCGCTTGGTAGAACAGGTGTCGGCACACCTGATCCGAGCCCAAATTAATGATATCGAGAAATATTCAGTATTTTAGAGAGTATCTACGAGCCAGACTGAGTTAGAACGTTTTCATTTCACATTATTAATGGAGTTAGGGGATGTGGTAACGGCGATGTGTGGGAGTACTTTGGCGCCTCACGGCACGATCAATCTGTCATTGAAATTTCTATTCATAAAAGAACGAAAAATGCACTTTATATGCTGGATAACAGTTTGAAAACCATTCAGTTTCCTTTGTGCTCTCTTATTTATTGTTGACGTCTGCGAGCCCTTCAGACACCTCTAATTTTTAGCGCCAAGCGACCAGTTCTTCGAAAGGTTCGGCACCCTTATACTGTCCTTTTCGTATAGGCGACGGCAAAAACGAAGAATGTGTCAAGGGCAAACTAATGAAAACATCAAATCGATCTCTGATCCTAATTCGATTTGAAAAACTGAATGATCGCCAACGATCGTACGTGCTAGAGCTCAAGACTTCATCCTGTCGAGGTTCAATTTCATTTCAAGTCAATTCGACCACGGAAGACGGTCATTATTCAAAAATATTGATAATAAAATCTCCAAAACCCCAACAAACACCAATACTTGAGAAGGCTTACCCAGCAAAGCGTTTGAAGGATCCGATAGTACCAGGGAAGGGCTTATGCTACTTTTTACCGCCAGGCACAAGAAGCTGGCCCTTACTACGCATCCTGACTCCTACTCTCAGTCTGAGATACCATATTTTGTTCCTTTAGTTTTTATGGTTTCTAGGGTTTTTAGGGAACTTTTTAGGAAACTAGGGAATTCGTAAAAGTCCAATGGATTTGTACCGAAAATCTCGGATAGTATTTTGAAGAAATAAGAATTCGCTCTTATAGTACCGGTCATGCCCTTTGATCACTTCTCGAAAAAGACGCTTTGGAGCGTTCCAAAGCGGCTTTTCCCAATAACTTTGTTGAAACTCAATTATCTTCAGAAATATACATCTACTTGAGCCCAGCAGCTCGAGCTCTATCGACCGGTATTCAAAGATCGGCAAAACCGAGGAACCTTAAACCTAAACCTTAAACCTTCCATCAATCCGGTTTGGGTGAACTGGTACCAGAATCCGTGGTCGGGTAAATTGGTACTCGACCATGCGAGTTTTGAGGGGAGAATATTTCAAAAAAACTTTCAGGTGCGGATAATTTATATACCTAACGGTTGAACTGGGGCAGCTGCACTTCATAGTATATCTCCTCTCACGAATAGTTGACATTTGAGGGAGTTCTTCAAAAAAGCCGCTTTAGAACGCTTCTAAGCGGTGTTTCCGGGAAGTGATCAAAACACATGTCCGGTACCGTAGGCAAGTCGAGCGCGGCGACAAGAAGTATAAACGTTGGGTATGCCAAGAAAAGGTCAGATGGGGGCAGATGGATCAAAAGAGATGAGTAGCGGGTAAAACCAGCCCGATTCTCGATCGAGCAGCAGCAGCCCATAAGGCGGGGGTATCTGCTGCTGCTGAGACAACGACACCGCTGGCCCCGACGGCGCTGTAACACACACACGCACAGCAACAGAGTCAGTAAAGGAAGCGGACGGACTGATGGAAGGAAGGAATAGAGAAACGTCGTCAACGTCAGTGTGTGGTGGTGGTGGTGGTCGGGTCGCGACGACGACGATCGTGAGGACATTAATCATGACGATACGATTTTTCAAATGGAATGCCACATGGAAACGGGTTCTTTTTACGGTATCCTGACCCGTAGAGTTAAGCTGACACTAGCAACGATACATTCAGGTGTCTTAGATTTATTTGTGAAAAATGGGTATCAAGTTCGAAAACTAGTCGCGCACGGAAGTCCTGTATATAATTAGATTTACTACAGGAACAATTTATTTATTTGTTTTTATTTAAGAAACGGGTCTGGACCTTCGTGCAAATGCATAAGAACAACAAATTCATAGTCAAGCTCATGACGATTATATAGTGCAGAAAACCATTTTGACAAAAACGAGATACTAAAAGAACTAAAAATTCCCTGGGGCAATTGAAAAAAGACAAAATCATAATCCCAGAGTAACGATTACAGATGTGTGGAGATTACACTCTTTCTCACCATACTGCACCGTTACTGAAGTAATCACTGGAAGGCTTTGACGGACAGTCCAGCGGCATCTTATCAGTCTTCAGTACGTCGTTAAACTCTTGAAGGCTTCTGTATGTAAGGAAGTTCCCCCTTACAAATGATCTCGCGACAGGCTAATACAAGCGCAATTTTCCTTGTATAGTTTGAGCCAGGAAAACATCATAGAATGCAAGCGGGTTCAAAGAGATCTCAGGGACAATGTCATGAGGAGAAAAGAAAATCAATCCGCAGAAGCATATCAGCCTCTCAGTTAGAGCTTCCACGAAACAGAATAAATGTACATAGCACAGGTAAATGTAAAATGTGAAGGGGTCGTCAGTTACTAGTACTCTAGGAATGCGCCATGCACTCACCTACCATCACAATCGAAGAGTCATGCTGAATGAGTATCCGGGCTATACAATAACTAGCGGGGGCCAGCTGCTATGTCAGTATCTTTACCTTCCTAGACAAGCCCGGTACCAGTTTACCCGACCAAGGAGGGATGAAAGGCCTGGTTAGCCAGGGCTTGGTTAGCCAGGTATCAATCGCTCGACTGTGCAGGTGTCAGTAGCGCCCCTTACCACTATAACACACGGGCTCAATCAAAGCAAAACATAAATGGACAGAAAATAACTTGGAAGTACATAATTAAGATATCTGAGAGAAGAACTTTCCACTCGCTGTTTTAGTGAGAGAAAATGGAGGACTGTTGAATGATGAGGTCTCAGAGGAGGCGTAAAACGATGTATTATAGTGGCAGAGTCGAAGTGTTTTGAAGCTGAACAGTGAAGCAGAATATCAAAGATCATGCTTCTTCTGAACAGAGAGGTTTACGGAAAAGATGGAGAAGAGACGGAAAAGAGCGATTAACTGATAATCAGTGCTCCATGATATGCTCACAATTTCAAAGCTAAACTCGTACTAATTTTTAACCAACCATTAGAAAGTTTCGTTTTTTCACAGCTCAAGTGATTCTGAGGTAAATAAATTGACTAAATAATGTTTTAAATGACCATTTCATATAGAAATACCAAAGATTCATGAAATCAAAAAGTTCCTTGTTATAGTGATATACGAAAGTTTAATGAACTGAATAAGGAAGTGGAGACTGCGGAAGTGCTTGATCTATATGATGATTAGCTGCGAGTAGTAGATGTGGGTTCGTCTGACTTCAGGGTTAGAAAATTGTCTTGGAAAAAGTCAACATTTACGAAATATTCATAAAATTTAAATAGATTTATGACTACAAATCACAGAACCACGTGGCTTTGTTGTGTTTCATCGGCCATTCAGAGCAGAAGAGTGCATAGGCGACGTCAGTAGCGTGGCTAATTCATAGTGAAAATGCACAACTTTTCATCGCGTAGCCTATCGATTTATCGATCCATCGAGAAGATCGATCGTCGAAAAAACGTCGATGGCGTTTCCGGTTCGAACGTCGTCGATGCTATCCGACGTCAATCGCTCATTTTCCGAGAATTTCCTTAGCGTGCAATAGCACGGGTATCGAGAGAATCGGCGGATCGGAAATTGACCGCTGATGAATGTTGGTCTTTGATAGGGAAGAATGGGTTTAAACAACCATGCCAAACACTTGGTGAATAAAACCAACAAAACTCAACAGAACTCAGACGAGTGGGTGGGAACGCAGAAAGTACTAATATAGCGAAATGCTACGTTAGAAAATCCAAAGTTCTTCGAAAGTTCACCCATAGTTCTGGTGTGACAACGGGTTTGGAAAAGAGGAAGGGGTCTAGCTGCCAGGTGCTGTTTCTCGATCAAATGGAAAGAAACGTTAATAAGAAGACCTGCAAGAAAAGAAAGGTAACGGAGGCGATGATATGATAAAATGGTGAGGTAGGTATAGCACACTATTCAATAGAATAAAGGAAGCATCTCGTTCGAACCGATTTTCGTCTATTCAGTTAGTTGAATTGACCAAATGGAACACGAAAGTAAAGTGTTTTGTATTCAAGTAATGGTGTGTAAAGTGGGTAAGCCAAATCCAAAATTGAGGATAAGTAAAATAATAGATGAACGGCGTAGTTCGCTGATGGCTGGTACCCATTTACCCGTCCGCGGGGGTGTGGAAGTCTCTTGCTTGGCTTTGGGCGATGATCGATCACTTGACAGGATGGATGAAAGCGATGCTTCCAACAAATTCAGCATACCAAAATTGGGTTAGCAGACCAAATGCTCGAGAAAAGGGAGGGATGAAGTAGTGAGACTGCTTTGAACTATCTCAGAGTGAATTTCTGGACAGTGCTTCCAGCCTGGGTTAGTATTCGTAAAATTAAACTCATAGTTACCAAAAAGTAAACCACAGCAGGAACAAAAATCTTAACTTGGTAAGTGGAGACTTTGAAAAGATCACAATTGGAGAGTTGAATTCAACATTCGGAAAGGAAAAAAAAACAGAAGTGTCATGGCCCTCTAGACTCCTTCGACAGGTACAGTAGTTCGCGAAAAGATATGTCACCTTGCATTTTTGGGTACAGATCGGTGAAACCGAAAGGAATTTTATTCCAGTTGACAGTTTTGATAACTATTATTGAAAATACACTAATATATCCCCTTGTTGGAAATTCTGGATTTTTTTTTAAATTTAAAGTCATTTTCATACGCATTTTTACACGGATGTATCTTAGGAACCACTGAGCTGCTTGTCTCGTAGTGATATTCTCATAGAGCATGATTAGCTTGTTCTTATAGGCTATGAATTTTAGTTCCAACACATTAATAAACCATAGAATTTGTTGTGTGATTTTTTTCATGATCAAAAAATGGTGAAATCGTGGGACAATCTTTCATATAAAATTACATATATCAGTAACCAGCCAATGAAATACCATCAAATTAGGATATGTGATAGCATAAGACTTTCCCTTTCCTACGCATATCTAACTCTGGCGAATAGCCGTCTGATTACTGAGAAAAAGCATATAAGACTTATTGCTCCTTAGGTACTTAACAGCTAGCAAAGTAATTCCCGCTATTGTTCAGAAAATCATCTGTTGTTGTATGCATCACTATCCCGCCACCGTACGCTGCGCGGGTTTGTGCCCCATTTTCTCTCGGTCCAACTAGAAGACGATTTTCTGAATAATAGCTTGAATTAACTTGTTTAGTACCTAACAAGCAGTAAGCCTACTATGCACTGGATAAATCTGGAGTTGAATGCCCTCCGGGTATTCGTAAAACGGCCGCTTGTGTAGATGCAATTTCATTAGCTATTTTCTCTGCAATCAGACGGCTATTCTCCAAACTTAGATATGCGTGGGAAAGAGAAAATCTTATGCTATCACACGTTTTAATTTTATGGTATTTCATTTGCTGGTTACTGATATATGTAATTTTATATGAAGGATTGTCCCATGATCTCACCATTTTTTGACCATGAAAAAATTCACACAAAAATTCCATGGTTCATTAACGTCTTGAAACTAGAATTCATAGCCTCTAAGAACAAGCTAATCATGCTCCATCAGAATATCACTACAATACAAGCAGAAGCTCAGTGGTTCCTAAGATACATTCTTTTAAAAATGCATATGAAAATGACTTTAAAATTTTAAAAAAAAATCTAGAATTTCCAACAAGAGCACATATTAGTGTATTTTCAATAATAATTATTAATACTGTCAACGGGACTGAAATTCCTTTCGGTTTCACCGATCTGTACCAAAAAATGCACGGTGACATATCTTTTCGCGAACTACTGTACCTCCTCCGAGTGGGCAGACGGGCATGGATTCAGCTGTTTCCTTGATGTTAAGCTACATCACAATAGAGATGTTTGCTGTTTGCTCAGGGTTCGGTTTCAGGAACCCTTCCGGCCATTTGTTTCAGATGTCTGGACCTTCCAATAGCTAGATTACCAAATTACAGATTTTCCTCCTGTATAAATTACTATAACTTTGGCAGACTTTCATCATCATGCAGGAACTTTAGAGGGTAATTGATCCCAGTAAACATCTCCAGGGCAATTAGCCTCGACGCATCATTAAGGTCCGATATGTGACGAGTTATTATATGATTTCGAATGTTATCGTTTGTCCGATTTTCTCGTGCAATTCAATCTCTCATGTTAATACATTGAAAGATAAACGACGAAGATAACGGCAAGAATCGAGATGAAAGCATCTACATCAACGTCATTATTTTCATGAACATCATCCGAACAAGTAACCAAAGAACGAACAGCAATGAGCTCATCACAAAGCAAAACTATAACGATCTATAGTTAAAAAACAGCTGCAATTCCACCTTTTAGTTTCCTCGCGATAATGAACCGTGAACTTAAGTGCTCCTATTAGGCAAAAATCTCATATTGATGGATCTCGAAGAATGCTCTTTCCTGGCTCTTTTTTATAGTCATATTATATAGTTCTTGATGCTCTTTGGTAGCAGACAGTTGCTCGTCAGTTTGAAGTTCGATCGCCCTTGCGATGCTCAGTTTTGCTTCTTTTCGCTCTGTAGATTAAACTTACAGAGCATTGAATGAAGCTCAGATGTATGATTTTTAGGAATTGTTGAGTAGCATATGAGCAAACGAATAAAATGATAAATAAGTAACACACTAAGAATGACGATAGAAGTGCATCGAGAACATCTTCGTCCAAAATCAGGTATGCAAATGCAGGTGCGAGTCCGCCCTGGTGTCAATATCACTGTTTGCCACTTTCTGGGCGTTATTTATATTAATAGATTGGCGAGTTGTGGATCGCGACTGCCCTTGTTGACACTTTTTCTTCTTTAAAATCCTTTAGGAAAAAACCGGTTCACAAAGTCCGTTTAGAAATTCGATACTTATGTATTAGGGTGACCCAAAAATTCGTGTGCATTTCATATTCTGACTGCTTTCATTTACAACTCAAGAAAAAACAAATGAATGATCAATAATGTTATCATGATCGAGCACAATTCTTTGCTGTGGATCACGCGAAGAAGTGATGAACCATAATAACCTCACTGTCGTTTGTGGGTTTGTGTTGAATTATTATATTGATAAAGGAAGTCAGAATGTGAAATGCACACGCTTTTGGGCCACCCTAATATAAGGAAGAGAAATAATGTGTTGTTGTTACTCTTATTCCTCTCTTATTGTATGTGGCGCCTTCCTCAAGAGTAATATAACCACATTGAAGCCAATTTTTGATTGTTTTTCAATATTTACAATCAACAGAAAACAGTAGCACTTGAGGAAGTTTGGGAGAAATTTATAGGATTCTAGTGCTCAAGAACGCCACAGGTACCTGAAGATTAGGTAGGTTGGAGATCAAGCAGCTAGGCTTTAGCCAGGTACTGGTATCTCAAGACCGAGTGGGTTGGCGGGTTGGGTAAGAAATCTGTTTCAGAAGTGAGTGGTTCAAAGGTTAGCACGTGGATGTGAAAGGGATATGAACAAACAGAGCAGAACAGCTGAGATATCGGAACGTGGTGGTGTATTTGAGGAATGCATAGAACAGGCGTTCATGCAAAAAGTGCATTTAAATAAATAATTAAGAAGAAAATAATATTGAGAAGAGGCATCTAAGCCTCATTTCGAATTTCAAATTCTCCCGTTCTTAATCACGTGGTCAGTGAGGTCCGTTCGTTGGCTGATCCTCCTATTACACTGTGTGGGTGATGGTGGTTGTGGTGTTGCATCAGGATTGATTCCAATCGCCGCCAATCATCAATCAGAATCGGATCACACAACATTGTAATCTTAATCTTCGTTCGAGAGCCGGCAGCAAGGTGAGAACAGAGGTCTTGAACCCGTTCAGGGAAACTGGAGGGCTTTCTGGGGAAGTTTGAGGTACACCTAAACCCTGTACTATACCCAGAAGGTAAGGTAGGTGCTGCCAAACCAGCCAGGCCACAAAAGCTCCTATGCTTATCGCCTATTCGAGAAACATCCGGTTGTAGCGGCTAGGCAATAGTGGCGGGATGACCGAGAGGTGAAGAGCCTAGTCTCATGATCTCGATGATCAGGGTTCAATCCCGTCCCAGGCAGAAACCCTCGCCTAGCTTAGAAATAGCTGAAAAGGGTGACGGTACCAGGGTCAGGCCCGCGTGACAGGTCGGCTGATGGAGGAAAACCATCACAATCACAAGATAGATCGATAGTCGTATGCAAGGAAGCGGCGCTCAAGAACCTGCGATCGAGGATGATATGACCACCCCACATGGAGCTCTAGACCGAGACAAGATGGCAGTGTGGTAACCTCAACGAAGTGGGAGCAGCACCAAGGAGAAAGAAGATGGAGCGACTATCATGAAAGACGTACCCCGTAACTGATCGGGATTAGAACGTTGTGGAATAAAGTAGCGGCTAGGTAATGGAGACTTGAGGGTCCCCACTGATTATTGTTTCTATCTCCATTTTGTTGTATCCAGCAAAGCTACAACCAGTTAGTACCGTTGGTAAGCCTCGCCACTGCCACCCGCATGGTCGAGCGATCGATTCCCGCACGGGGTTACCATGCTTTCCATTCCGTCGGGGTTGGGTAAATTGGTGCCGCACTCATCTGAGAAGCTAAAAAACTCTGAATTGGTATAGCGGCTGGCCCCAGAAGTAACTGCATAGGCCATTTACCAAGCTTATACGTTTCTGAAGGGAACGTGAATGCTCGGCAACTCCTCAGGGGACTGATCAACGCTAACACCTTCACCTTTTACCTTTCACAAACCCAGGAATGCCTCTGTACTTTCCTCAACTTTACTCTTCCAAATACAGGTCGATGAAGTTTCGTTTCTTCTGTTGTTTTTGTCTAGTTGGACTGCCTTTCTGCGGCTTTCATAGGCAAACTTAAATCTCTTCTGCAGAAAGGCCTGCAAGCGGGATTTGGGTTTAAACTCAATAGTGATGAATCGCATAGACCGTGGAACATTTTGAGGTTCGAGAAAATAATAACTGAGCGTCTGAGGGATCGGGAGGACTCTGATAGTGAGAAGGCTAGGTATCATCCTGGCGGAGACAAAAAAGAGCTAAAGAAAAGGTAAGCCATCAGATGGGGTTCAGAAAGTCTGAAGATCTAGGAGACATCGCATTATGATAATCGCGTTATAGTGAATAGAAATCACAATCCATTTTCTAACCAAATAGGTTTAAAACTCCTGCGGTCGGCGTTTTTAGGTCGAGCAATGGTCTCATAAGATTAGTCGCTGAAAGATTGAGGAAAACTGGACGGAAATAGGTGAAGGCCTAAATCTTCGTATATGTCGAGTAGTCATTCAACGCTCTTCTACAATTCTGAACAGGTCAAGCGTGCATGGCGCATTCCAGGGATCACAATTCAAAACGTGTCGAATAGGTGAATTATGTACGGTTAAAACGTGTTGCAACGCGTGCATGACACCACTGAACACGATCTGTCAACCACCTAACATGTCAACGTTGAAGACCTGCTATCAAAAACATCGATCGATTGATTGATCACTGTTAAAGGTAATCGAATCAGCTGTTTAACGAGCTCAAATTTGATTCTGCACCCTGCAGTAGTTATGGAAGGGTTGATGCGGTAGAAGTGAAAAACAATAGGTTGCACTTTGGGTACTAGTAATAATTAAGTACCGATAAAAATTTATCATTGTTTCCCAGCAGGTGCTTATCAAAGTGCTGGCAGCAAACTGACAAGCATTCCCGGGGAAACTCATTACCCTAATTACCCTAAGAGGCGCTACTGACACCCGCTCGGTCAAGCGATTGATCTCCGTCCGGGCTAACCAAGTCTTCCGTCACTCCGGTGTCGGGTATATTAATACCAGACTCGTCTGGGAAGGTAGAGATATTGACTTGGTAATGAGTGGAACACAAATATCGGTTTAATTACCCAAGTTTGAGTGTTTTATATAACAGTAATGCCGAAAAATAAGGGAAAAGGAGGAAAGAATAGGAGAAGAGGAACGAATGAGAACGACTTGCTGAAACGGGAATTGGACACGAAGGATGTAGGGCAAGAATATTGACAAGTTTCTAAGATGCTTGGAAATGTTCGGGTACTTGCATTCTGTTTTGATGGAAAGCAAAGAGTTTGTCATATTAGAGGATCGCTCAGGAAGGTCTGGATCAACACGGGAGACATTATTCTTGTTGGTCTGAGTGATTACCAAGATGACGAGGGTGACGTTTTCCTAAAGTATACACCTGATTGTGAGTCGTTTGAAACAGAGGAGAATGAGCTGCCAGAGCACACAAAGATCAACGAAAACGACGAACAAGAGGAGGGAGAGATTGAATTCAGTTATCTTGGAGCAGAATCCGAAGACGACGAAGGTGAAGAAGAAGACAACAACATGCCGTCAAGTGAAAGTGACGAAAGCGAAGGAGAGAGTGAGAAGGTAAAAAAGGTAAAGGTAAAGGTGCCGGCGTTGATCTGTCCGCTGAGGACGCGCCGCCGCATTCGTGTTCCATTCAAGTCGGTGAGGATGCGTATTTGGCCTATACATTGACCTACGGGGACAGCCGCTATACCAATCAGTGTCTTTAACTTCCCAGGCAAGTTTGGTACCAATTTACCCGACCTCCAGAGGGATGGAAGGCTTGGTTTGCCCGGGCCGGGATCGACCGCTCGACCGTGCGGGTGACAGCAGCGCCTCTTACCACTGTACCATGCGGGCCCAGAGAGTGAGGAGGAGGACGAAAAAGGATCTGAAAGTGACGAGGAGTCGGACAACTTCGTGAGGGAACAAGACTTAGCCCATGGACGCGGGCTCAAGCCAGGTGATAGTGGTGGCAGAAACAAGTATAATTAGAGAAGATGAACACCTCTATGAATGTGTCAGTTGTGCTTCTTGTGTTGTCATGTCAATTCCTATCTCTTTCAGTGCGTTGTCGCTTCAAATTCTACGTTTCCCCTATTCGACAGTGTTCTTCTCTAAAACGTTTACTTGTATATTATTTAGCGGTTTTTTTTTGTTTTTCGGGGCGTAAGACCTCAGCGGTTATGAATTTTTTCAAATACGTGGCGCATCCTCAGGTCACCGATCAACGCTGATACCTTTACCCTTTATTGTTGTAAACCCAAGAACCATCGAATCCAAATCCAATCCGTGATACATTTCCAAACCATCGCATTGCCCAATCCCTCTCCGTTCCAGGACTACTCGTAAACCTGTCAATCACACTCATCGACAAAGTTCGATGTCGTGTCATTTTATGTGGACATTAAGAACATTAGGAACCGGTTTTTGGCAAAAGAATCATCGAGATTCGAGTCCACATCGAAGAAACCTCGATGATTTTGCGACCACATATTCTACACCGCTCATCAATCACGGTGCTTAGAAAAAATTGTAGAAAATTCGCAAAAAATTCCATCTTCTGTTCAAACATTCAAATGCTAAACACCACGGCAACACGGAGTTCAGAATTTTTTGCAAAATCCTACGACTGAAAGCTAGCGGTCGGGCTCGATTGTTCAGCTTAGTATACACCGTGCATTCGTTTTCTAACCAGAATAATAGTGAAAGTGTGTTTGGTCCATGCAATAACTAGCGAGGGCTAGCCGCTGTCTAGAACAGAGTCTTCACCTTATTAGGCGAGTCTGGTAGAAATTTGCCCAGAAACGTAATAATGTAGGGTTTGATTAACCAGGGCGAGGACTGATCGTGAGAACCCCTTTCGCTAGAGGTAACTATGGCTTACCTGTTATAAGAATCCTCCCGTAGTTCCACCTGTTGTGTCAACTTTGGCTACTAATCACCCCCACCCCCATTTTCGTTTTCTTTAGCTTTATCAATCAGACCCTAATTCTCAAAGTATTTCAGAGACGGAATCTCCCTCACTGGATGCAAGTTGCCAGAGATCGAGCGGTCTGGAAGAGTTGTGGTCCCCACTGAGAAGATCTCCAGCTGAAGTAAGGACCATTAAAGCATCAAAGTGAAGTAAGTGAGTAGCTTTATCGAGCGACAATTCTTGGCTTTAAGCCGAAAACCCAAAATAAACGAATTTACGCTGAAAAGACCGGAGGAACTTGAGAAATGGTTACAGTAGGTAGCAGAAGCAGAAGCCGTTGATGTTGGAAATTGCAAATGCTGATGATATTCGGGGCGTAAAGTGATCGTCATGATCGCGCCATTCCCACCCACATGGTGGAAAAACGGCCGAAAGCATGCGAGAAACTCTTCAATGATCGCTCATATCGGTCGAAAGCGTGTGGCAAATTCGTCAAAAGCCTTGAATTGTGAAAGGATTTCTATGGTAATCCGCAAAAAATGGTAAAAAAGAACAGGATAAGAGATAGGAAGACAATGTTTTTCAGCGCTTTTGCTACTAATCGGCTAGGTCTCGAAGCGCTGAATTACTTGTGCAGAAGTCTGAGTTTCTGTTGGATATACCAAATAAGAGGGACGACTTCAACTTTTGACGGAAGTATTGGCGTTCGAGGGTATAATGGCAATTTATGGTTCAGAAAATCCGCCGGGTAAGCGAAACCCGAAAAAACGATTTTCCCCTCAAAAGGTCTAATATCGCAGTAGCTAGCCGCTGCAATGATAGACCTTCTGAGAGAAAAAGCGGTCCTAATTGCAAAATAGTGGTCGTGTATCTTCTTTATCGTGGGAGCTGCACACTCCACTGCATTTTTCGATTAATCAGCGACTCCATCACAGAGTTACCATATGGGAAGACCTTTCCAAAAGGGTGACATAACATTTATACGGACCAATTCCTCAGAAAAAGGTGATACTAGAAGAACTCATTTGTTGAAGGTAGACCAAACATAAATGTAAAGGTAAAGGTGCAGGCGTTGATCAGTCCCCTACTAAGGACATGCCTGGTTTCATTCTGAATTGCACAAGCATTGTGAATGCGTATTTGGCCTATACCGTGACTTATATGCTACACCAAGCAGTGCCTTTACCTTCCTAGGAAAGTCTGGTACTAATTTACCCGACGCCTTATGGAAGAAACGCTTCGTTAGACCGAGCCGGGATCGAGAGCGCTACCGTGCGGGTGTCAGTAACGCCTCTTTCCACTGTACCACGCGTGTTTACCCCTACTGATGTAGGGGTAAACATAATACAGAACCGGACATGTCTTCTGATCACTTTCCGGAAAAGCCGTTTAGGAGTGTTCCCAAGCGGTTTTTAAACAACTCTGTAGAAACTCAATTGTTTGTAAAAAGAATACACATGTATTTGAGCTCATCAGCTCAAGCTCTATCATTTGGTGTATAAATTATCCACACGTGAAATTTTTTTCAAAATATCGATTACTTTGCCGACCCTTCAACTCTCGCTTGGTCGGTCCCTCGGTCCATCGATTGCCTCGTCGTTGACGAGGGGCCCCAACGGTGGGAGGGAGGGGGCGGGTTGGCCCCGCGTGGTAGCCTCATCGAGCCACCCCTTGGGGACCCCTACTTCTAGCTTAGGAAGCTAGGAAAAGACGCGTCGCATATTTAACACATTGACGACAGCGCCTGTTTTTCGTTTTCGCGCACGTTTCGCCCGCTGCAAAAACGACCCATGGGTGGGTGAAATTGCTCGGGACACGGTTTTTTTTTCGACGTGACACGTTTCCGCACCATATAAATAAACATCGCCATCGTATTCAGCGCCCTCTGTGACCATTATAATCGAATTTCAACGTAGCTTAAGTCAAATCAGTAGCATTGAATGGATTGGACTACTTTATCTGCGACGTGGGTCGCCTTCGACCATAATTCGGAAAATGGACATCACCGTCGTATTCAGCGCTCATGATAACCCCCAAAGATGACGTCTGACGACGGTTGGACGAAAAAACGTTTCTTGGAGGGAATCCGGAAGGCGGAATCCCTCGAATAGTACAGAAGTAGTTTTGTTTACAACGTAAATAAACGTGCTTTGAAAAATCATTTCACCTCCACCTCTATCAACCACCTTTGGGATATTTGTAATACGTTCGTTACAAAAAAAAATCGGGAGTTCGTCGAATGTCGGAAAAAACGACGCCTCGAAAGAGCCCGACCCTCCGGTGGGTCGTGTTGTCGTCAATGTGTTAAAAGGCCCCTGCAGACTCGACGACGCGACGACGTGCATTCTCGTCCAACGCGGTGCCGTCGTGCAATGCAGTGTGTTGACTGTAGAGTACACGGCACCGCTTGGACGAGAATGCTTGTCGTCGCGTGTTTTGCTCAAGTGAACTTATAACGGGTAATTCGACGCGCAAACTGCTCGTCGTCGTGTCTGCAGGGGCCTAAAGGCGGCGAAGAGGGGGCAGAGCTTAGTCGGTGGTGAGTCACCAAGCGAGGGACCGAAGCGGTAGCCGGATCCAAAAATCGAGGGGTAAAAAAAGTCGACTGAAAACAAGTCTCACGGATTAGGAAAACTGTATATGGAGGGACAGATCTCAAGCTGCTGAGTTCAAATGTATCTATTTTTTTTTTACAAATAAATGAATTTCAACAAAGTGATTCAAAAAAGCCGCTTTGGAACGCTCCTAACAAGACATGTGTAAGACAGACATGTGACATTGTAAGACATGTGCGGTACTGTAATAACCAAGGAACCCATCTAACTAGGTGAGCCGAATTGCATATTCCATTTCCAGTCGAAACTATGAAACTATAAAACTGCAAAAAGATTAAGAAAGCCACATTAATGTTTAACTAAAGAAGAAACTGTCCACGGGCATCTATAGTACCTAAGCGGCTATCTTTATGCTTCTGAATGGTGCAACTGAAGCTGTCTATTTGAAACCGAAACACCATTTACCAACGAAAATCGATAGACCACCAGTGAAAATCGTCGAGATGGTGGGAAAAAGACTGGTGAATGGATGGGGGTGGAGGAGCACACATTTCAGTCGCGGAGCAGGCGAAATGAGTCAGACAATGGCCGTATGGCCACGACGGCGCTTGCCATGCTCGCACTTTGGCCATATGCCATCAGTCCGTTCGGGCCGACTGACTGAGTGGAATCTGCCATTTGACGAAATGAGCTGCTGTCGGTTCGTTTGTTTTTCTACCTGTTGTTTTTCGTCCTTAAACAAATACGTGAAAAACGCGGAACGTTTGTTCAGCTGCAGCCGGAGGGTTGTAGATAAACTGGTTGTTTCCTAGTATGTCTTTTCTATCTAATCCATTGGTCCATTTGATAGCTATATTAATTATTTTATCCAATAGATATTTGCGGCCAGTAGGTCTGATCTACACAGTGAAAGGTAAGGGTCAAGGTGTCGACGTTGATCAATCCCCTAAGGTCGCGCCACGCACTCGCCTTCCATTCAGAATGGTAGAGGCACGGTAAATGCATATTTGGCCAATAGAATGACTTGCAGGAGCCAGCCGCTATACCAAGCAGCGTCTTTACCTTCAGAGACGAGCCTGGTGCCAAATTATTCGACCCCGGGGGTGGAAGGTTTGGTAAGCACGGGCGGGGATCGATCGCGCGACCATCGCGGTGTCGGTAGCGCCGCTTACCACTATACCTGTGTTTACATCGTACGTGCTCTTTTTCAAAATCTACTTTGTTACGAGGTCTCCCTTTTCGAGTACTATTCGAAAAACGTAAAGTTTAAATTCTCTTATGCCTCAGGGGTGGGTTACATACAATAGCGGATAAATCTCAATATTTTTTTGTTCGTATCTTTAGTTTATAATGAAAATCCTAGTTCTGCTTACTCAGCCACGAATATTTGTTAACTGACCTTTTCATAGCGAAATAAATGAACGAAGAATTCCAAATCGATGCCTTGTTGAAGAGCCGAGACTTGTTTTCAACTAAGCTAAAAGAAGGGGGTAACAAAAATGAAATAGATCAATAATAGCTCTTGAAAACCACATATGATACGATCGGCAATATTTCAAATCACAATACTTTGCATGTAATCTACATAAGGCAGCTGTCCCAAATTTCTACAGTAGGCTACACCACGTCTTCTTTCAAAGCGATGATATTGCTTATCAGCAGCACTTCTAATCGCGATGGGGGCTGAACAAAAATTGTTTAAAAAAGCTGCTTCAGAAGTCTGATATCTTGAAATAAGGGCACGGTTAGAAAGCGTTGCTGTTTTGACAGGGGGACGTGTTCATAGGAATAAATAAAATTTGAGTTCCTATACCTCAAGGGGTCGGATCTCAACTCAGCACCTCCTGGGTCTTCCTTTGCTGGTCTTAAAATGAAGAAAAGGTCACAGAAAGCTGACAGCTATCAGGGGAAGAACTGGTGAATTACCTAGCCTAAGGGAAGTGCGAGAAAGACGGGAAAAAACGAACATGAAACAAAAAAAAACTACAAAACGAAAGAGCTTGATTCGCGACTATCAGTTTAGTGATCATCGTCGACAACTCGTCCGTCGGGTGTTTATTCAGACGAATCGCTGTATAATGGTCCCGTGCGTGATTTGAAACCTCCGACGCGAGCCCCGCGATCGGATGGATGGATGGCAGAGTGGAGACGGCCAGACGAGCGGTGGTTTTTCGTCGCCAGAGTATGCCAGCGCCGCCCCATTGGTTGTTCTTTTCGAAGCATACCACGTGCCTCTACATCCTCCAACCATTGACCTTCCGCGTGATGCAGTGGCAAGAGGCGCTACTTCGAGGTCGACATGGTAAGGGGATCGATTCTCGCCTAGAGCACAACAGGCCTTTCATTCCTTCAAAGTCGAGTAAAGTGGTACTGAATCTGTCTGGCAGTGATGAGGACAAGAAGCATGGTGGAGGATCATGCTTGGTCGGCTTACCCTACTGGTCTAACAGTGTGTAACTAGCAACAGAGGTAACCAGGGCTGGGATTCATGAACGAAACGGCCGGTTACGGTTCACCGGCCGTTACTGTGGCTGATTGGCGTTTTCCGGGAAGGTTTGAGGGTAGATTATCATCATTTGTTTTCAGACAAGCGGATATTGTATCATTTTTTATAACTACATTTTGATGCAGATTTCTGTTACGCTTCACAGACCTCGCCCCTGCGGCGAGGCCGTTTCACAGGTGAAACGCAACCCCGGTGGTATTCACCGGTGGTTTCGTTCATGAACCCCGGCCCAGGTGATTGTATGAAGGTGAGGTAAAGGTAAAGCTGTAGGCGTTGATCAGCGCCCGTTAGGACGCGCTATGCATTCGAATCCAGTCTGAATCGTAGAGGCAAGGTAAATTCCTATTTTATATGCAATGATTTGCGTGGGCCAGCCGCTATATCATTCCAGTGTTTCTACCTTCCCACTCAAGTCTGGTACCAATCTGGTCGGCCCGTGAGGGATGGAAGACTTGGTTACCACGGGCGATGGCAATAAGAATGAACGGGTGTTGATAGCTAGAATATGCTATGGAGGTTAGACTTTTCGGCACCATTCAACTTAATGGTCACCAGTACTCGATTCTTCCAGTCGTCGAAATTCGCTGAAACTTCGGATAGAAGGGTAACTGAGGGCGCTGATCATTATCTGCAGTCTGTTTTTCACTTGGTAAGTCTCGGGCCACCCATAGCGACTACTTGGGTGATCCAGCCAGGATCACCGATTTCGCTGAAACTTTCTCTATGAGGGGTTCTTTGATGTTCTGAGCACGGTGGTGAAGTCCGTTTTCCGAATGGCGGCCATATACGGTAGCTATAGGTGAGTCGCCCCAGGTAAGGTCGGTAGGTACCCACCTATAACTAAAGTTTCAGCGGAATCGGTGATTCCGGCTGGACCACCAAAGTAGTCGATATGGGTGGTCCGAGGACACCAACGTGAAAAACGGACAGCAGATTCATGATCAGCACCCTCAGTTACCCCGAAAACGATGTTTCTGCGGATTTCGACGACTGAAGAAAATCGAGTACTGGTGTCCGTTAAGTTGAATGGTGCCGACGTTTCTTTCAGACAAACTGTTATTAGCAAGAGGAGAGAATGTGAAGTGCATGACAGTGCCCGACCGTCATGATGGCGACGACGGCGGCGCTCACCTCCAGAGAGCAAACATATCATCTTCGAATGTCTGTAGCGCAATCCGTTAAGTCAACCCACCGATCAAAACGCTTACGAACCAGCCAGCAGCAGCTCCTGACGGTGGCGCATAGTGGCAGAGCAAAATATCTAGATAGATGTGGCATTTGGGGCTGCAAGGAGGTAATCAGAGAGCTTGGAGACTTGCCACGCTTACCTTTCACTCATGAAGGTAAATGTGAAGGGGTAAGCGTTAATCAAACTCGTAATGACGCGTCACGCACCCGTTTTCCATTCAGAATCGTAGATGCATAGTGAATGCGTATTTGGCCAATACAACGGCTTGCGGGGGCCAGCCGCTATACCATGTCAATGTTTTTACCATCCGAGAAAAGGCTGGTACCAATTTACAGACCCCGGAGGGATGGAAGGCTTGGTGAGCTCGGGCCGGGATCGATCGCTCGACCGTGTTGGTGTCGGTAGCGCCTCTTACCACAGCTCCACGCAGGCATTTCTGCTAGTTGTCCAGGAACCAATTCGTTAGCAAGCGATCGTGATTCAGGGAAAGGTTACGAAAAGCAATGACGGAGTGTGCCGTGAAATTGGTCTCAGTAGAGACCCGAATGATTGTCATTGGCTTCATAGTCGACTATCAGCTGTCAGGTGATATTTACCCAGACCGGATGAAACGGCTTAAATTGAGGTCGTTGGCGCCTTGATTACCGTACTGTCAGCATTTTTTCAAATCACAGTAATATCTCTAATGATTGGGCCATGATTTTATTGCAATTTGCGAAATAAAGCCAAGGCAAGTTCCAAGGTATGTAACCTACAGTGCAAGAAAATTCCTGAAATTTGGGACCCGGTAGATTCGAACCATGCTAGATAATAGAGTCTTGGTAGGTAAGGAGACTTGTAGATAGGTTAGCGTCCAGATTCTTTTCAAAAAGAGTTTGGAATTCTCTAAGCTACTAACACGAAGGGGAAGATGTGCTGCTATTCCGCCACATTTACTGCCTTCATCGTTGTAATAGAGCAGTATATTGAGTCCTCAGTGAATTTGCACACTCTGCAGCGTAAAGTACGTGCTTGGGCAGAAAATATATAACGTCATTCAACCAGGCTGCAAAATTTAGTTGGCGAAGAAAAAACAGAAACAGGGCTCGCATGAGTGCATATTGCAAGGCCAGCAAAAACTGCCATAATTTACTCGACCGCTGCAAAGGCTTTCTATAGATCAGGACCTTCCAAAGTTTGCCAGCAAAGTCAGTCTAATTGTAAGAAGGAAATTTGAGATATTAAATAATATTATCTTGGTTCCCTCTACCTGAAATAACGCTTTGGCATGGCCATGAGTCCCTCAACAAATGAAGTGAGTTCATTTCCATCTTAGATTATACTATATCAGACTATCAGATTGTTTTATATAAGGGATCAGACTTGATTCGTATTTATCTACGATGGTAAATCGTAATGGTACGATGAAAATCGAACTAGTAGACGTTTTAAGGGCTAACGAGCGCTCGCACCGGCACTCGGATTTCAAGAAGGCGGCCGGAAGAGCATTCATTATATCACGCAGGGGTCTTTGGCCTTAGCACGCAGGGACCATGAGCTCTTTGAAAGCGGCCACTAATAATTTATTGCGTCTCATTAATTCTTGCACTATTCATTTTTCCGCCTCGGAAGAAGCCTCGCGTTAAACTTCGGCTTATGAGGTTCCTCGGGGGAGAAGGAGGTCCCAAGAATGTCGGACCTAGTCTACTGGAGAAGGGATAAGCGGTGGGCATGACTGTGAGTACCTTCATGACGTCGAAAGGTGAAATTTAGACAGGGAGTATCATTACAATGACTATTGAGGTGGGAAAGTCTCGAACAAGTACGGATGGCCAGGTTGTTAGAGAAAAAATGACTGGTTCTGATTATCTGATCGTCGAATTTCACCCGATTTGATAAAGAGCTAAGGCGATCATTATCCGATGATAGCGTTCTTGATTATCGATTACACAGTGGTGGAATGCAATAACTTTGTGACGGTAATGACCTTGACGAACGGTCACAAGAAGTCCGACGAGCACGTGCTAGTCTGGTTCGAGCTGATCGCCAGCGTTCTACCGTTCCCGTCTGTGTCTGAATGCGAGCCGCGCGGATCAGTGATGAGAGAATGTTCGAAGAAATCGCAGAGTAGAAGAATGGTCAGAGGAATGGATATATTTAATGAAACTGTGAGGAAAACACTCGTTGTTTGATCTTCGATTGCTGATATTGCCAAGAGATTACAGTTTCTCAGGCGATGTTTTGGCCTACCAGCCTTCGGCGGAGCCTGGGAAGCCAAAATCGGGTCAGATTCATCTCATTGATCCATTGATAGAAGCGGAAGACATTGCTGGCTGTTTTAGCTCTGAGAATTACTGTAGGGAGATCTCCACTCACATTTTCGATAGGTCTCGATATTCGGTATATCCCAGAAAATGTCGGGGTTCGGGAATACTTCTTTGCTTCCTGTTTCCCTTCCCTGTAGTGGTCCAAGGCCAGCGGCCCCCAGGACTATTTTAGACGACCGAGTCCCGTGACCTGCTCGGCTACGTTGGCCGCGAATGCGACAAAGGGGCGTCGTGCTCGGCGCCTGTCACACCACTAATTATAATTATGAATATAATAAGTAATATGTATATTGAGGGCCCGCGTGGTACAGTGGTAAGAGGCGCTGCTGACACCCGCACGGTCGAGCGATCGATCCCGGCCCGGGCTAACCAAGCCTTCCATCCCTCCAGGGTCGGGTAAATTGGTACCAGACTTGTCTGGGAAGGTAGAGACACTGACCTGGTATAGCGGCTGGCCCCCGCAGGTCATTGTATATGCCAAATACGGACTCAAAAAGCCTCTACGACTTGAATGGAACACGAATGCGGCGGCGCGTCCTCAGGAGACTGATCAACGCCGGCACCTTTACCTTTTTTATATTGATATATTTTGAAATAATAAAAAACAAAAAATTATAAAATATCATAATATAAAAAATCTAAAAAATATAGAGTAAAATATTAAAAATATAATAAGTATTAAAAGTAATATAATAGGTATACCTCCAATGGCAATTATACTTACCCTTCCCGTCCCACGACACCTGGGAACAGAGCCTCCTCACTAGGTCAGAGTAAAGGTAAAGTGGTCGCCGTTGATCAGTCCCTTTTGAACGCGCCATGCATTCGTCTTCCATACAGAATCGCAGTGGCGTAGTGAGTGCGCATAGAATAATATTGCGGGACACAGCCGCTATACCAAGTCAGTGTCTCTACCTTCCCAGGCAAGACTGGTACTAATTTCATACGTCCTGGAAGGCTTAGTTCGCCTGGGGCCACATTCATCATTGGTAAACCCCGAGATATAGCCTGTGAACGGCGCGCACCTTTCTCTGCTTATCCTAAACTTCCTATGTTAAACGCAATCTCTCATCGACTCTGCCGTCTGGTTCTGGCTAGGTCGCGGTTTCGGAGACCGCTTGTCCGTTCATGAATCTGGGCCCTGGACGGGGATGGACCACTCGACTGTGCGGGTGTTAGTAATATGTAGAGCCCCTTACAACTTCACCACGCGCATCTGATCGCCGTTGATTACCTCCAGCATCATTTAAAATTTAATATGCTCAAATGTCCGTCCGTTCTTCTGCTGGTAGCAATTATACCTTGGGGTGAGGGGAGAAAACTAGGCTCCCGATAGCTATGATGGTGTTCCACAGTCATCTCTGATGCTTGAATGGTTGACGCTCTCCCAAAACGAGACAGTACAATCGGTTCCACTGTTTTTATTTCGTCGAAAAACAATTTATTTGTTCTCCAAATATAGATTTTCACCAGGAATTGAATAGATAGAGAGTTAGAAGGTGAAATTTGTTTTATGAAAACACCTTCAAAAAAAGAAAGAGCATAATTTATCGTAGCAGCTGCCCTTACATCTTTAGTGCGTTATCAACGATAGGTACGTCTCCATCTGACAGTTGGAACCGTTTTTAGTGGGAAATCATACAGACAGTTGTCAAGCGTAGTGGTGCCACCACTTTCCAATCCTTGATTAACGGAAGCTTAACGATAACGTCCAACATTCACGCTAAGATTCATATAACAATCACCTGCTCGGGAAGACGGAAAAAAGAGGGAAATGATAAATAAATTTCCAAGGATTTCGAAGAGCAGCTAGCAGTTCGATCTAGATTTTTTGTATCTTTAATTTGAACTCGTTTCGATCTAGGACCCACGCGGTGAATTAGTAAGAGGAGCTACTGACACCCGTGCGGTCGTGCGATCGATCACGGCACGGTCTGACCAATCCTTCCGTCCCTCCGGGGTCGGCTAAATTGGTGTGGGAAGGTAAAAACACTAACTTGATATAGCGGCTGGCCCCTGCAAGTTATCGGGTAGGCCAAACACGCATTCACACTGCCTCTACGATTCCGGATGGAACACGAATGCGTGGCGCATCCTTGGGAGACTAATCAACGCCGACACTACCTTTATCTTTATCTTTAACTTACTCGTATTTCTAGATAGATAGACAAAATTCGTAAGGTTATTAACTATCTGTTTTTAGCTTTACTAGGAGGTGAAACAAGAATTTCTTTTGACATCGATGAACATCAGTTTCTCAGCAGATTCTCTTCTTGAATAAGAGAGGAATTTACCGAAAATATCAATTAGGAGATAGAAGCGAACTCTGAAAAATTCCGAGCATAGAGAGATTTGTATTTGGAAATGGACTGACGCTGCACTTCTGTTCATTGACACACATCGCCTGACCGTTCAAGAAAACCAATCAACTGATATGGGACTGATGGCAGAACAGTTGCCCTTTCAGTGCGAAACAGTCAGACCAGCAACGAAAGCAATGTTCGGGCAACTTTACTACGTAAGGCATGTATTAAATTCCGGCTCCATTAGGGTGCACATGTTGGTCAGAACTACATATCAACAAGAGACCAGACTCAAAGATGATCGAGAGAGGCTTCAAGCTGGTCGCGAGCCTAAGGAGGGCGAGAGTACATTCATACTTGGCAGCAATGTAGCGCGATGGCGAGAGTACATTCATACTTGGCAGCAATGTAGCGCGATGGCGAGAGTACATTCATACTTGGCAGCAATGTAGCGCGATGACTGAATCGCAGCTTCCTTCACACGAAGCACACGAAGCATTTTTTTGAGTAGTGATAGTTGATATTTGATAATTTGATAGTTGTTACTAATCAGCTCAACGTTCTTCTCCCGAGCTGTTGCTTGTCTGTTACTAATGTATCGCCGCGCCATCGTACATATAAAATAAATAAATAAATAAATAGTGCTGCAATTCGGCGAGTTTTGTCTTGCTTCGACAGCTCCCCAGTTGAAGCTAAAGGGAAGAATTAAACATTATTACCGGAGATTCCTGATTATCGCGCTAGATTGAAGAAATTTGTGTTGCATAGTCTTCACTAAAGAGGTGTCGTTGCAGATTCACTCACAGCCTTTGAGATTGTTAAAGAGGAACTACGCCTCCTGCCTTCCAGGGAATGAAAATTCAAGCCGACTCATGGTAAAAGAAATCCATTCAGCGTTTTCAACCACAAATGGGCCGCTTCCATCAAGGACCATGAGCGAACTCCTTCTCACTGTGCGGACCACGAAGTGGCTGGTGCGTCTACCTGCTGTCATGTTCTGATTCCTCCAAATTTAAATTTGCCCTGAGCAAGACATATGTGTTGGAAGAAATTAGTTTGGCAGATGTTACTTAGCTGGAGTATGCTTCGAAGCTGAACAGACGCTGAAGAGAAGAGGTACTCCCACTCAAAGCCCACACCGCTCTGATAATTCATATCATTATTCTAAAGAGAATCATTTATTCGCATTCCGCACAAGCTGTTGCGCGGTTCTCATCACTCGTACCTTCAGAAGGCACACCGCTCAACTACTCAATTAACTTGATGCACCAGGTGATAATTATAGCATTGAAGCACAAGATGATATGAATTATCAGAGCGGTGTCGGCCTTGAGTGGGAGTACCGAAAAAGAAGCTACTTTAGGCTCAGGATTGTATAACTTGCTAATTGCTTGATTCAAGTATTGCATTACTACAGCGTTTTTCTTTCTTTTTATAACTTTTAGCTATCCATGCTACTGTCTACTTACAATTAATTGCTGCGCGCAACGGGTGTATAAATAAATTGCGAGGAAGCCAAGTGGTGATTAAATGGGGAGGGGAGTAAGAGAGCAAAGATGATGAGCATGGGGCGACGAGATGACGGCGACGATGACGACTCGGTCTGTGCGACTGACAATGAGACGACGACCGTCTTCTCAGTTGGTTCGCTGAAAAGGCGAGCGCTTTCGCGCGCGCTGTAAAAACACATTTCAATCGCGCACGATAGCCGCCACCACAGAGGAGAGAGCGCCGTCGTCGTCGTCGTCGTCGACTCGGCCTATCAAAACATCGCACTTTTCCGATTCCACCGAGAAGTGATGTTGCGACTGCGACCGCTGGCAGCTGCAATCGGCATTCCACTGCACCCGCGAGCTGACGAGTGCGTCCTGCCTTCGAGTGTGCTGCCGCTCAGCTTGATGACGAGCGGCGATTCGGTGGATCTGCGGTCATTTCGGTGTTTCATCGGCTAACCGTCGCGTTCGCGGCGAAAATGGATCTACAGCTTAAGGCCCCTTTAGATTTTACTGCGTTACTGCCCTAGTAGGGGAAGATAGGGGCAGCGCTGCCGCAGTACCGCCAAGCAGGGAATGTTCCGGGTCATTCTTTGCTGCGGGAGCAAGTCGGATCTGACCTGGCTCGAAATAATTTTCGCTGGAACTCTACAGACTTAAATTATCAGAGACGCTGATAATGAATCTCACATCGGTTTTCGAATTTCTTTGAGAAAATCACCCATATAGTAAACTACGCACTTAGTAGTTAATTGACTTATATATTTGGAGATGCTAGGTTATTCGCAAAACACTGGCATCGGACGGGAATTGAACCCGCGAAATTGAACGTAGTACATCGGTAGCACAGTGGTTAGTGCAGCCTGCCGGAGACAGAAAGACGCGGGTTCAATTCCCGTCCGATGTCAGTGTTTTGCGAATAACCTAACATCTCCAAATATATAAGTCAATCAACTAGTTCTCGTCTATAAACCGTTAAACAAAAAAGCGGCAAACAGCAGAATAGTTTCGTGGCACTTAGTAGTTTTGTGACCAACGACAGTCCAGTGGACGGCAGCAAGAGCGCGCAGCTATTGCTGAATGCGCGCACCCCTTTTTTATTGCTCTTCTTTGGTTTACTGCCGCAGTAGAGTCTGAAGGGGCCCTTAAGTTGAGGTAGAGGTCTGCGACGGTCTACAGGCCATCCACTTTAGCGGTGGTGATGTAGTGTGTTACGAGGCGCAACTGACGCAACCTCATGGTCCAGCGATCAGTCTTCGTCCCGGCGAGGATTGGTCGCTGGAAAAATTGACAACAGTCTTGTTGGGGAAAGATAAAGACGCTTGGTAGAGCGACTGCCTCCACAAGTCAATGTATAGTCCCAATACGAACCCATCCACGATTCTGAGTGAAAGACGAGAGCGTGGCGCACCCACAGAAGACTGATTAACCCGGACCACTTACCTTTAGCTTTGTTATAGAGACGGTAGCGGCTTGTCGTGCGCGGTGGCACTTCGGCGGAACCCTTGCACCAGTTGGTCCCACAGGCATTGACATCACCTTTAGTCGAGCCCACATTAAAAGAACATTTTACACCTACCTGTACCTGCCGAAATCGTATTTGAAAAAACGGCAGCGATTTAACTGTTTGATTGAAGTCTGATTCATAACAGTCAGAACTTTGAGCTACATACTGCTTACTACTACGATAACGAGACGGAGACTGCGCTCTAGGCAGGATGATGAATCACACTCCCAGTACAAAAATGCATCTATGAAAGTATAGGGTGCGTCAAAAGTCTTTGGACTCATCATCAGATAATTGGCCGCATTAACGGCTATTTTGAAGCAAATGTAACGAAATTAATAAAGTTCATTACTTTAGACATTGTACACATAAAGACAAAGTTGGGCTCCGAAACGGTCTCATTTAGCACGAACACGGGCCTTAAGTCTCTTAGGGAACCCATCTACAGCGGCGCGCAGGACTTCTTCATCAATTTCTTTAAAGGCTTTCTTCGAAGCTTGTTTGGGCGACTCAATGTCCCTGCGTGGTGTTGAGCAGGCCTTGCTCTTTAACATAGACTAAGTTGTCGCACACTGTGAACTTTGGGATACGTAGAGTTCTGGCACTTTCCGCGCCTGACACTCCCTCCTTGTGCATTTCCGCCACAGCAGTGCGCAAGCCTTTTACTCCAGACATTTCAAACAGGCCAGCGATCAGCAAGGAAAATTTACTACACTATAGGACAAGATCTGTATAATAGTTACGCATAAAAGTTTGGATAACTGTAAAGCGCTCTCCATACATAATGATCCTCAAACAGCGAGTCCAAAGACTTTTGACGCACCCTGTAATATACTAGTAATATTGGCGGTGCCACCACTGATTTGGCTATCAGGCCGCAAGATCAACCTCCTCCCTCTGGACGACATCCCAGTGAAACTGGTGGTTCCAGTGGAGCCAGCAGTTGGCTTTGTTGAACGCCCACAGCACAAAAGGGCACATCAGGTAGCTACGTCACGGCAATTCGAAGCTTTTTTCTGTGGAGATGGGCTCGCCCAGAATGGCCACATTAACTACTTTTATGATTTGACACAATTGATAACGCGAAAACAGAAGGATCAGAGGAAAAAGTAGCACTCAATTTTTATAGTGTCATTAATGTTATCAACAATCAGTTACGAGCGATTGAGGTGGTCCAGAGAGCTCTCGTCCGACATTGATCTTGAACTTTGACCAATGAGGGCTGATGTTACAGGCCGATAAACACTCAATCTAGTGAATGAAGTGAATAAGTAGACCTGATTGATGCGCTCAAGTCCAACAAAAATGAGAGATCAGCCGCACAACTGCGAAATCGTAAATTCTGAGCGAAGGTTAGCGCTGCAAACCGGACAGATTGCATTCAGCGAAAAAATCAGAAGACATAAAAATCTTGCGAAAAGAGCGATTGGAAGGGTGAGAAGGGCTCTCGGAAATCGGTAGGAAATATCAGTAAGAATTAGAGGCTATCTGTGGGTAAAAGTAAAGATAGAGGTGTTGGTATAGTCAGCCCCCAACGGACGCACCGCAGCATAAGTGTTCAATTCAAATCGTAGAGGCATGGTGAATACGAATGTGACCTACACAGTAACTTGTAGGAAACAGCTGCTATACCGAATCAGTGTCTTCACCTTCCCAGACATGTCTGATACAAATTTACCCTAGCCTTAGGGGGGGGGAGCAAGGCTTGGTTGGATCGAGCGAGGATCGATCGACAGTTGCGGTGTCCGCAGCGCCTCTTACCACTGCACCACGCGCGCCTCTGAAGGATTGGCGTGTGTTCTCTTCGGTTGGATTCAGAGAGTGCTCGATAATAAGATAAAGAACTGCATTGAGATGCTGGTAAATCCGTTGAGGAATAATTGAGCGTCCAAGAGCGGAACGTTTGAGGGAGGGAAAGCGGCCCCATTCGGAACCTCGGGGATTCCCATTTATCTATTTCTGAGGACATATTCGCTCTCATGTTGTTGTCATTGCTTTTTTGACGAGCAGACAGCCGTTAATTTCCAGCAGCTGTGGCTGTTTCGAGTGTTTTCACGTCGCCTAGAACATGTGATTCAGTGCAAATACATATGTATAGCCGCCAGACACTTCCTTGAAGAGGACGACAATGTATCTCCAGGGAAAGGAGTACTTCCGGCTCTGAAGAACTTTCAGGAAGAAGTTTTTGTTTTACTTTATCGCAATTAGGCGAAGAAGATTTGTTGAGTGGATTCGAATGGGGCTCGGGGCAAGAGCGGCAGAAAATAGAAAAACCTTCGAGGTGGCTGTCAAGATACAGCGAGAGACTACCTCCACTAGGACAGTGTGAGTTGTTAGTCAAATTTGAGCTTGTTCTTAGAGAGTTAGTCGGATTACGGTAGTGAACTGAGGCTCGTGTGAATGCGTAACGCAAATACAAACGCGGAAAGTTTCCCTTCGCTAGAGAACTTTGGAACACGATCCTGAACTCAATCGATAAGCTTCTAAAAAAACGCATTTTCAGCGTTCTTTCCCTTTTCCATCTATCGTACGGTTCAAGCAAAGCATCGCTCAAGTGAGCAAATATATTATAACTTATAATTATTATTCTTTTTGCTGTAAAATGAGAGAAGATTTACCACAGTCGGCTGGACTTCAAAATCATTAGAGCATTTGAGTTGTGCTCGTTATTTATCACTTTCTGGGTTCATCATCTTCGAACTCACTTTTACCTCAAGTCGCAGATTCAATTTCCTGGTGAAAAGTTGTTTTACCGTGCTCTCTAAACTAGAATTTCTATGACGTCAAGGGTAAGCTCTCCGCGGTGTTGGGATCAGAACAATTGAAGCACCGGGATTACAAGGGGCTTGAAAGTAGTGCTCAATGGGCTGCGGAGGGCTTTATAAATAGCATACGATGTGCACGGCTCTCCCGTCCCTTGAAATGTTTGAAGACCAAGGGGCCTGAGTGGAAGAGAACAAAACGAACTAACACAAACGTGAGACACTAAATTGACTGACTATTTAAGGAGGTAGGATCTTCTGGATCTCAATTAACATTCGAGTGGAAAAAATTGTCATAATTTATCATTTCTTATTAAAATACTACAATTATATAACAGCAGAGGCTTTGTGTATCACAGAGTGCGGTAGAGCTGAGGAGGCACGATGAGCTGAGAGAATGAGGTGAAGCGGTGAGGTGCTAGTCGAACGCAGACGTCTCGTGCACTATTCGGCGATGGCCCTCCGGCGGTCTTTGGGCGGGGCACGGAGACGTCATGCCAGTAACCTGCAATAGCAAACATCTTTAAGTTAGACAGAATGTAAAAGGTAAAGGCGAAGGTGAAAATGTCAGCGTTGGTCAGTCCCTAAGGACGCGCCACGCACTTGTGTTCCATTCAGAATCGAAGAGGCATGGTGAATGCGCCATTGCCCTATACAATAGCTTGCGGGGATCAACCGCATCACCGCGTCAGTGTCTTCACCTCCTCAGGCAAGTCGGGTTCCAATTTACCCGACCACGCAGGGATTAAAGGATGGTTGGCTCGGGAGGAGATCAATGAGGAGGCGATAGGGCCAGAAACGTAAGCCGAATAAAAGTGATACTTATCTCGTTCTCACCACACTTCAATCATTTGTGCTTCTGTAGAAAATCCAGAACTTCCCTTAATTTGCTACCTGCTCCAGGCAAGCTGTCTGTAAGACACTCCAATGCAAAGGTTCGAGTGGTCGTGGAACGATTAGGGTTTGATATTGATCAATTCCCAGGAATGCGCCACACATTCGTGCTCATTTCAGAATCACGGAGGCTTGGTGAATGCGTATTCGGCTTTTACAATGACTTGCGTGGGCCAGTCGCTATACCAAGTCAGTGTCTTTACCTTCTCCGGCAGGTCTGGTACCAATTTACCTGACCCCGGGGGGATCGAAGGCTTCGTTAGCTCAGGAGATCGATCGATCGACGGACGTCAGTAGCGACGCTTACCACTGCACCACGCGCGCCCTTAGGCCCTTGTTATACATTCGCTCGCGGTGAGCGTCTGCGACTTGCGAGCGGTGATCGCATGCGCCCCTAACATCAGACGCTGAGCACGCGACGCACGCACGCACGCGCCCGAAGCATACAGAGCAATGCGCGAGGTGATCGACCCACCCCCAGCGAAAGGGTCAATCGCAGTGCAATGCGCAGCGACTAGAGCGTGGAAGGTACGCGAGCGTCTGCATAACAGCCCGTGAGCGTCACCACGCCAGCGTCACCGTGATAACTCGTACAAACGTGTCTGGCCCCACGGTGTCTGATACTGAATGTACGAGTTACGCTGGGGGGGGGGTGAGCGAATGTATAACAAGGGCCTTACAGAATGCAAATTATTGAAAATAAACGAAGAGGCATGGAATTGGCTACGATCCCTGGGACACACCACAGCTCCGCTCCTCCTTCCTTTGCACAGTCGCAGATTGACATGACCCTTGAGATCCCCTCTATCTTAATTTACTATCAGAATTTGATTTCTTCGAAGAATCGTACAATTTTAGAGGTAATTTAGTTAGTTACCCACAGGCCGTAGTTACGGAGGACGGCATGACGCGATCAAGCTCATTAGCGTGAGATTCTCACTAGGTCAAGATGAGTTCACCTGAAAACCCAAACACCTAAAAATGTTACAATTTCCAAGCGATTTGTGAACCAGAAGACGTTGAGCTGCTTCGAACCATGTGTTTTTATTCAGAATAAAGAAATTTGAAGAGAGTTGTGATGATTTGATGAAGACTGTCGACACTGCTCGGAGCTTCGCCTCTCGTTTGGGTGAAGCAAGTCATGCCGAGCATTCCCCTTGCTTGTGGGACAAATATCACGTTTCTCTACTTGTAGTGCCTGTCCCTATAAGCATCCTTACAAAATGACTTCAGAACTCACCGTTCTATTGAGTAACCGGAGATTTTCGGTCTTGTCGGCGTTGTCGTCGTGGGAGTTTCGTTTTGCAAATTTTCCAGTGGCAGTGTAGCAGACGCGATGCTCGGTGTTTCTTCTGTTTTCTCCGTGAATTCTGCAGACGTCCACTCCTCGGAGATGGTGCTTGAACTGCAGTCTGATGCACTTTCAGAGAGGTCCGAACTCGGTCGTGACGTCAGAACACTGGTCGAGTATGAGCGAGGGTACATGGAGCCGGTTCGGCGATATCTGAATTTCGTGTAATGAATTTCCTCGAATGACCTAATCATTTCTAGGGCAGCTCAGCGTTACAGTACTCAGGTTCTCCTAGTAAAATTGCAAAGTGTTGATTCACACGAAGAGATCTGTCAGCTACCACATACTCAGAAATAATCAGAATAGCTGAAAATGTAGATAATATAATGATTTTTTATGAAAATTTGAGAAAATATTACATTACATAATTCTGAGAATGATAAAACAGTTATACACAAGGCAATATTCATATGTATAATCAACAGTAAATTTATTTATCATAAGTATAATAGCTTACATAAATTGAAAACTTCCATGGCTTAGTCAAAGAGCTACTAGATTTAAATAACCATTAGAGGTCATCGTCAACGTATACGCACTTCACGCCCTAATGTTTAATCTCCACAGCGTATGAATACCGGTATCAAACCTCTCCCATGGGTACACGCTGACCTTACTGATGATCCTAAGGGAGTGTTACACTACTTCCTTAACCTTCATAATTAATATTCATTTGATAGTCACAGCAACGGCTTTATAGGAGAAAAAACACCTAGAATTTATAAAACTTTAATATCGATTCGGCCCACTGTATTATGTTTTGTTCTACTTTTGTTCACAGATCGACACACTTTCAAGGATCGTACTCGTTCATATCCCCAAAGTATGGAGTTTCATCGCGTGGACGACAACAAGCTTATCACTGTCCATCACTCAACGTAAAGACGAATGATAACTGCCGTTCATTCACCTGGTCATGATTTTCGAAACACAGCTATGGGTTACGCCGATGATTCGGGCGATGTGGCTGATCTTGTGGCCGTTCTCGTAGAGTTGCAGGATGCGCTCGCGATCGGTCATGCTCAACGGTCGTCCAGGGTTATAGGCTCGACCCTGCTTGTTTCTGTCTGATATCGTACCTAAATTGTTCACACCTTAATTTCACTCCATTCCCTTGTTCGTGTCCTTCAATACCACTCTCTAGCCTTCTGTCGTGGAACTCAAAGTAACCCGTCACATACCATGTGCGACTTTCGATAAATGGCATTGTGAATCCGTGATATTATTTACTGGTAAGCAGACGTCTGAGATTGCCCATAACATCTTGGGATAACGTTTCGACGATGTCACCTCTGTCGGAGCCTTGAGGGTCGAATATCTATTTGAGAAGCTACTCGCTCGAACACCATTTCTTACTACAAAGGACTAGACTAAGATTCAAAAGAACGGGAAACAAAGGTTCAAAGAAGTATCAGAAGCGTACCTTAATGGTCGCTGCCGAGGCAGACCACCAGTCACCCTTTGATGCAGAAGTTAGCGGGCAAATGAACCTAACCCATAGGACCACCCACCATGGCAGCCTCAGCTAGATCAAACACCCATAGGTTGGCGAATGGGCCCAATTCTTGGGTTCCCGCTACACACTCTTCCTTCCGACTGGTCTTAGGGGTCCTGGCAGCTATCCAAAACGCCTCCAATGTCCATTGCTCGGGAATATCAGGTTCACGAACCAGAATAGACACCGCCAGCTCGATTGGAAGGCCTTCATGTCGACGCACCTTGTGTTCGCCCAATAGAGTAGATAGCGTGTCCTTCCGTAGTCCGTCCAAATGTTCCTTTACCCTTACACACAGTGATCTATCCGTCAGCAGCTCGAGCTCTATCGACTGGTATTCAAAGATAGGTACAAATGCAAAATATGACCCCTTTCGCCGCGCGCGACGTCGCATACGGGGACCTACCAAGGACATACGAGGGACCGACCAGGGCCCAGATTCATCATTGGTAAACCCCCGATAAACCCCGAAATATAACTTGAACAGCGCTCATCTTTGTCTACTTATCCTAAACTTTCTGTGTTAAATGCGATCTCTCATCGACTCTGCCGTCTGGTTCTGGCTGCGCCGCGGTTTCGGAGACCGCCTGTCCGTTCATGAATCTGGGCCCAGGCGAGATTCGAGGGGTCGGCAAAAAATCAATCATTTGAAAAAATCTCAGTTGTGGATAATTTATATACCAAACGATAAAGCTCGGGCAGCTGCACTTCACAATGTATCTCCTTTCACGATTAGTTGACATTTGAGGGAATTTTTCAAAAAAGCCGCTTTGGAACGCTCTTAAGCGGCTTTTTCCGAGAAGTGATCAAAAGACATGTCCGGTACTGTACTCCTCCTTACAAACCACGAGTGTTATCAAGTATACCACCCCCGAGAACAGTCCACATCTTTCCCAAATGCGCAGACTACACATGAGGAGGCAGCACAGCAGCACAGCAAGGCCGATCGTATAAATGATTACGAAGTAACTGCTTCTTGAGGTTAGCACGAGGAGCTTCAACGATCATCACCAGGTCTTGGAGATCCGCTTTACGGATGCACTTGCGTATATCCGTGCTGATCTCATCGGAGGAGGAGGGGATGCTGAAGCGCCTAACCCGTAACGTCGTGTCGCTTCCATTGGAATGTGCCCCACCGTGAAAGAATGGACGATGTTTCCATTCACCTGATGTCGTCACTTCTGCGCGCGCTAGAAATTCTGATTAACAGCAGCTCTTTGAAGAACAAATGCTGGTTTGCTTTCGCTTCTTATCATTCCATCGCATTTGCGTTCGCGTTCTTTTCATTATGATTCATTGTAAAGGAAGCGATCTTGATGGACGTCTGAATTAGCATCTGCACGAGCGCCACGGAACAGGGAACTGAAACATGCAGCGCACCCACACATGCACACGCATCTCGACGAATTCCACTTGGATGAGCAACGGAGTGAAAATAAAAACTTATCGGGACAGTACGGCGAAAGGACAGAGATATGGTACAAAGTACGAATCCTAGGAGGGAGGTGTTTAATCTCCTGCAGAGAGCTATCCTACGATTGGTGAGTTTTTGGAATTATTCTAGGAGACATTGTAGGGTAAGGTTTTGAACGGATGGTGGTGAACTCACTGTCAGCGGTGAGTAGTTGAGGCGAATGGAAACGGGTTTGCTGATGGCTTATCGGTTGCGCCAGTTGATACGGTAGAAATGCCGGTGCTGTGAGATCGAGAGCCTGAAGTGGTGACATCCATGCCATTTTATTACAGCAATGAAATTCTGACTCATTTCAGCATTGATATACTCATTGTTGCAGTCAAAAAAATGTATGTTTATTTTCGTTCAATATCGTGTTTCTATTCCAGCATGGTTCCAAAGGTCAACAGACGTCTGGGTTCCACTGATAGTAACGGTCACATCTTTTGTTACTGGTTTTGTTATTGTATTTTTCGACAATAACAGTGCGTTCACACAATGTGTGGTTTCTCTCGGTTCCAGTAGGGGAAGAAGTCAATAAATAAAGTCTATTCATAACACGAAGGTTACGCTTCACCCTTTTCGCATTTTACGATTATAAAGAGGCAGCCTTTCTGAAAACTTTCGACTTTATTTCTTATACTGGAGCACTTACATTGTAGAACAGAAACTGCGAGTACGACAGGGCATCCAGCGGTGTCATAAAGACGTACCCTGGAAAACAAGGTGAATAGCTTTGGTATGCCAGCAGAAGGAAGGCACTAATTTGCAACACAGGCCTATTCCTGTTTGGAATGACTAGCGTTATGCTGCACCAATTCCTGGAGTTGCTTGAATAATCGCGATGACTCATACGAACCGCTTAACCTCGAACTGTACCAAATCGCAAACCAAACATACCATCAATGTTTCCGAGGCTCCTGCAACTTTCTTCTCCCCACTAAAAAGTCTGATGTAGGTCATATTCTAAGCTCTTGGGCACCCTGTGGTATCGATTTCACCAGCTAAATGACAAATCCACAATCATGTTCCCACATCAAGCCGATAATCAACGAACCAGATGTGAACAGTTGGTTGAATCCGGTCTCCACAGAGCCAGTGTCGTTCAATTCAGCGATGACCGGCCACAGCGGAACTTAAAATGAATTGAATGTTAAAATTTTTTTTCAATAACAGCATACATTTTTAGGACATATACGGAGATGTTTCCAGCAAGCGTAATCTAATTAGTGAATGCCTATAGGAAATGGTCAACAGCGGTTCATGGGCAGCACGAAGGCAGTTTATTTGTGTGGAGAAGGCGAGAGAGATTTACTACTCGACAATAGAGTCGCATAAAAACAGGGCATGCATTGACCGATGCATTTAAATATTTGTGCGATTGGCTATTGAAGATCACGGGTCCTGATCCATCGGCGATTCCTTCTGAACACCAACAAAGATTGAAGAATCTACCAATAGGACCACAATTCTGCTTCTCGATACCTGGTACTCGTACCCAATTTATGAGCTTTTCATGATCTAGCAGGGCTCGCAATGAGTACTGGCCCTCTCATGCGGTGCGCCCTATGAACAAAGGATTGCGAAATACAATGCTCGCTTGGGCGCTATTCACAAGGAGAGCCTTTCTGGATGTGCCAAGCTTTCGTGATGCAATTTTTACAGGATGTAGGGTCCTTTGTAGGTACTCGAAAACCATACTTCATTTTTCCTCTAGGCACCTCTGTGATGGGAAAACGGCTTCCGAAAAAGTGGAGGGCGAGCACATCACACAGTCATTATCCACCGTAACTTACCTTAAACGGATGCAAATTCAAAAACTAATGTCAGATTCGTGATCAGCGACCCAAATAACCCCCACATGCGACGTTTGGTCCTAATCGGTTACTTTGACCCAGGCACCTCACTCACCCACCCTTACCATAGCTAGCGCTCACCAGTCAGAGCTCAAGAAACGAGAATAAAATTCATGATCAGTAGTTTAGGTGAGACTTTCAGGCAGTTCCTGGGACGAAGGCAGTGGATGCAGAAGATTTTCTGACAACTAGAGTCTGAATGGTGGCAAATTATTACCAGTGGTTCATTAGAGACTGAACCTTGGGCAACTCTACCGACACCTGACACGAGGCTCGAGACATCATGGTCACCCCTTTCGCCCAAACTTCGCATGTGGGAGTTATTTGGGTTGCTGATCACGAATCTGACATTAGTTTTAGAGTATTCATGTGCATTTGCGGTATCCACGGTGATTTAATGACGTGCATGTCCGATCCATAGGAAAGTAACTCATACAAGCCCAGCAATACGTGCTATTTACTTACAAAAAAGCATTACCCCTATAGAAATTGCATCCAGTGATTATGTAAGCACATAATAACGACAGCCGAATAAGTGCAAAAGCCATCGCCACACGCGGGACCGAACCCACAAACTCCGCATGAGAGCCCGCATCTCTACCGATGTGCCAAGTGAACACGTTCGCTCGGCCACAGCGGTTCCCAATGAGCTCGCGCGGTCTGAGTGATGTGCTCGCCTTCCATTTTTTGGCAGCCGTTTTTCCCAATACAGAGGTGCCTAGAGGAAAAATGAAGTATGGTTTTCGAGTACCTACAAGGAACCCTACATCCTGTAAAAGTTGCATCACGAAAGCTTGGCACACCCAGAAAGGCTCTCCTTGTCAGTACTCGATTTTTCTTTCAGTCGTTGAAATTCGGTGATGCTCGGCATAGGTGTGTAATTGAGGGCGCTGATCCCGAATCTGCGGTCCGTTTTTCACGTGGGTGGTCTCGGACCACCCAAATCGCTACTTGGCTGATTCAGTCAGAATCACCGATTCCGATGAATCTTTGTCTGTGAGAGTTCTTTGGTGTTCTGAACACGATGGTGCAGTCCGTTTTCCAAATGGCGGCCGAATTCGGTTTTTATAGGTGAGTCTCACCAGGTAAGGCTGGTAGGTGCTCACCAATAATTACCGTATTCGGCCACCATTTGGGAAACGGACTTCACCAGAGAACGCTCATAGACAAAGTTTCAGCGGAATCGGTGATCCTGACTGGACCACCCAGGTAACGATTTGGGTGGTCTGAGGCCACCCAGGTGAAAACGATGTCCGTTAAGTTGAATAGTGCCCTCGCTTGTTCTGTTAATGATCCTCCACCAGAATTCGGGCAGCATGGATGGGAAATCGGTTGTGCAACAGCAGACAAGAAAGCCGCACAGATTGACAGATGTTCCGGCGTTTTTGCAGAGCCTGTCAGCTACGCTTTCCGTAGCCTGTGCGCTGTGATAAAACTGACGAATTGATCTGTAGCTTGCAGAAATCTGCAAGAATGTCTTTCTTCTTCCATTTCTTAATTGTTGGGCTCAGCTGCCAATCACATGCCATTATTGTTCCCCCAACTTTTCTACTTAGACCCTTCACATACCCGTAAGGTCATTCACTTTTGAGCAGAGGACCGTGATTGCTAAGACAATTTTTTCGGCTAACGTTTCGGCGATGTCGCCTTCGTCGGAGCCTGGAAGGTCGAATATATACTTGAAAAAAACTACTCGCCTAAATACCAGTTCTTACTACAAAATACTATTTTGAGGTCCAGCATAACAGGAAACAAAAGTACAAAGGGGCAGGCAAAAGCGTACCTTAACACGTTAACGACAGTGTGGCGCACCTTTCTCGATACATTTCAGAATTTCGAAAGATGTTTTTGTGCCACTTTTTAGTAGACCTTTGCGCATTGTTATAGGAAACGCCAGCGTCTACGTGATAACTCGCACAAACGTGTCTGGCCCCACGGTGTCTGATACTGAATGGGACGAGTTGCGCTGGCAGACGCTGGGGGTGAGCGTCGGTATAACAAAGGCCATATAGCGCGATCAGCTAGATCAAACACACATAGGTTGGCGAATGGGACTAGCTCTTGGGTGACCGCTGCAGACTTCACATACCACATAGCGAAATTCCAGCAACGTCACCATCTCAGCCCTGATAAGGGACCGGCCCCGCTTCGCTCAACTTTGGGATCTTCTGCTGAATAACAGCAATGGAACAATCTACAGTCTAAATTTGTAAACTCCACTTGTTGGTATTTCAGACAATAAGGCCCGTTAGAACGAAATTGCGGAATTCGCTGTGCAACGCTTCATGAAAAGTAGCCATATTTCAAATTTCGCTTCCGCCCATTTTTGAGCGTAAACTTTTCTCAAGCTTGTTGTATATTGGAACGATCGTCTCCGCTTTCTCTCTGCAGATATAGTATTCTTTTTTGATATTGCGCAGTCACAAAAATGTTACAATATAAATCTTAGACGTAACTCAATTGGAATATGTACAGGGTGTGAATAGCGGGGACGGCCTAACGACGTTGACCTTGTGTGGTCGTCGTCTTGATGAGATCTAGGAATACACACATGAAAATCAAAAATTCAAAATTCTGGTGTCCTTCACTGTGGATGTAAGAGAAAATTAGCTCATGAGGCTCAGAATCGAAAAAAAAATATCCGCAATTTATGCAGGCAGGATACCAAGCACTCAGACAACAGAATGACCATGCGCAACAACGGAAAACTTGGAAAGACCCAACATTCTCTTTGTAGGTAGGAGGTGGAACAAGTGTATGAAGAAGCCAAGCGTTGCACGATTCACAAGAAAACACAAGAAGTCGTATGAAGAAACGTTCAGTAAGGTCTCGAAGGGATTACTTTCGGTTAAGGTTCAAACTCGTCTTTGTCAGAGTCAAGATAAGCTAGGTCTTCCTGTGAGCTACCGCTCAACGCAATGTTGATAAACGACTTTGTTGACTAAATCGGCAAATTAGCCTTCATCGGCATCTCCGCCTGATCCACAGACCAGCAGTGAAAAGCCAGGAAACGACGAGCGGGGCAACCAGGTGACGATAGGATAAACCCAGATCAGAATGCCAGTCTCAAAAAAGCTTGGGTATCCTGGCCACCTGTGGACATGAGGAACAAGTTCGAGACTGAACCAGCACAGGAGGATGGTGCCATTTCGGCCGATAAGTGGACAACGACGATGGCCGACGGTGGTGCTTCGAAGCGCGACCGCCCCCGGTTTCAGCCATCACCACCAGCGCGGCTTGATTATGCTAACGAACAAACCAAGCAACCATCGACTACGAACCAACACGAACACTCAACTGCGCGCGACTTGTTCTAGGCTTATTCTGTCGCTGGCGAAAGAACACGCTCAGAACTGGTAGAGATATAGCTGAGATAACTCGCACATGGTCAACGGTGACACACACGCACAGACACATCCACAAAACAGTAAGCTAATGGCCGTAACACGCGTGTGGTGGCGGTGGCGGCTAATGTGAGACGGCTCGACCAGTATTTATGGACGAGGAAGTGTATCGGGGAAGGGCATCTAAGCCGGGACCCGCGTCTTTTTTCGGACGTTTCCAAGATCTGATGCAGCCAGAGCTCCTATGATCAATCGTTAAGAAGAGGGGGGAAAGGGTTGGACTCTTAGGTGGGTTTGACGTGCTGACCGCGGCCTCTGAGGCTCAGATAAATATTTGGAGATGCTAGGTTATTCGCAAAACACTGACATTGGACGGGAATTGAACCCGCGTCTTTCTGTTTCCGGCAGACTGCACTAACCACTGTGCTACCGATGTACATTGCGGATCTCCTAGCGTCTCTCTTAAGCCCGGTCAGGCTGTAGCTATCAGCACTCACCCGTAATCACGGGAATGAGCCGGTAAGCCGTTATCGGCAGTTACCAGTTAAGCTGATAGCAATTTTTGAAATAGCTCGAAACTATTCTGCTATTTGCCGCCTTTTGTTTAGCGGTTTATAGACGAGAACTAGTTGATTGAAGCGGTGAATAGCAGAACAGTTTCCTGTTATATCAACAATTGCTATCAGCTTAACTGGTAACTGCCGATAACGGCTTACCGGCTCATTCCCGTCATTACGGGTGAGTGCTGATAGCATAGCCCGATCGGGCTTAAGAAAGATGCTGGGAGATTTGCAACGTACATCGGTAGCAAAGTGGTTAGTGCAGTCTGCCGGAAACAGAAAGTCGCGGGTTCAATTCCCGTCCGATGTCAGTGTTTTGCGAATAACCTAGCATCTTCCAATATTTAAGTCAATCAACTAATTCTTGTCTATATACCGCTAAACAAAAAGCGGCAAATAGCAGAATAGCTCAGATAAATGTTCTGTTCTAGTGTCTGCTGTAACAGCACCAAACAATCCTTTCCTTCCCGCCCGAGGAACTTTTCTCCCTGAAATTTATCTGCGTTACTAAGAAGTCAAAAATAGTTAGATGGCAACATTTTTTTGAACATCTAATGATAGTAAGAACAGTGTGGAGAGTAAGGGTATACAGAAATCAACTGTTTTTCTAAAAAGGACCCCTTCCATCGACAACTCTCCTTCGAGATGTGCTGTGAGTACAAACCACCTCACCTCGGGCCGAGGTTCAATTACGACAACCCTTCAATTCTCGACCCTCAAGCTTCATGTTACTATTCTGGTGCTAGTATGTTGATAAGTATTGCCGAGCTTGTTAGGTGGAATTATTTATTAACGACCTGACGTTTCGACCTTCTCGTCGTCTTCAGAGGCCTAAACATGGTTCGTGGTTAGTGACCCGAACGGCTTACCCCGCCAAAGGCCGCACCCACTCTAGCATTTTTGACAATTGCTATGAATACCAAACAAAATGTATTCGACGGAAAATAACCTCATAAATTCCATGAAAACATGAATTCCATGTAAACGTGTATGTAAGTAATTGTCAGATACGCCGGCATTCTATTTGTACTCATAGCTATACGGCCTATTTTCTGTCCAATACATTTTCATTTGGCATTCTTAGCAACTGTCAAAAATGCTAGAACGGATGCGGCCTTTAGCGTGGTAAGCCGTTCGGCTCACCAATCACGAACAATGTTTAGGCCTTTGAAGACGAGAAGGTCGAAACGTAGACGGTTAATAAATGTTCCCCCTAACAACCTCGGCAAGGCTTACCAACATACTAACACCAGAATACTAACATCAATGCCAAGATTCAAAGAAGAGCGAACCTGGGAATTGTTGCACCATATACCTCAAGCTCGAGCCTGCTCTGAGTCCACTAGGACGGCTGGTCGTAAGGGTTTAGTAAATTCACCCACGTTCTTCCACAACTCATGATGAAGGGTGGACTGTTACGCAAGCACTTTTAGGGTACGTCTCTAAAGTCTTCCCTGCAAATCGCTTTCCCGTTCTTCTACTTGGAATTGTCTGCTGTATGATGAAGCGGGCTCACATGGTGCAGTGGTAAGAGGCGCTACTGACACCCGCACGGTCGATCGATCCTCGCCAGGCCAACCAATACTTCCATCCCTCTGTGGTCGGTAGATTGGTACCAGACTTTTCTGGGATGGTAAAAACACTGACTTGGTAAAGCGGCTGCCCCTGCAAGCCACTGCATTGGGAAACACGCAGTTACAAAGCCTCGACAATTCTGAATTAAACACGAATACACGGCGCGTCCTTGGAGGACTGATCATCTGCGACACCTTTACCTTTAACTTTATGATGAAACGGTCTTTGAGCAAATAGTCTCTCAAGCATAAATTTGACCTACCATTTTCTGACGAAGGCGACATCGCCGAAACGTAAGCCGAAGAATAATAGAGGTATTAGGTTGTGAACCTTCCAATTGAACTTTTGCGACATGTTGATTTTTCAACTTTATTTCTTTATAAAAGAACCCAATTGAGATATGTACAGTACATTATTAGACTACAATGTGTCGCCTTCCTGCTAGTAATTGTTTTACTGCATACGCGTGGAGCCCTGCCGGTTTTTTGACGAACAATTTCAACGTTCCCGTTTTGAGATGGCTTTACTTGTTGAGATTTTTTCTTCCGAATGTTTCTTAAGGAACGGAAAGAAATGGTTATTCTATGATAGCAATGTCTGAAGATTACGTTGCATGGAGTATCGGAGTCTAACAATTCTCCAAAAATTTTCCTAAATGATTTTTTTGAAGACATCCTTGGCAGGGTTGGGTGGGTAGGGTAATCAGCCCTGCTTACCCTTTGGTTTGCAAGCCATACAATCCAGTTGTTGATAGAGTAGGTTGTCAGTTACTAGTGCATCTTTAGGTAGAAGCTCCTATTCGATAAATTCAGGAGAACTCCAAAAAACGTGAAGAATCTCGTCCTTGAGGTGCAGTTCAGACTTGGTGTCGGTTTTCCTTGTATGCCAGGACCAACCACTGGGGTCTCCAGCTATGTGTTGCGCATTTCGTTCCCTACCCATCGGTAACATCCAGGTTATTTTAGCGGTTGAGCTTCCTTTCGAAACTTCGAGATTTCGTACGTGAAGTGACCCTAGCGTTGAGCTGCGTAGGCTACAGATTGTGGGTAACTTTCGGCCATACTTTCGTACCTTTCCCAACATTTTTGAACGCTTTGCAGCTACAGTGTATGAGCACTGAAAGTCTTCTACGAAGTAGTGAGCGGCGCTTGATGGTCCGACTTCTGTGGCTACTTTTAGCCGATCCAAATCAGTGCTAGGCGTCCTTGGCGGAGCGGTTTATTCTAGAACCCATCATAGGCTTCCTTGACTTCCTGGGACCAACCTGTTTTGGAGGAATATACAGGACACCTTACTCTATTAAACAGCAAAATTTCAAGATTGGACACTGCAGCAGAACGCCCTAGTCAAAGCCCGCTGAAGTCATGCAGTTGGGGCCCTATGTAAGGCCTCATAATTTAAAGAAATTCTAACGAAATCGCATGCGCAATAAATAGTTCAGAAGAGCTTTAGCTACCCTACTGTAATGTTATCGAGAGAGAAATACAGAAGCTTCAGCAGAAGTTTTACTATGCGATGAAAAAATATTAAATCGGATGATTTACAACCTAATAAACGTAAAGGTGTCGGCATTGATGAGACGCCTAATTGTAAGGACGTGCCGCCGTAATCTTGAATCGTAGAGGCATGGTGAATGCACTTATGCCAAGTCTGTGTCTTTACCTTCCCGGACAAGTATGGTATCACTTCATCCGAACCCGGAGGGAACCTTTAGTCAACCCTGCCGGGAATGGATCGCTCTAGTGTGTGGGTGACAGTAGCGCCTCTTGCCACTGAAATACCGACCTAAGCGGACACAAAGTGATACTGATCTCGGTCTATCGCTTATCATATTTCAGTCGTTTCTAGACTCGTAGAAATCTCCAGAGCCGTGGCAAATTGCTACCTCCTCTGAACAAGCTGTCACTGGGACACTCCAGTGGCAAGGTTTGGTCGCGGAACAATTTGCATGGCTCCGTTGACAATCAGCCTTAACTAGGGATCGCAGCTGGGTTAGAGGTAAGTGTGAAGGCACATTCGTCATTTGTGGTTCCAGACTTGAAAGTATTATATGCAGTTTGCAGAGGAAGAAAGTAAGCATTTCGATTGACTCAAAGAACATTCAAAGACGTGTTAGACTATAATCTCTCTATAAGATCACGGTATCTTTCACTTTGATGAACCGTAATTTTTCTCTGACTTTTCCCTTGAACCACTGTGAGTGTAGAACAATATGAGTGATCATTATTTAATATTAATCGAGTAGCAGCTGCTGTGATACTTCTGTTTTGGTCATTTCACTCGAGAAGTATGCTGATTTTGGAGTACATCCGTTGAAGAGGATTGTACATGGCCGAGTATTGGAAGATCTCTCTTGAGATGCGAGTTGCTTCCTGAAAATTACGTTGCTTCGATCTTGTTGCATGGTTCTTCTGTCAGAAACCCGGTGGCGATAAGAATGATAACGTGAAACTTACAAATTCATTCTTGGGGCGTATATAGTCCGGAATCTTGAGCGATTCTACAGCGATTTTGTGGCGCCTCCAGGTGTATTCGCATACCTCCCGCGGCCAGTCGTCTGACGACAGTAGGTACAACTAAAAAAGCCAGCTCAAACCTATTATCTCCCTTGATCTTCATCCTTTACCGTTATATAGAGTTCTTCACCGCCTTTGAGAATTCCGTGGCATTGCGAAACTCGTATCATTTTCTCCTGAATAATTTCGATATAAATGAAATAGGTGTCTAGCCATTCAAATAGGATCACCTTTGCTTTGAGACACCAAGCCACTGAGTAAGGGTTTCTGTTTGTTATGCTGAACTCTCCGTAGCATGGTTTCTTGTATTGGTTTGGTGAGCGGAAGACGAGCCACCTGCAAATTTCTTATAGACCCAGAGTATCGGGGTAGATCAGCCCTCCCTAGTAAGTCCCGGTGATCCATTCCGAATGCACTGTGAATGCGTGTTTGGCCATTACAATGAGGTGTGGGGGCCAACCACTACACCAAGTCAGTGTGTTTACCTTCCCAGACAGGTCTGGTATCAATTCACCCAACCCCGGAGGAATGGAAGGCTTGGTAAGCTGGGGCGAGGATCGATTTCTCAACAGTGCTGGTGCCAGTAGTGCCTCCTACCATTGTACCACGCGCGTCCTAAATCCTAGAGTGTTTCGGTTGAATTTTCACTTGAACTGATTTTCAAGTGAAGAGGGAGCGACTTCAGCCATTCCGCGATTCAAAAAACACTTCCCACCACTCGCTGTTAGGTCACAAAACTGTCCATCTTTAGGTGATAGACTGAAAACTATACAACACATTCCAAGATAGGTTAACTCTCTTAGATAAATCCACCTTGGATGGCAAAACAGATCGTCATCGGGCATATCGCCGGAAATTCGATTTTTCATCAGCTCATCATAGGTTTCTACAATATGCACAGATGATTGTTCAGCTGTTCGGAGCTGAGTGGCCAGGTCTTCCGATTCCTCGGAGGGCTTCTGTATTGACATCGTACCTGAATTCTAACATTGACTTCGTATTTGGATGCTATGTGGATTGGGTGCTGATGCAGCTAGAGAAGAAAATTATCGGATGGTGTTTTTCCACGGAAACCGGTTCAGATTGGTTTGAAGTACCGAGGATCAGAAAATGCTCATTTCCGAACTATCCGGGCCCCAGGAACGAGAGCTCATCTCTGAATCTTCTCCTGGACTCAAACTTCTGCCGGCCAACGCCGTGGCACCAGAGTTGCTTTAGGAGCGAGAATGAGCGGCTCAGTGAAAGAGGCAGGTTCGAATCCCGTCAGGGTCTCGATTTTTGCCACTTACACTGAAATTGTGGTATAACCGGGAACCACCAACCACAAGTAGGCAGCAGACAAGATTTATTCCACCCTGTAATGAACTGTGTTTTCATCTCACTATCAGGCTGATAGTTGCACTATAAGACATGCTACTAGGTCCATTGCTATAACTCATTATGAAGGATTGGTTCATTGCTACTAAACACGGGAAATCTTCTTCCTTGTGAGCACCGGAAGCTTATAATTGTTTTTTCACGATTTGAATTTGGTTACTGTTGCAAATATTAGTTGCCATACATTCGTTAGTTGTGCTCATAGGCTGTAATTAAGGAGAGCGATATAAAGAGATCAATCTCATTAGCTCCATAGCCCTTCCGGCGAAGTACGTTCGCCAAAAAGTGGAAAAGTTAGGAATTTCCAAATACTTTCTAAGCCAGGAGATGACAGATGCTGTCCTCATTCCAGTTGAACTAGTTAAATTCAAATAGGACTTTTCTTGTGCTGCATTTGAGCTCGACTCAAGGTCGGTATATTATATTTATTGGCTGACGTTTCGGCGGAAACGACTCCTTCGGAGCCTTAGCCTGATCTACAGATCGGCAGCAAGACTGTTGGCTGACATTTTACAGGGTGTGCAAAAATTACCCGCACAAAAATATTGCATTGTAACCTCAACAAAAATGTAGATCTGACAATGAAACTTAACATACAGTTTCCCTATTCCCTTACTAATATAAAAGTATCAAGCTCGTTCAAAGCGGCCCCCTATCTTACGGCCCATGTCCTCAGACGAGTAGCGAACCCATAACTCATGGCACGGAGATAGTCTTCTACTATATCGTTCTTTGCCTCAGCCAGGGAAGCTTCCAGTGGAGCCAGATTTTTGTGTTGTGTAGAGGAATTCTCGTTCCTAGTAAGTGACCAGAAAAGAAACTAAGGCGGCTCAAATCCCGTGAGTACATAGGTCAGTCATTTTGTGCTGTGCGGCGTAGGACAGCAAAATTATGAGTCGATCATTGCTGATCATTCTCGATTTGGCTTTGCCATTCGCACATTGTGAACCCGAATGAGCTCAGGCTTGGAATGCATTTGAGTTTAGTGTATACGTACCCACTACACCAATATGAGGCTGAAAGCTTAGTTCCAAAAGTTGTTATCAATTGCGCCAAACGAATAACTCGTGGCACGCAGGTAGTCCTCATCGAAATCATTCCATGTGCTTGTTAACTGTGCTATCAGAGGCAGAAAAGTTGCACATCAGATAGAGCACACTTTGTTCTCAAAAAACCTACTATACTAGAAAATCAGTACGCTCAGAAACATTAAAGAAAATTGAGGTAAAAATAGCGGTACGACCAGAGAGGTATAGACTGATGATGGTCGATAGTTTCAGATATCGTTTTGCTATTACCGCTGTGCAAGCATTCAAGAGCTCAAACTTGGACAGTGTGTGCATGTAGTATAGATGTGTAATATATTCCAATACAAAGCTCACAATCCAGTTCTACCAGTAGTTGTGACCGTGTGATGTATTTGTGCGGGTAATTTTTGCACACCCTGTAGTCACCTACTTTGGAGCCTGAAAGGGTCAAGACGGTTTGAGAGGCTACTCGACCAAACGTCGCATAGAATCTAATCGGAATTCACGATCTATTCTGCAAACTGCTAAGTCAAAGGAGAACGGGATTGCATACCTTAGCCTGATCGCCAGATCGGCAGCAAAACGAGGAAGCGACGGGCAAGAGAACAGATGATGTTAGGATAACCCCTAATCAGATTGCCAGTCTGAGGTGAAGCCTGCTCTCCCGCGTTACACACAGGTACTCCTCCCGGTTTACCTTAGGGTCGCGCGCGTGAATCCAAAATGCCTCTAGCGATTTCCACGGTGGCGTGTGGATCTCCCGCGCCAAGATTTGACCCTTGACCCGAAATCATCACCACCGTGACACTGGACGCGGTGCTAACCCAGACGCCGATCTGCACATCTAAGGCTTTGAAAAAGGTGATTCCGCCGAAGCGTCTGCCTGCAAATATAATATTTGTACCTTGTTTCGAGGTCAAATACAGGACAAGAAACAACTGTTCGATGTCAAGATTTATACAGAGTCGTACCTGAAGAACCATGACTGTCACAAGACGGCGATGCGGCAGATTTACCTGCTGCCAGTAGCGATTTGGTCAAAAGACCCACCGTAGTGTGCACTTTCAGCTGTGCGTCACCAGAACACCCTAAGAACAGCTTTGAAAGGGCTTAACCTCAGATGGCAGAAGAAGCTGTATTTGTTCTTGTGTACTATGCAGGTGCATTTAGTAATTATTGTTAAGGAAAAAAATTTCTTGCAGGTGTTCTTCTGACTCCGAGTCGTTTCCTCAGCTTTCTCACAGCCGTTTTCCTGGATTTATCTATTTTTAGCCTGTTGAAATGATGTTCTGAATGGCTCTGATGCGACAGTAACCTGGACGAGTAACCAAAACCGATCGTCAACACACAACAAGCTCAATTTTATTACAATGCATTGAAAATTGGAATACAGGCGCATAAATTGTCGTTCATTCACAACGCTTATCCCCATCCACGCATTCCTCGTCCCCAACCGCCCATGCCTCGGCCAAACCCTCCCATCCCTCGACCGTATCCCATTCCGCCGTAGGGACCATATCCCATCCCTCTCATTCCCCACTGACGCTTCTGTCGCAGCAACATTCTGAAATGGACAAATTATAAATAAATTCTGTATGCAGTCATCAAGGAGAGAATACCATTCGATATGGATGGAACTTCCATACCTTTCCTCTGTTGTTCCGTCTCCGACCGGTGAGGCTGCTACAGCTGATGAGATGCAAAGCAGTAATCCGAGTATAAATGCGCTGAGGAGACGCATGGAGAGTCTGCAAGATGTACGGTTAGAAAACAAAGGTGCTTCAATAAAGTTCAGGTCAAAGGTGTTCGAAAAGATTCCCGTAAGAAATGATTTGAAACCTGACTGAGCGAGAAGCTCAAAAGCGCTATAGGCAGCCAAAAATAACTAGGTAAAGTTTGAATAGAATCATTCTTAAAAACCTTCCCAAAACGACTGAATTCACACAATAATTGCGACCAATCGAGTTAGAGAACAGTTTGAGCGAAGGGGGAGTTTCATGATCTCACGTTAGCTTACAAGGTTTTGACGTCATCGATAGTTTCCCAGGGTAAAGTTGCTAGGGTAAGGAGCAGAGAGATTCGTAACTACGAATGGGCAGGACTCGGTGGAGTGGCCCGTAATAATTGGCAGGACTTGGAGGAATGGAGTCCTTTATAGCAAAGTGTTGCTGTAATGTTTTTCATAGTTGCGCAGCCGGATTCTCGTTTTTGACCAGACCAAGTTCCTCAATGAAGGTTGTTTTTCGATTTTATGACTTTCTAAGCGAAGAACGGCATCATCTTGATGTTTTCTGACGTCAACAGAATTCGGTCTTCTTGAAGAGGTCATGATGATGCTCAGCGAATGCTACTTCATCAGGTCGAACAAGAGACAACTATTGCTTCACCAAGGAAGTAGTTACTGTGGTGTATTGGCTGTCTGGTAAACATTCACCCTATCAGGGCGTCAATGAGCAGAGATCAGGTAGTGATGCTGTGGTAAGAAGATTAATGATGTAGTGACCGAAATCTGAAAGAGAAACGCTACTCACGGGCTCCAAAGCTCTCTTTTTGATTTGTAAACATTCTAATTTCACTATAGTTTCGAGTATGTGTTGTGCAGTGGCAAGAAAATCTACTGACGTGCACAGTGGAGCGTTCGTTCCTTGCCCGGGCTAAACAAGCCTTCCATCCCTTCCGCATCGGGTGAATTAACTCCAAACTTCTCTGGGAAGGTAAAAACGCAGACTTGACTAAATACAGTACCGGACGCGACGCAATGATAAAACAGCGGCAGCGGCGTCCCGGAGCGCCGAAACCCACCGTTTTTGAATAACTTCTTCAAATTGGGTTGTTCGCAAAAATAAGTATATATTCGAGCTTAGCAGGTTGAGCTCTATACCTCCATACAATTCTCCCTAATTTGTGAAACTTGTTTTCAGTCGATTTTTTTGACCCCTCGATTTTTGCATCCCGTTGCCGCTTCGGTCCCTCGGTTGGTGACTAACCACCGACTAGGCTCCGCCCCCTCCTCGCATCCAATAAATAGGCGGCGCGTCCTTTGCCAGCGTCCAAAGCAGTGCGTAGGGGGCCCCACGGGGTGGCCTGAAGGGGCTATCACGTGTGGCCCCTTGTTGGGCATGGGGCGCAAATGAACTGCGGTTGGCTCTGACCGGGTCACCACGCGTGGTCACCGGAACGGCGAATTTCGGCGCTCCGGAGCGCCGCTACCGCCGTTTTATTGTTGCGGCGCGTGCGGTACTGTATGTACGCATCCACCAAGACTACGATTCTGAATGGAACAATGCTGCGTCGCGTCCTTCGATCACTGATCAACGCCGGCGCCTTAAACGTTACCTTAACTTTCACATTTGCCTTTACCTTTGCCTAGGTTGTTTGGTCAAAAACCTTATTGATAGCCTGCTCGTCGTCTTCAGAGGTTGCACTTAGTCAGTGCTTGGCTAATGACCAGACGGGTGAGCGACGAACAAGCTCAGCTCAACTCCGTTTCCAGGAATTGATCTAAAAAATCAGCCTAGAAAAGTTTTCTCTTCAACGCTTACATTTTCTGGCGCAAAGCCTGCAATTCGCTTCAAAACACCGCAAGGATGAAAATTGCCAGACTTTTAGTGTTGACTTTATATAAGTTCGGCATTTTCGTGAAAATCATACAATTTCTTCAATATTCAGAGGGTTGTAGCTCAAGCGCGATTGAAACTACATAAGTGAGCCAATTCCTCCTGCAGCAGTTGTAGACGGCGTCACGTTTTATTTATTTATTTTTATTTTTATTCATTACACAAGGTATCTTGTTTCATAACAAACAACAACAAAAAATCCAATTCCTAGAATATCAAATGACACGTATTGCTTAAATAACAGAGTCCTTTGCTATCCAAGAAGTTGCAAATAAGAGCAAATAAGAGTCAAGCAGACAGAAAACGTAGCACTGCAGAAAAAAAGCGATGTTTGCCTTAGATATTTGGAGATGCTAGGTTATTCGCAAAACACTGACATGAAACGATGACACGCAAATTCCTAGTTTTCGTCTATAAACCGCTAAACAAAAAGCGGCAATTAACAGACTAGCAAATGTTTGCATTAGTTGGCGCCTAACCGCACAACATATGTACAACACGTATGTATATACATATTACATCACATTACATTTATTACATGATAACACACGTGTTTCATGTGAAAGAATTAAGACAAACACCAAACATCAATAAGCATTGAGTGATAACAAGAAGAAAATGCCATCGAGACCTAAAACGAAGAATAGCACAATAGAGCAACAATCCATCAACTAGAAGCTGGTGAACTAGTTTCTTGAACTGTGCGAGTTCAATGGGAATGGTGATATGTTTGGATATCCTATTGTATTCCGATGTGACCCTGTTACAAAAGAAATGCAGTCTAAGATTCGATTTCGCCCTTGGCACGGCAATTTTCAAACTACCTCCACGCGTAACTGACCCTCGGAATGAAAACAATTTACTCTTGTTTAGGTGCACTAGCCCACAAAGGATTTTATAAATCAGAACGAGATCATCACGCTTTCTTCTGAACTCCAAAGTACGAAGACCTAAAGATTTATATCGAACCCTACTATTTGGAATAAGATTATATTTAAAACCGTGCAATCTCAACATTAACTTTCGTGTGAATTCATTTTGAACTTTTTCTAAAGCTTCAACAAGACATCTCTTGTAAGGCGAATAGATTGCTGTACCGTATTCTATTATGGGCCGGATCTATGTTTTGTATGCTTTTATTAATACGGACGGATTCTTCGTTTTCACAGCTTTGAAAAGATTAATGGTTTTCCTGGAAGCCTTTCTCGTAATCTCATAGATATGCTCGTCAAAACTCAAGGTCTGATTAATAATGAAACCCAAATCCAAAGTTTACACAGCAAACTCCAAAAGAACTCCGTTCAATAAGTAGTTATGGCATCCGCACGAATTTCCTGGTATTGCTAAGACTTCACATTTTCCTACTGACAACGGAAGCTCCCACCAGGGCTGTGCGTTAAATTCACGCCGTTAAATTTTTTAACGACTTTTTTAACGGCAAAATTTGCCGTTAAAAGCCGTGAAACTCGTTAAATCCGTTAGATTTTTGAAATTTTGCAAAAAAAAAAAGTTGGAATTCCTAAAAATAATGGTTTTTTCACCGTATTATCGCGAAAATAAATGACACTAATATATAAGCGTTTATTTTACTGTTGTGCCGGAACGATCAATTCATCGGTTAGTACACTAGAGCGCATATTATTAATAACATCTAACGAAAGAGCTAAGTCTCTTACAAAGAAAGCATATTCGAAGTCAGGAATGATCAACGGTCGAAGCCAATCTGTGGAATATTAAGTTTGAGAAACAGAAGAGCTGCAAAATTTGCAGGTGTTAGCGACTTACGAAAGTCGGTCAAATCTTGACCCGCAGATGAGAAAACCCTTTCAATTTCAACTGTTCCTGGAGGAGCGCAAAAGTATTTTGAAATTAAAGAAGTTATGTGAGGAAAAAGAGATCGTGTCAGTAGAGCACTCCAGAAAGTGAGCGGGTTTGCCGTTGGGTCGACTGGCGCAGAAAAAAATTTCTCCAGTTCCTGAAAAAAAGGTGTTGAGGTCAAAATATATTTTCTTAATTAGATATTTGAATAAGCTACAGTGGCCTAATGGCAATTTATAAAGAAATTAACACAACTGACCACCACGATAAGTACTCTTTTATCGGTTAAAACAGTTACTTGCGGGGTCCCAACTCTCTTCTGAAAATTCAGTCTTTCAACTACACTGGATTTCTGTAATATTGATGATTTTACCTGGAAATATTGCTGAAATGGATCATCCGAAGAAGACGGTGGTGAACATGTGGTGGCCGGGACCTCATCTCCATTAAGGAGAATTTCACTCGAACGCTCTCTCCATTTTTGAGCCACGAACATTAGCTAAAACGATATCATTAGTACTGGAACTTCGAATTACTGAATACATTAATTACTGGGTGGTCCTGACACGATTGCGTGCAATTTGAACCTGCTGCCACACCCGCGCGGGCAATTCAAAAGCCGTTAAATTTTCCGTTAAATTTCGAAATTTTGCCGTTAAATCCGTTAAATAATTGCTAACGGAAAAAACCGTTAAATCCGTTAAAACCGTTAAACCGTTAACCGTTAAATGCACAGCCCTGGCTTCCCCCTCGACTGACCAATTGTATATAGCATCAATGGCGCGCTGAAGCATTTCCCTGTCTTTCGCATTCTCAATAACTTTGTATATTTTGACGTCGTCCGCAAATACCTTACATTTAACGCCGAATTTGGTCACCAGAGAGCTAATTTCGTATGTGTAAATATTAAAAAGAATAGGAGACATTATTCCGCCCTGGGGTACTCCGCTAGTAGACGTACGAGGCCCAGAGAAACAACCACTTATGCGCACCTGAAAGGTCCTTCCAGTGAGAAACACTGCAAGCCATTTCAGAAGCACTCCATGGATACCCACCATTTCCAGTTTTACCAAAAGTTTGTTATGTGGCACTTTATCAAAAGCTTTCATAAAATCGAAATATACTACAATCTACGAAATATACTACCACTACAATTGAAATATACTGTACGTGAACTACTTTCCCTTCATCTCGTGCAGAAGTCCAATCATTTAGTACTTCTGAAAGTTGGGTTTCCGTGGACTTTCCTTTTACAAAACCATGCTGGTTCTCACTAATAATATTAAATTTTTCTAGGTGAGCCACAATCCTCTTCTTAATAAATTTTTCGGCTACACGAGCAAAAATAGATGTTATGTTTATCGGTCTATAGTTATTTGAGGCGGAATAAGGGGACCTTTTCGGAGTGCCGTGATGTATAAATGTTTCCATTTATCAGGAATTTCAGATCTCATAAGTGAGAGGTTCATAAGGTATTTGAGCGGACTGATAATCACTCTTGAAACACGCTTGATAAACTCTAAAAGAATCTCATCAGGCGTGCGCGAGAAAGACGGCGGCCATTTGCGAATGATTTCACTCAATTCGTCATCAAGAAACCAAGGAATGTCAGACATAAGAGGGTATCTTGAATTGGTGCCCATTTGCTCAGCCAAAATATAGAGTTAAGGAGTTAAAACAAAGATGAGCATTTTTCTAATCAGAAGATTGTCATTCTCGTCAATTCCCGTCGGATGGTCAAAATGCTATCAGCTTAACAAAGATGAGCGTTTTTTTTGAATACGTTGTGACTCGTTGACATTTTAACCTTTGATTCAGCTATGATCTGTCTGGCCCGAGCTTCATACTTTTAGGCACACGAAACCACCCACTTTGACAACTTGGATGGTCGCATGACTATCATCAATATCACCGACATTACCCATAGGGTGAGCAGTCGCATTGATTTCAAACTACGTTGAAAATCGTTTCTGTTAAACTCTTTTCGTTTGGAATTACGTTACAGCGTACTCTATTACTCTTTCGAGTCTACCATCATGTTTCACTCGTTTTTGAGACCTTTCTTTTTTAGAAAGAATCGCTGTTTGCTTTTAATGCTCTGTGTAGATGGTCTTGAAACAATTTCCTCATTCAATCACTTTCGTCCGAACATTTCGACAGACTCGCTCAATATGTTACATAGTGTTTATAGTTGCATTCAATGGAACATGGTCAACCATCAATATAATTATTACACTGTGAGCAACAGAATAGTGTCATAAACACGACGACTGTGTCGACGACGGCGACGTCACTTAGCCCCATCCATAGCCGCCCATCATCGGATTCATCATGCCCATTCCTCGGCCCATCATTCCGTACGGCCGATACATACCCATTCCGCCCATCGGACCACCCATCATTCCCATGCCGGGATACATGCCGAATTGACGCTTCTGTCGTAGTAGCGACCTTGAAAAAGGTATTCAATGATATTTAAACATCATGAACAGAGAAGGTGAGCAGGCTTACCCTTCCTCTGGTGTCAGTCCTTCATATGGATCCGGTACCGGTATCGCAACTGTCGAACTGACTAGCACTAGAAGCACCACAGCGTATACGGCGTACATCTTTTCTGAAACTGAGGATGATTAAGCGATTTTTTCACAAAATATAAAAAGAATGAGCGAGGAACAGAAATTCGGTGTCATTAGAACTGCTAGGAATGCGGAACAGGTAGCAGTGATGGAAGGTAACCTCACGACGGCTAATATTAATTTTTCTTTTTTTCACTTCAACTGTCGATAATTTTCGACTTCTAGCGGTGGCTGTCATTTTTTAAATGTTGCAAAACTAACAGCAATCAGACGACTGTTGGTGAACTGAATGGTGGGTGGCTCTGGAGCGGAGGAAACTAACGGGAAAGAAAAGTTTCGGTCCGGATGTTCTACAGTATTCCAGCCTTAGAGAGGTCTGTTTTCGAGTCATTTTCGAGTAAAACCAGGAATCGTGGAAAATTTCAATTCTTCTCTTCCAGCGGGAGGCAACAGGATGTCCGACGATGAAAACTAGCTCCAGTATATCTTATCATTTTCAACAAAATAGGCACCTTGAGAACAAGAACTAAGGAAAATTAGATAAATAGGTGATTTGGAACAATGAGGACTGGCAGACGGATAAGGAAATTGTAGAACGAAATGCTTCCTTGTAATTTATATTTTTTCAACAGGAACAACAAAATCACGTGGAAACTGAGACGAGTCGAGACCACCGCTGGACATGCGACATGTTTTATAGTGGCATTTTGCTGGTTTGTTTTTCATCGCCATCGACGACGTAAGATTCCCGTTTTTGAGTCAGTCGACTCAGCCGGGTGTTGTTTAGAAGCGTAAATGATTTGACGAACAATCGACTTCCTGCTGATGAAAGATGACATTTGCGATCAAAGTTAAGCTTTTTTCAGACGTTTGTCGAAGCGGGAACGATGCGTAACTGTCTCCACTTCCGCTCTTCCGTTCAGGCATCGTTTGGGTCGTTTTTACTGGGGTCGCAAAAGACGAGAGGGATCCAGGCTTTCCTCAGGTTGGTCTGGTCGACCTAATTTACCCCGTGACCGGTCAGCCACTGGCACTTACCAAGCAGCTCTAAAATATGCTGATATTGGAGAATATTTCTAGGGTAAGAATTGATTGGTCTGAGGTCGTTGGGCACTATTGAGTGTCACAAGCGATAGGATTGCAACCATGTTTTCAATGACGTTTTCGATGACTGGTTTTTAAAATTAGACCCATCCAGGTATCTAATTTTGTATCACTTGAACGATTAGTATTTGGACGGAACTGTGAAATATTGCTCTTTGCACGTTTCCAATTATTTCCTTCACCTGAGCACAGAACACTTTAATTCAGCTCATTTTCTCACAAATACGGGGTGGCGAATAAATACGTGCGCCGTAAAAGTGTTATAACGTAGTACATCGGTAGCACAGTGGTTAGTGCAGTCTGCCGGAAAAAGAAAGACGCGGGTTCAATTCCCGTCCGATGTCAGTGTTTTGCGAATAACCTAGCATCTCCAAATATATAAGTCAATTAGCTGTTATAACTTTCTTTTTTGTCAACGAACATTTAAACAAAAACACTCATATGGTACGATAAGACATAGCATTCCATAAATAAGGAATGTTCTCGAAGTATGTAGCTGCCATGCGCTTTGACATCTGCTCTCATCCTTCATTCATCGAACAGACGGTGCGTCGCAGGTTCCTGACACCTATATTGCTTCATATTTCAGAAAAGCCTGGTCGAAATGTAGCGAATTTCTTGTCGTAGACTCCCAAGATATTCTTCCAAAACATTTTCGACGGCTAGCTAAAATAGATTCAGGATCGGGCTATTTCAAGGCCATAAATCTTTCGTCGGAGAAGAGCTAATTTCGATTACAAGAAGCGCATTTTTATTTTGGCTACATGAAGCGAAGCGCAACTCCACCGAAAGGACTATTCGGCATGATTTTGTTTTCCTAGCACTGTGACTTTCCTATTTAAATAATGCTGATAGAGCTCAACATGATTTACCATCATTTTTATCGATAAAATCAGGACTGCCCTGCCCAGAGCACCGATACTGTTCCAAAACATGAAGGATTCACGAAGCACACTTTTTTCGTTAGTTCTTTGATTGTAATTGCACGTGGCGGTTGGGCTACTGAGATGGTGGTTGTGAACGTTTCCGGGCACCTCAACGGTAAAAATTCTATCCTAAGGCCAAAAGACGCCCTTGCTGCGGCGCGCCCTGGCAGATTGCCGCAAATTCTTGCATTTTTATTCCGATTTTTCTGCTCTTGATCGGCGAGGACTTTTCGCCTTCCACATATGATAAGTACAAGATCATTTCCTCTACTATTAAACGAATTATCCATTTGCAAAAAAATGGAGCTGCCCGGTGCTGCTATTCAAGCTAACACTATCACGTCGTTCCGTGCTCTTTTTTGAGCACATTTCTTCAACTAGTGTGCTCAACGTCCGCTTCCGTTATCTTCATGGATTGAGTGGAGTATGTCGTCCTTGTTCTCACTGCTTCTCAGTCTTTTACACGTTTCCTTGAGGAACTCCGAGCCTCGAATGAATCAGCGAGTCCACGATGTCGCTCTGAGCTTCTTGCGCAATCGCGCTACAATTTGAATAGTTCCTCGCTACAGTTTGAAAAAAATAAATTTCTTTCCTGCAGAACGAATAAATATTTTGAGAAGATAAATACGCTCAAAGGTTTCACATAATTGCCATAATTGAACCAAATTACACCCGCACGTTTTTTTTCGCCAATTGAGTATGGGTTGACAATTGGGTTACTTCAACTGAGGGGTTTAGAAAAGAATTGTTCTCTGGCCATTCATAGATTATTCTTTCTCGTTGCTCAAGGAACCAGACCTCCTCAATAGCGAACATTTATTACAGTCACTAAAATAGAACATGAGAGCCATAGAATCAATTTCAATCACAGTAAGCAACTACTGAGCTAAACCGCCAGATCAATATTCACATAAAGTGATTCTCAGCAAGAATAGGCGATAATTTAAGAGTACCGCAAAGAACCAAATTCTGCTTAACGGCAGGTGAAAATCGGCAGGTAACGACGGTCAGTTTTGTGACAGGGGTTCATCCATAGCAGCAGCAGCAACAGCAGCATCCACCACCCATGCCCCAGCCAGGGAAGCCTCCGAACGGCGGAAATAGACCGCCACCGAACGGCGGGAAGAACTGTCTCTTCTCTCGGATGGATCGCCCACAACGACGTCTGCCACCCCACCACCGCCTCCTCCATCCCCACTGGCGTTTCACACGTGGTGCTCTGAAAAAGGACGAGCGATTGGCCGAGAATAAAAGTCAAGGTAAAGGTACCGTCATTGATCAGTCCCCTAAGGACGCGCCGCGAATTCGTGTTCCATTCAGAATCGTAGGGGCATGTTGAATGCATATTTGGCCTATGCAATGACTTACGGTGGCCAATCGCTATACCACTTCAGTGTTTTTACATTTCCAGACAAGACTGGTACCAGTTTACCCGACCCCGGAGGGGTGGAAGGTTTGGTGAGCGCGGGCGGGGATCGATAGCTCGACCGTGTGGGTGTCAGCAGCTCCTCTTAGCACTGTATTGTAATATTAGAGACTGAAGCCGATGAAGGAAGACTGAGACAAGTTTAATGTTTCGTCCGATCCGCCTTCGTCGGAGCCTGGAAGAGGAAAGTGGAGTTTGACAAATTACTCGTCCAAGGAAAACTTCAAGTCACAGCTGAGTCACAGAATCAGAAGGTATAAGGAGAGAAAGGCGAATCGCGGATTGGGTAAGCAGAACCATTCCAGGAAAGTGGACGACATGCTCTGGGCGATTTATAAGGGAATGTGGCCACTCCAGCGAGCCTGTATGCAGGTCAGACCCAGCGAAACACGCCCTCTGAGGTTGCCTGGGATAGTGGTCCCCAGGGTGAGGTTCGTTTGTTCTCCATCTGAAGGTGGCTGGTGGCTCGGTTGAACACTGAGCGGCTTACCTCGCGGCCATATCCATATTCGGCATCGTTTTGTGGCTGGGGTCACCAGTCTCAGCCAGCGCAGGAGAGCGGGCGACTCTTCTAGGCGCAAGAGCAGCAGACGTCATTGTTGATAAGCAGAATATCAGCGCGACGATGCTGATTAAAGTCGGACGCATGATCTGGAAATGAAAGTGTGCCAATGACTAATAAAATGGTCAAAAATTGCGAAATTTTCTAGTGTCACGTGAACAATCTTTGACCCCACCAGGATGGCGAGCTGATGAGATCGACCTCATCATACCGCCTTGCGTAATTACAGAGTATGGGAAACTGGGTAGAGGAATCTCTCTCCTATTTTTCTTTCTTCTGCAATTCTGCGTGGAATACCCTCTAAATAATTAAATACAACATTAGATGCTTTGAATGAGATTTATTGTAGTGTAAGGCAAAAAAACGCATTAATGTGGTGGATCAGGACAAGTGAAAGGTACAACGACCTTATTCCTATCTGGTTAAATATTTTCACCAGAAAAAATTAGGCAGAGGCACATAGGTGATAATCAGTAAAGGGCTCGTGACCAAAGCGACTCAATCTGAATGCGACAGATTTTCTGCTCGAGGTCGCTACTAGCGGAATCCTTTTTTCCGCTTGCCGTTGGCCGAATTTCTTCTACTACGAAGGTCGTCGCACAGCTATTTGTTCAGCAAAGATTCTTTTTGCTAAGCGGATAATGGTGCTCCGAAAAATGACCTCATATCATCTCATGATTGATGTCACCATAACGGTGCAAATCTCTGAAGGAGAACTTATTACAGTGGTAAATTGAGTTTCGAAAATAGTTTAGATATCGCCAATTTCAGAGGATCTACGGGAACTGCTCGTTTCTCTCCAAAATCGAATAAATCAATCAATCCAACTTTTTGAGCAAGTTCATCATTCAGAGCACATTAAACTTTGGTAGAAGAGACTACGCGGCGACCTTAATGCGATTGAACTGTTGGACTTCTTGGACTTCTAAATGTTACAGTTCCAGTCGGGTTCCTTCAGTACGACTACAGTATGATCTCCGATCATCCTACCTGTAGAAGAAGTGAACTAGAATATGAGGGTGCTGAAAGGGAAAGATAAGAGGATAAAAGAGAACGATAAAATAAATCAAAATAGTGGGATAGCTGCTTTCAATCTCATCGCTCGAACCCATCCAAGCGATCCATCGCCTCCGAGGAGTCGTAAATTACCTCCGCATATATTAGGTTCTAAACCTTCCGATTGAATATTTTTCAACGCATAGTGAAACTTCTGCTAAAGCTTCTGCTTTCCTTTTCGGTAACATTTCAGGTGGGTAACCGAAGCCCTTAAGTATTTATCGACCATTTGATTTCGTTCGATAACTTTCAAAATATGAAATCCAAGCCATAGAGCCCCAACTGCATTATTTCAACTAGCTTCACCTGGAGCGTACTGCTGCAGTGTCGAAGTCCGAAATCTTGCAGTATAGTAGAATAAGGTATTCTGTATATTTCCCCAGAACATGTTGGTCCTATGAGGTTAAAGAGGATGACGGTGGGCTTGAGAATGAACCGCTTCGGCAATTTCGCCTAGCACTGATTAGGGTGGGTTGAAAGCCGAATCGAAGAATTACCCACAATATGTCGCCTACACAGCTCAACAATGGATCAACATTTCGAAGTTTCGAAAGCAACTTCGACTGCAAAATATCTTGTCTGTTGTAGATGAGAAATGAATGATGTGCGCTACTCATCACCGGAGACCCTAATGGCTTGGTTATGGCAAACAAGGAAAATCAAGACCAAGTCTGAATTGCACCTCAAGGAGGAGACTCTTTGCAAATTGTGCAGTTTTTCCAGATTTTCGATAGGAGCTCCTACCTAAAGATACACCAGTGACTGTCAAGCTAATTGGTAAGCAAACGGATTGTATGGCCTGCAACCCAAAGGATAAGCAGGGCAGCCGCCGAAGACGTCTTTAAAAATTCCCATGGAAACATTTTTGGAGGATTATTGGGGGTCGATACCCCACACAACGTAATCACCAGACAATGTTCCTACAGAGTGCCATTTGCTCGCATAGCTTCCGAATCCCAACGAAGAAGAAAATTTCGACAAGTATAGGTCCGTCTCAAGTATAGGTCCATCTCAAAACGGGAGTGTAAAAGTTTATCGTCAATAACCCGGCAGGCTTCCACTCCTATGGAGTAAAATAATTACCAGCAGGAAGGCGACACATTGTGGTCCAACCATGTTCCATATAAATCTGAATTGGATTCTGTTTCAAAGAAATAAATTTGAAAGTTATGATGTGGCGAATATTCAATTGGAAGGTTTACAACCTAATACTTGGGGTGGTGGAGGGACTGACACGAACGTCGACAAGCCACAAAGCAATTCAGCAAGTTCCCTCTTCTTCAAACACGACACCGGAGTTTATTGCTTAATGTTCAAAGTTGAACTTCCAAAATTCATCACCCTAAGTCGAAGGAGAGAGAAAAGAAATCCGAGAAGTAACGTACCGTAGTCGAGAAGTGGAAGCTCGGGGGACACTCCGGGTCTTCTCAATCGCGCGCGTTCGTTCGTTCATTGATGTTCGTCAACATTTATATAAGTGCGGACGGTCGAATCTCTTCGCTGAACTCGCTTGATGAAATACACGACAAGAAAAACAGGTCATTGAATTCGCAGAAGAGAATTCGTCGAGCTGAAAATTGCTGTTGTGTTTCTTTTTGTCCGCCGCCTATTTCTACCGGAATTGATGGAATTACCTCTTCTCGACAGCATACACTTCCACCGTTAATATTTATATTGATGATGTTTTTTCAGCAAGAGGAAATTGTCTGGACCTTGGGCGCCAAAAAAATGGGCCTTATAAGCGCGCACGTGATCTGTGGGGGACCACCCAGGCGATCTAAGGCCCCTATAAAAGGGACCCCCCAAGTGAGAGAGGATTCTTCTTCTGCCACCGACCTCCCCTCCGGTCGTCGTCGTCATCGTCCTTCTAGTTTTTCTTAGTTTCCCTTGTTAATCGTTTTGTTAATAGAGTTTATTATTAACGGTTCGTACGAGTAACCCACTACTGGTGTCCTTTTATAATAATATTCACAATAATTATATAATAATAACCATTATATAATAATAACCTACTATAATAATAACCAAAAGCTCTTGAAACATTGCAAAATCACTTGCGTCTAAACCGATCTTTGGCGGGAGCCATCTGGCGCCGTTAAAAAGGGTGGGATTACTTAACTTCTGTACTTCTGGCAAAGTTGAATTCTGGACCACATAAATTAGCGGATCGCTCATACCCAATGAATAAGTCGCATTTGTAGAAGCGACTGAATTCAAGGTAAAGGTAGAGGTGCCGACGTTGACCAGTCCTCTGAAGACACGCCATGCATCCGTTTCCCCTTAAGAATCGTAGAGGGTGGTGAATGGGCTATACAGCCCGAGAGGGAGCTATCGCTCGAACGTGTATGTTTCTGTACAAGTGGTCAAATTGAAATTACTAGAAAGACGAGAATCAGCAAACTTAATCCACCAGATAAGCCTCCTTTCGGCTCCTTTTCAGCTCCAGGCTTTGAGAAAATAGAATCAGCTCACAATAGTTTTCTTTATTATAAATTATGTTTTCTTTTTATATGATATTCTTGTTACGGCATTTGAAGCACTGCGCTTTTCTGTCAAAATAAGGCATTCTTTGCCTGGGAATTTACCTGGGAACGATCAGCCATTGCGTTGCCTCTCCAACTGAATTTCTTCTCCAATGGAGCCCAAACAGTGTGTCACGTGACGACATTTTTAGTAAACAACGAATCTTCCAGAATGATTGTCAATTACGAGGGTTTCCTCGTACCCGATCAGAACCGGTTTCTCTCGTGAAAACTCTCATGTCGAGAATCAAATTCCCAACCATAAAAAAGTAAGTTTACAATCGGTCTCAACAAATTCAAGTGAACGTCATGTGGCCAAACCAAGTTGCGGCACACCCTTGGCAAAATATCAAATGACACCTCTTCGGGGTAAATTAGTATCCTAAGTCAACAGCCCTTTTAGGATCACGTACCCACGGTTAGAGAAGGACTGGGCAGACGGTATCAGATTACCACTTGAGGGCAACCTGCTCACCCCAAGACAATCAGACGCTTCCTCCTTTACCACTTCAGTTTCTCGGTCTTGCAGAGGGCCATTGAATTGCTGCCGCCCGACCTTGATACCCTTACCCTTTACCAATCAACGTGCACTTTGAATAATGTGATCATTCGCCTCTAATGTCGACCTTCCACCAAGTGTTCGGAGGTCTAATTGGGCAAACATTGCCGAACAACAGGTGAAATGTTCTCTTAACAAGTAGTGAGAACCTTGAAGAGACTAGAATTCGCAACAGTATACCAGTTGAAATCTAACCCTTTACCAGGATACCCTTTTGTACTTCTCGAGAACTTTGTTTTCTCCAGCAGGTCAGCCGATCATTATGTTTCCAAGATGCAACCGGAGGCATAGAATCAGCTCAGTAGGGTAAGAACAAGGGTAGCTCACTGGCGTGGTAATAAGCATCGAACCGCACGTAGGAAGGGTTGGCAGGTGAGTTCGGGTCACTTCCGAGTCGCGACTTTTCCAAGTCATCCGGGGCCATTAAATAAATAAGTAAGCAAAATAAGTAAAGATAAAGCAGATGGCCTAGACAGACGGACAGTGCTGAGGTTCCGCACAGTTATGCCAGAGACGGTAACTAAGGAAGACGGCGTAATGAGGCCGACATCATTTAACCACCTTTCAGGTGAGATCGGAGAGCGTCCATCTCCAATCCAAATTTTCTTTTTATTTTCATATGCTATTGAGTGAAAGTGTAACTGACACCCGTCGAACCATCAATCCCGGCCCGAGCTAACCAACCTTCCATCTCCCCGAGGTCAGGTGAATTGATACCAGACTTGTCTGGGAAGGTAAAGTCACTGCTTTGGTCTAGCAGCTGGCCCTCGCAAGTCATTGTATTGGTCAAAAAGCATTCACTAGGCCTCTACGATTCTGATTGGGACACGAATGCATGGCGCGCCTTACAGGGACTGATCGTCTCCGACATCTTCACCTTTTCGCCTATTCATTGAGTCAGTGCTGTGCGATCGGTCATCACCGACCGCTTATCAAGACTTCCATCCGTATTCGATCGGGTAAATTGGTGCCAGACTTGTTTGGGAAGGTTAAGTCTTCGAGCCTCCTATCGTTGTTGCATCTATCGCGTGACTCCAGCGAGACTCGTCGTTTTAGTGGTCAGCATGAAATCTTCATCTTCACGGTGTTTGCCGAGAAGCATGTACATATAGTATTTCAGGATAGGTACTCCTCACGGGGTCTTTTTACCGCTCTTTTCGACGACCGCGATAATTTTTTCTGAAACTTTTATTTTCAACGACACTGACAGAAAATCGACGAGAAATGGAACACTGTCCCGGAGGATTGCTTTCCCTTTTATGTGAGTTCACAAAAATGTGTAAGATAGATATTGACAAAACGAGCACTATATACCATTGCAGATTAAAAAATACTATTCCACTGACAAGTGTACAATCAAAAGTAAAGGTAAAGGTGCCGGCGTTGATCAGTCCACGAAGGACGCGCCGACGCATTCGTGTTGCATTCAAGTCGTAGGAGCATAGTGAATGCGTACTTGGACTATACAATGGTATGCGGGGGACAGCCGACATGCCAAGTCAACGTCTTCACCCTCCCAGAAATGTCTGGTATCAATTTACCCGACCCAGGAGGGTGGAAGGCTTGGTTTTCCCAGGCCGGGATTGATCGCTCGACTATGCAGGTGTCAGAAGCGCCACTTACCACTGTACCACGCGGGACCTAAGTATGCAGTTATCAATGAAGATTACGTAAAAGGGAATTAAATGAATAAAAAAGAATAGAGTACATTTCTCTATAAAGCAAACAAATCACAAATTCCGATTTCTGTGATTTGTGCTTGATTGTGCCGCAACAGATAATAAATTCAGAAAAAAAGCAATGTGATATCACTTGCGTAGACGACAAAAAAGACTCGATGAAGGCTGTCGGCCACCTGTTGTTTTGAAATCGGGTCCACATAGAAGGCAAAGTGGAGGCGAAGTGAAGGAATCGTACCTCTAACCTTTCGAGTAGGAGTACAACGGTTAACCATTACACCACTGCATAACCTCCAGGTCTGTCCCCATTTTGTAGCATTTTCGCAGAGACGTTGGTTTACCGTACCGCTCACCTCGAAGGGGACATCGTCGAACTTATCGATTTGTAACAACTGACTGAAAATTTTCAATTTCGGGCGCACTTACACAACTCGTGGGTTCCCGCTGGATTGCTTTGCAGTCACTGGCTATTGTCACTGGAGCGCACATTTCTCACTCCTAGGACGGCCAATAGCGCTCTTTGCTGCACCATGTTCGACTGGTATTCGCTGCTGCTGTATCTGCAATCCACTATTTCTCGCAAATCTGTCCCCCTCCTCTTCTGCTACATCTTAGCTGATGATCACGAAGTACTATCTTTCGATTGTCCACTTAGAGACCTCTCACTAGTGGTTGTGAGAGACTTGGTGTTTCACAACACATATGAGACGTTTCGAAACTGGATGAATGTGTCTTGGTCTACTAGCTCGTAAACGAGACCTCCTTAATCCAAATTGTGTTTTCCGGCTGTTTTTAGCCTGTCCGCTGTATCTTTTGAAGTTGGATCGGAAATTGAAAGAAAATGACGTGTTATTGTCACTTCTCGGAACACGGAAAATAATCGCTGTGCACTGTACATAGCAAGGTCAACGGCAAAAGGCAACAAGAAACTTCAATATATGCAGTAATCTCGAATTTCTTTTTACGATGAATAAATTGGATGTTGTCCGTCGGTTTAGTGCTAGTAATAAATCTCTGGAAGTAATCGATCACGTAGCGCAAATCAATACCGACAGATCGAAAATAAATGAGGACCAACCGAATTGCCACGCGGGACTTTCAACGAGAATAACGAACTAAAATTTACTTCGTGCAAATTCAAAATACAGTTAACGACGTCAACGAACGATATTACCGAGTAACTGAGATAAGGTAACTAAGTGACAACTTCAACAAATAACGAGATAGATGAGATCGGGATTAATAGTAAACTGAACAACAACTTCGTGACAGAACTTAGTGCAAATGAAATAGTGCAAGAGAACTATATGGATTATTAGTGGGCAGGTAGATATAGTGTAGGTAACAAAAATACGATAACACCGCAAACAATACTTGAGTGGTGATCCTGAGATAAAGGGAGTAGAATGAGGTCACTGAGTAACGAGTGAACAGCAATGAGAATCGAGGTGCACAACTAACAATCGAGGAACCTAAGAGTGAAGAAAAGGGTAAGCGAATGGAAGGACTGATCCGAGTGGACACGAGAATGGAGCCGGATGCTCCAGGTGAAGAAGAAAGGAAGCCTGGTCTCGTCGTCCCTAGTGTGCCCGGTTCCATCACCGCTTTCCCGCCATTCTCGAACTTCGGCGAAGTATAGTGCAATACTATAGTGCAAAGACATCTGAGCAGACAGACATAGTGGTGTTGAGGAGGGTCTGGACGACCACAGTACAGCCACTGACATACCTTGGCGCAGAGGCCACAGACGACGATAGTGTAGATCATATTAGTGCAGCCGATAGTCGATAGTGAGCGCAGGATCTGAAGTGAATGGCTAGGCGCCCACGGGAGGGACCAGACTGACAGAGAGTTATTGATTACCTACCGTGGGCTTGGTAGCCTCTCGTGCCAGTGGATCAGTCAGGAATCACCATAGAGGAACAACGACAACACTAAAATGAGCTATAACACTAAAAGGAACTAAATCACTACGAAAGGCAAGGTACTAAGAAAGAAGATACACTAAGGGAAGTAAAACACTAAGAAAGGCGAAGCACTAAGAAAAGCAAGCACTAAGAAAAGCAAAGCACTATGAAAGGCAGAACACTAAGAAGGCAAAGCACTACGAGACGCAAAGCACTAAGAAAAGCAAATAGAGGACAGAGGAGAAGCTTCAAGGTTGGACATTGTGACTTACCAAGGAAATTTTGTGGAACCACGACTTCGATTGCTAGACCAAGTATAAATAATGCCTGCCACGCGGATTGATTGTACAGGTACTTGCGGCCAAACCGTCGCTCCACAAAAGTAGACCAGTTCTCCAAACTTTTTATCGCAACGAACCTCAAACTTGGGTAATTATACCCGGTGATTTAGTTTCAACCGGTTTAATCATCCGATTAAAACGACTAACTACAACGACGAGTAACTTGAGAATACGAGATTAGGATAAATGAGTGGGATGAATAAGAATGATACAAATAACATGGAATAGAATATATATATATATATATATATACATAGAAAATCTAACATATAACTACCAAATGAACATGACCTAAATAAAGGATTGCTTAAGTGAATGAGCCTACTTGAAGACGACCTGAACTTGCTGAGGAAGATGAACGAGAGATTGCTCAAAGGAGATGAAACAACGACGTGTATGAAAATCAGAATATTAAAGAAGAAATGCCAGAAATGAGAGATCAAAAGACAAAGATACTAATGGCGAGCGACTTGCTAAAGATAGGCTAACCAAGGCACGATAACAGGAAAAGGTATCAAGACGGAGTCCGCCACCACGTCCCCTCGCGTACTGCCACTGACGCCGTCCGCGCTGGCTTGCCATCGAACCGCCCATCGTCGATCTAGGATCATCGCTGAATTGACCAACCGATCGAAGATGCTGATCTCTTGCCCACCTTGCTGTTTTGGCTCTTGCAGCGGCAGTTGCTTCGGCGGATAGCTTGCCCAGTACTTGAGTTGCTAATACCAGTTAACTGAAATTGCATTTGAAACTTGGCAAGCTGAGAAAACCTTGCCATGTTGCTCTTCGTTCTTGCCATTGCCTTTGATACGCTTGTTGCTCGATACGCACATTGCTATTGATCTCTTGGTAGCTTGTCTTTGCTGAACGTATGGTATTCACACGACCAAGAGCGTTGGAAACAAAGGTAAAATGGTCGGCATTTGCCGACAGAAATTGTCTGCACAGTGTACCATTAGGAGAGATAAACAATAGAATCGTGACAACCATTAGTGTAGAGAATCGTGACACCATTACTGTAGAGAATCGTGACAAGCAGCTACCTAAACAGAGTTATTTATTTATTTATTTATTTATTGACGTGATCGGGTCACGTAATAAACTATTTAAACCAAGTAAGCCAGAGAGAGAACAGTAACTACAACACAGTGGCATCCAAATTAACGATGCACAAAAGAACACTGTTAAGAACAAATTAAAAAAAAAACAAAAAAAAACTGACATCAACTATCAATAAACTTGACAACATAAGTTCTTTTCTGAGTACTGAAAGGATTTCAGTACAATGAAGTTTATTCATTCTGATCAAAGACTATTATCTTGGTGCATTCAAGTGTTCTCGTGCAGGTCTTCGAGCGTCGAAAGCAACCAAAAACGTGGGCGCGAGTAGAAAGGAAAACGTCCATTGCTTTTGCTTTTTGATGACTGATTTTAATGCTGATGGGAGAACCAAAACGTGCGATTATTTTCCGTGTTTCGAGAAGGGACAATAACAACAACAACTTGTGGTTTCGTGTGCTGTATTTGAGCTCGACACAAGGTTGGTATATGATATTTATTGGCTGACGTTTCGGTGGAATCACCTTCTTCGGATCCTAAAAGGATCAAGACGATTGGAGAAACTATTCGACCAAACGTCGCATTGATTCTAATAGGAATTCACGATCTATTCTCCAAACAGCTAAGTCAAGGGAGAGCGGGATAACATACCTCAGCCTGATCCACAGATCGGCAGAAAACGAGGAAGCGACGGGCAGGGGTACCTGATGATGTAAGGATGACCCCAAGTCAGAATGCCAGTCTTAGGTAGGGCCTGAGCTCCCGCGTTATATATAGGCACTCTTCCTTCCGGTTGACCTTAGGATCGCGCGCGCAAATCCAGAATGCCTCCAGCGATTTCCGCGCTGGCGTGTGGGCTTCGCACGCCAATATTTGAATTTTGACCCTAAAGTCGTCGCCGCCGTGACGCTGGACGCGGTGGTAACCCAGCGCGGTGGACAGCCTCGACCTAGCCTTACCCTCCAGATGCTCTTTCACTCTCACGTGAAGTGGGCGCGCCGTTTCACCGATATATTCCTCGCCACAATTCCTCGCCACAGCGTAGACAGGTGATAAGGTAAACCACGCCGGATATGGCGCAATCACCTTCCCTGCCAGCCGGGCAAACGACGCAGCCGGGTGTTGGGCAGAGACGATCATAAAGGCGATTTCGGACGAGTAGGCGCTTGAGGTTGTTCGGAGGCAAGTCCACAACCGACACCGAGTTTTCCAAGGCCGATCTCCTCAGGCACTGCCGAATGGAAGCGCTTACTTCATCGGAGATGAAAGGAACTAGAAACGGAAACAACAAAATGAAACACAAAATCTTTCACAACCACTAGTGAGAGGTCTCTAAGTGGACAATCGAATGATAGGACGTCGTGATCATCAGCTAAAATGTAGCAGAAGAGGAGGGGATTTGCAAGAAATAGTGGATTACAGATACAGCAGCAGCAAATACTAGTCGAACGTGGTACAGCAAGGAGCAAGGGGAATACAAGGGCTGTACCTCTATTATTAATTGGTTGAAGATATGTTGAAAATGAGTAGCTATCCGTAAGAATTGACTTAGTCAACAAGTAGGAGTTGCATGTTTCTGACGTCTTACCAGAATGGAAAAATGTCGCCTCACATTACTCGAAGACAAGCCGAAATTGGGAGGCATTCGGATTTTTTGAGCTATGCAAAGTTGCAGTTTATTGCAAAGTTGTATTTTGCAGACCACTATGTATCACTATCACTTCAGTAACTTCTATTCTCAAGACGCACAAAAATAGGATGCTTTGATGAATCATATTCGCCAAGCGTGAATGAGAAGGCTACGTTTTTGGTTTGTTTGTTAAATCGTGACTGAATACCTCGGTGCATAATTTTTTAGTCTTGTCAGATCTCCCCGAGATTATCACCTCTCCTCTGAGGGTTCGCTATAGTGATTGGCCGTCCTAGGAGTGAGGCACGAAATGTGCGCTCCAGTGACAATAGCCAGTCACTGCAAAGCAATCCAGCGGGGACCAACGAGTTGTGTAAGTGCGCGCGAAATTGAAAATTTTCAGCTAGTTGCTACAAATCGATACGTACGACATCGTCAGAGATTGGTTTCCCAATCAGCAGCCGGTCAGGAAACTCCGGTTAGAAACACGAACCAGTACGAAAATTGGTAAATAGAGCGGGACGAGAAATTCAAGTGCATCGAAAAAATTGGCCTCTCCAAGAGATTTCAATAGCGAAACTTTCGTGGCAAACTACTGAATTTTACTACCCTGAACACGCTCGACCCCTCTAGAAGGAAGATGTACGCCATTCGCTTAGTAAAAATGTGGCAATTCTAAGCCAAGTTAAACTAAACTAACTAAGTTAAACTTAGTAAGCCAAGTTTTGGAGTTATCGAACTGAGCAAGCAATTCCAACCCTATAAGGCTTGTGTGCTAACCGAACCTATTGGGCGGGCTAAAATGGAATTTTTCCCGAATTTCTATTGTCGCTTGTTTTCTCGCTGACCCTTCGAGCATTCAGCGCTTCCCCGTCCATACAAGATGTGGTGTCGGTCTGACAATCAGCCTCACCTTGTTATTGTGGTGGCGCATTGGTTACCATCTCGGACTCGTACGTTGGAGGTTATGTGTTCAGTTCCGTCGTGGGTCTTTCCTTTGCTTTCACCACATTGATACCAAATTGTGCATTTGCAATACTATCCACCTTTTTTAGAAACAATGAGATTATTTAGTTTTCAAAACCAATCGTTGGGTTTTGGGTAGTACTCGTTGGGTGGCGGTATGGCAGGGATGTTCCACTGCAAGGATGTTCCAGTGTCAGAACTAAACAAAGGTTGTTGTGATGGCGCAGTGGCTGATAGCGGTGCACTCACACTAGAAAGATCGGAGGAACGATCCCTTCGCTAAAGCCTTTTTTGACTGTTCTGCTATTTGCCGCTTTTTGTTTAGCGGTTTATAAACGAAAAGTAGTTGAATGACCTATATATTTGGAGATGCTAGTCGGGCTGTTGCTATCTTTTTTTGTTGATATTTTTTCTGTTGATTTTTTTTTCATCGGTAGCACAGTGGTTAGTGCAGTCTGCCGGAAACAGAAAGACGCGGGTTCAATTCCCGTCTGATGTCAGTGTTTTGCGAATAACCTAGCATCTCCAAATATACAGGCCTTTTTTGACTTTTATCAATTATCAAAGACGAGGAGTCTGCGTATACCGTGTGAAATGGTTCCGCTTCCTCAACTTGAATCCGATCGGAGGCACTTGGGTTCCTACTCTTAGGCGAAAAAAGGGAAATTCAGAGGATTCTCACCGAGAAAAGATATAATTAGAATTATCTTGTACATACTGCTCTGGTGAAAACAAAAATCAATGAAATAATTTATTAAAGGAGAAGTTGGATCACATAAAAGACGACTAATAGTGAATGTTATCATCTAGGCAACTGCCAAGAAACGAATGACTTTTGAGATACGACGATACGACTAGTAGTGTAACGACACCTAACAATAAAATCGGCAGCAAATATTGATCGAATATACAAGCAATCGGAGGACTAGATCAATCGTTAATAATCAACAAAACACACACACATATTAAAGCATTTCGTTTGAAACCGACATTTCGAGATTCACAGAACAGTTCAACTGCATAATGCGCAAGGGGGTTGTAGAAGTCGGAGACCGGCTGGAAAAGCATCCACTCAGCCTTTTAACGAACTCAGAGAGATGAGGAAACCCCCTGAAGGCGAATTCATGAAAATGCATGATTTGGATGACGTTGATAAAACGCTTCGGGTGAAAACCCATTAAAAATGATGGTAAATTTCCAACGGGCAGTTAGCGACCATAAAGAACATTTGACGAATGTAATTAGGCACCGGAATGGCGACTGCTGAAGCTAGACCAGACCAAGCGCCCATTCATACTCAGCAGCGAAGGTGCGCCACAAGTGGACCAGTACTTCATACCGCCTGGAACCTTGCCAAGTTTCGCTGAGTCCTCTGCGTCTCTGCCTTAATCGCTACTGCGCGGCCTCGCTGCCGAGTAAGAACGGACCCTAAGAGGCGGCAAAAGTTCACAACCTACTGACTGAGCGGGATCCTTTGGACCATTTTTACACGAATTTTTTCATATTGAAAGCTAAATTAATCGGAAGTCTAACGGCGGTGGAGTCAGTCGGAATTCAGAATCCGGAGTGGTGATCACTGACGACGTCTTGGTGGCGGTGATCGGTGGTGATCGGGTGGCGTTCCGAGGGTGTCCACGTCTGCTGGTACTCGACAGGGTGGGTATAGTGAGCATGGTAGAAATTCGGGTGGTTTGTCGGGGTGTTGTCGAACGACGTCGCTCCGTTGCAATCTCGCCAGATACCTACAACGATGGTTGAATGGGTTCCATCCTGTTTTTATCTCTTTTTTGCCATTTTCCGGTTCATTCTATGGTAAGAAAAAGTAACCCAACTTACCCGAGGACGCCTTGACGTTTTCACTTTCGTCCTTTTCCTGCCGGAATTCCTCGCCCTCCTCGCAACGAACGCCTCGCTCCCGTCGCTGGAGAACAGCTGCTGGAAGTGCCGCCTCTTTGCGCAGCTCCCTCCGATGTATAGAGTGTCGCAACGACAAACGTAGTTCTCTGGCTGCATCCGGAAGGTGCACCTGAATGGTCAAACCCATAAAATCTGCGGTTGTGGTAGATGTTTACCCAGCGAATGAACTCACTTCGAAGCCGGAGCCGGCAGAATGCATTGGCCATGTCCCGAGCATCGTTTCTCCCTGCAGCGTTGCGTCCGTTTACGGATCAGTGCAACGGTCCTATGAATGGAATAATACGAAAATTGGAAGTATAACTGAAGTGCACTAGGCTACGGTAAAAGCCATCGCTCCACGTACGTGGTCTGAATTGCAGGTGATCACCTTAGGGCACCTGCTTTTTGTTATTCTGAATCTCTTTTGGAGTTGAACAGCAGAAAGTTTGTGAGAAATTTTTCATCGACTTTCAAGAACTCTCAACACAAGTGATTTCTCGGAGTCCAGATAAGGCTTTTCTGATAAGGCGATAAAGCGTTTTTTTTTGAGGCAGCTTTGTAATCGATTCGTGTGTACTACTCAACTATCTTCTAGATACATATTATAGTATCGGTGGTTCTTCTGAATCACAGCAATCCTTATTATTGAAGATTTATTTTGCTTTTGTTTTCAAATTTTCTCAGGAGAAGCCTATAGATGTGATATAGAGGAGAGAATTTTGTCCACATACAATACCGCTCATAACTTCTGTCCCAAAACGCGTGAAACACGCGGTTGCACGCGTTTTAGCGTGGAAATCGTTCTCAGTGAACTTTGGGCAAATTTAAAAACACCATTCGATTCGTCTTCTGATGCTGAGTTCAAATATTCCTTTACATTTACTCCAGCTATAGTAGGTGACCTAGTTATGGGCGGTTTTCTCCGGAGCCCTGCTAATTGTTTTACGACCACCCGAACCTTGCCACTGGAGTGTCCTAGGGATACCTTGCCTACAGGAGATAGTAAACGGTAGAAATTCTAGATTCTAGATTCTAGATGTTCTCATTAGAGTTGACTTCAGTACGTCATTCTCATCACTTTGATACCAAACATGTCCTCAACCGAAACTCCACTGGAACTTTTCACCCGATACAAAAAATGGAATTTTCCTAACTTTGAAGACACTTTCCAAGATCATTTTCCCAAATAGAACAGAAAGTCTTAGCTTTTCTCGGTGAATAAGGGCCGTCCTACTCAAATCCAAAGAAAAATTCAGCGACATGCAGAGTTTTGTGGAGATTTGCTACCTCAAACTTCACAAAACACAACATTCTCCCTTCTGCTCTGCGATTTTCCTCATTTCTGGCGAGCTGTAGTGGGAACGCGGAAATAGGCGAAGGTGTAATTCTTTGGATACCAGCAGAACACATTACTGCCTTTATCTGTGGCCTGATGAAAAGAAATTTAGGACCCCGCGTTTCGTGTAATCCGTGGTCCATTTTGAAGCAAAATTCACATATGATTGTTCAATCCTTCCTTTCTTCTCAACGGAAAGTTCATATCAAATTTCACTTTTACAGCGCTAATCAGCGCACAGCCGTGGATCCGACGGTGTATAGCTTTCGCATTTTGGTGGAATTTGATTTTTTCATGCCTGTATAGCTGCTCATATTGTTGGCTCGACTCGAACTCTAGCCATCATGCTCGCCAGTCGACGGTGAGCCGACGGTCGGTGAACTCAACCTCCGACGACACCGCTGCAATATCCAGTGGGGGTAATTAGTACCTGATGCGACTGAGAGGCCCCTTCCTTCCCTTGGAGTCCTCTGATGTCCATTAATGGCTGTCGTAAACCAGAAGTCATTGCTTAAAGCTCTCACTTACAGCGATTGAAAAAGTATTCAAATGGAATTCCAAACGACGTATGCCGAAGAAGAATGACATTATCGAAAGTTTTTGAATTTATTTCTTGGGGAATTTGGGGACAAATTACACGAAATGCGTGATACTAGAAATTGCTTTATCAGGTCGTAGTCAAACACTGTGCGCTATTCTGCCAAAATATTTAGAAATCATACCTCTGCCTAAGTCTGTGTTCACACTACAGCTCGTCAAAAATGGCTAAAATCGTGTATCGCACGTAAAGATGTTACGTATCGTGCAGATTCAGGCTGAAAATCTCAGTAACACCCTGTACTTTGTCCAAATTGGCTCTGGATCAGGATAAAGCAACTATCATTCGATGATAAAAGCTAAGACTTTCTGTTCTATTTGGGAAAATGATCTTGGAAAGTGTCTTCAAAGTTAGGAAAATTCCATTTTTTGTATCGGGTGAAAAGTTCCAGTGGAGTTTCGGTTGAGGACATGTTTGGTATCAAAGTGATGAGAATGACGTACTGAAGTCAAATCTAATGAGAAAATCTAGAATTTCTACCATTTACTATCTCCTGTAGGCAAGGTATCCCTAGGACACTCCAGTGGCAAGGTTCGGGTGGTCGTAAAACAATTAGCAGGGCTCCGGAGAAAACCGCCCATAACCAGGTCACCTACTACAGCTGGAGTAAATGTAAAGGAATATTTGAACTCAGCATCAGAAGACGAATCGAATGGTGTTTTTAAATTTGCCCAAAGTTCACTGAGAACGATTTCCACGTTAAAACGCGTGCAACCGCGTGTTTCACGCGTTTTGGGACAGAAGTTATGAGCGGTATTGTAGGTCCTTTAAGTGACAGCTTGACTTAGGAAACCATGAAAAGACCGCCGTACCCTCGTTGTAGGAGGTCATTTTTCCGATGGGGTGCTCAAATTACTCCCTGATCAGTGATATCACTTCAGACGGGACCTCTTACAGCCTTTGTTAGATGTTTGTTCTGTAAAAAGAGCCTAATACCTGGGCAGATCCATATAGTTCTTTCAAAGTTCTACGATCCATTTACCTTTACCTTTGCCCTTTAATTCTAATTAGTCTCAGATCAGGAAAGAAATTGTTCCTCCGCTATTGTCTCATTAGGTGCTCACTAAACCACCCTGCGCAAGGTAGATGAACCCGAAAGTTGTTAATTTATCGTTACCCGTGGTTTGTACATGCTCCAAGCTTTCGCATTTGAAGCTTTAGCTCTATAAAACCTTCCGCGATACCTAAATGTCGCTTCTGTTTCTCTTTGTGCGTGCCCAAAACTCAAACCGATATTATATGATAAGTAACGTAAGCCACACACGGTCCAAGCATGTCTCGAACGTAGTTGGCCAGGCCGTCGCATCGCTGCTTCATGTTCTTACTGCTGCTCCACAGAATCACCCCACGAGCACCCATGTCAGCCGCCTGTTTCAGTGAATTGCACACGTCCTTCTGAAAATGGAAGAAATCAAGTTACCCTGAATTGTCATGAAGATTACCCAGGAGTTAACTCAAACCAAATGAGGGTCGATTCGTGGCAGTAGAAAAGGAGGAAATCGTCTTGGAGGTATAAGGAGACAATTCTGACCCAATGCTTCTGACAGATGAGAATTTCGGCACTTGTAGGCTAGCAACGACTTCCGGGTAGGATAGATCACCTTATATTGATAGAACAAGCCATGCTTCTCGGTTTGATTCGGAAATAGAGAGGCAGTCTGTATCTTCAGTTCTCGTGGAATTGTCTAGAGGGGAGATGGTGAAAGGGCGGAGCCTTAGCTTCCCTCACTAGTGAAACAAGAGTAAAAATTAACTAATGAGAGGGCTAGCGTGTACCAGCTCTGTACCACTGAGTGGAACAGTGGTAAGAGGCGCTACTGACACCCGCCGGTGGAGCGATCGATCCCCGCCCGGGTTAAACAAGCCCTACTTCCCTTCGTGGTCGGGTAAATTGTTGCCAGACTCGTCTGGGAAGGTAAGAGCACTGACTTGGTATAGCGACTGACCCCAATAAGTCATTGTATAGACCAAATATGCATATAAATGCATATTATAATGCTTCTACGATTCTGAATAAAAGACGGATGCATGGCGCGTCCTTAGGGGACTGATCAACGCCCACATATTTACCCTTACTGATCAAAAGAAAATTATGTATGCATACCTTCGCATAGAAGGTGTCGAGGAACTGGTAGGGATTGTACTCGAACTTTGTGTACGGATAGATATCCAACGGCGGATTGTGCAACATTGCCACCCGGGCAGATTCTACCAGCACAGCCTGAATCTTCTTTTTCATTACTTTTTACTTACTTTTTTTCCAGGAATTTACAATTTTTTTATAAACTTGATAATCTTCAAATCTAGGAAACACCTGGATATATCGGTAGTTCTGAGCACTGGTTCCTTTGAGACTGAGATAAATCGAAGGAAATAGTGCAGTGCTTGCCTGATAGATGAACGACATCCTAAATGATCAACCTCAATATGATCAAATATTGATTTTTTTCTATGAAAAATACAAGAAAATTACGAACTGATCGTTGAATCGCCGGAACGATTCACTGCAGAGCATATCGGTCTCAGAATTTCCAGCATCATAGTTGCAGTAAGGAAAGCCGTAGAATCCCCATCGAGCGTACGGCCTCAGCTGTCTGGCAATAGCGATCGTGTGCAGAAAGATCTTCCTGAAAAATCGATTATTGATTGAAAGTTTGTGGGAAGATTAAACTCCAAGAAAAATTTACTTCGCTGCGTTGTTGAATTCTTTCTTCGCCAGTTCTTCGGCGGATTTATCGGATATGAAAGGATACTGTTCCTTTACAAGTCGCAGCGACTCCCTCTTGTACACCTGAAAAAACCAGATTTTTCAATTTTTTCCGAAACAACTTTGTATTTTTTGCATTTAAACAAAACTTGTCAATATTCTAAGATGGCGCAGTTTGATTTTCATCTTGAACCCCAGAGGGGTTAGTAAGTTCCTGTGAGGCAACGAAAGCATTCTACCTCCTTTTTATCATCTTTTTATTTATCCGCACTGACCCAGCAGAAACTGATAAGAATTTAGAAAGAAATACCAAACATATCCTGATAAATCAGGAAGCTGCAGGAGAACCTTTGCGGCCTTATAGCAACCCTTTACCCTTCGACATTATGTAGGTCTTATGTTGATGCGGTGTGAGTATATGTAAGAGATGAGCCATTGGGTATATCGTTACCCGGCTACGTTCTCCCGCAGATAAACGAGCATACTTACCGATTTTTTACCCCAATTCAACTGATACAACGGCCGCCATTCCTCGAAGTCGATGACGGCAATACCGCTGAAGTCCTCTCGTGGTATAGCCTGACGGATCTGTTGAGAAACTCGGACCAGGTGCTTGTCAAGCGGACAGTTCTAGAAATTTATTATAAAAATATTTTTATATTTATATATTATATTATTGTTGTTCTCGTAATCATTACTCGCCTACTTGAACTTTTACCCCACAACATTTTCCTTATTACAGCTTCTTTTTTTCCTATGGAAAAATCCCGGAATAACCAAGCCTTACATCCCTCCGAGGTCGGGCCTGCTGGCACCAGACCCATATGGGAAGGTAAAGACATACCATTGGTATTGAAGCTCGCCCCCGCAAGTCATATAGGATAAGTATAATCTACGACCCCGAATAGAACACGAGTGCGTGGCGCGTCCTTAGAGGACTGATCAACGAACGCCGACAACTTTACCCGCGAAGCAATTCTCACCTGTGGCAGCCCTCCGTTGACCGGCTGGTCGGCGTTGTAGTCCTGATAATATGGAAAATACCCAAAATTATACTCGTAGAAAATGACAATTTGGTCGCCTAAGAATTCGTGACCTGAAATCAAAAATGAAATCGAAGTGACGTCGTGATTATACTGTCCTTTATTCATTAATGTTGGCAAAGGGCGGGATGGCCGAGAGGTTAAGAGCTTAGGCTCAAGATCTCGATGATCAGGGTTCAATCCCGTCCCAGGCAGAAACCCTTGCCTAGCTTAGAAGTAGCTGAAAAGGGTGTAGCTACCAGTGTCAGGCCCGTGTGACAGGTTGGCTGATGGTGGAAAACTGTCACGATCACAAGACGGATCTATGGTCGCATGCAAGCAAGTGGTGCTTAAGAACCTGCGATCGAGGCCGATATGACCTCCCCACGAGGAGCTCTGGACCGAGACAAGATGGCAGTGTGGCACCTCAACAAATGCGGGAGCAGCACCAAGTAGAAAGAAGACGGAGCGACTATCATGAATGACGTACCCCGTAACTGATCGGGATAAAAACGTTGTGGAATAAAATTCATTAATGTTGGCAATCACTCACTGCCAGATGACTCGATCGATGTTCATATCAATCCAATTTGTTCTGTTCAAGTCACTTTTTTGTCTTTCTGTCTATCTGGCATGCTTCAGTAAAGGGTGAGAGGTGTGGTAGTAAACAGGATCATTTTTCACTTTCGAAATTCGGTATATGTTGATAAAGTCTATTACCTCTGTTATAGGTAATACCAAACTGATCCAACGGGATGTCTACCTTTCTTGTATAGCAGACCTTCGATGGAACGTTCCAATAAACCTGAAAGGTTTATAAAAATTAATGTATCTTATATCGGTGGGAGCCACCAGCAATTTTTCTCAAGAAATGAGGAAAACCTGCAACAATCTGAGTTTCTCACGTTTTACATCACTATTGAACAAGGGATCTCTTTGTGACATGCTAATGTTCAAGATACGGTGCTGAGTATGTATACAGCATTTATGACAACAAAATTGTGTGTAAACTAGAACAATAAAAAAAACTCACCGGAAAGTGATCTATTTGCGAAAGAACCGCAACGAATAGCACATTAAAGGCAGTGAGAGCAGTGAGCATAATGGATTAGAAGAAGGTGATGATGATGTGTTGTAAATCACAATGAGAACGGGATCATTAGCTGAAAATCAATAAAATTCTATCAAAAATATATACCAGCATTTAATTGAGATCACAGTATTTCAATGACGGTGCTTCGATACGGTCAAAAACGGAAATTCAAATGAGGAAAACAAGTTCGGAGAATGTCATAAAAACAACTGAGACACCCTAATCAGTTCATCTGCCTTTCGAGGTTATCCGATGAAATCTTTATTTATCGGCGTAATTGTATGTTTTGCCACGGAAACAGCGGCGTAAGTCGACAATTAAAGTTCCACCAGAAAAATTAGGAAGGGATGAAATTGAGAGTACGATGCCCTAAATAAAAGAAAGAATTAGAAGAAGAAGGGGGAAATCGGAGAATTCATTTAAGAATTAGAACTGAATCAAAAGGGAAAGACCAGAATGCTCCGCAGTGAGCGTAGTCGAGGATCGACAATGTTTGGAAAATCGTACATACTTCACATATTGGAGCTTTCCACAAAGTCTACCACCTTACAAGGCTTGGAGGAGTCGAGAAAAACAGAATGAACTTTTGAAAGCTGCTAGATCCTTGTTCAAAGCCTTCTGCCCCTTATAAGGGTTGGAGGAGTCGAAAAAAGCTGAGGTTTGAATGGAGACGAAGCAGTTCCAAAAGGTAAACTCACAGTCCGGTTACATCTATCAACTGTGGTCGTTCCGGAGCTAAGCAGGAAGAAAAATGACTCGTACAAGGTAACCGCTAGTTAGGCACACTCGTCAGAAAAACCTAATAGCAACAGAGAACTAGTTCAAATGCAAAGCGAACCAACTAGCTGCTGAAGGCTCTGCTTCTTCTTCTAAAAATGAGCAGAAAGCTGAGATTCTGGCGATTTTTGAATGTCACTTCACTATAGGACCAGAGGGCGTATTGACAGTGGTGGACAAATCCCCTGCCAAAAGAGAGGACAACAACATTTGTTTCTGGGAGGTATGTAATCCATCATTCTAAATCCCCAGATGGTCGCGTGCCGAGAGGAGAACTGAGTTTTCGAGGCGTCCAAATGCTAGTTGGGTTTGCGTATCCATTTCCTGCATCTCGGGTATGATAAAGGATACCCACATATGTAGAGTAGGAAACAACACCGCCAGAATGCTCCCTATAGCTGCACGGGCGAACGCGACGCCGCCCACCGCCACCGCGACGTCGCGCTCGGCTCTTGCAGCTCTTGTCGCCAATCGTTTCACCACACGAATGACCTCTACGAGTAAATTCATTCTCTAAACTCTCCTACAAGGCATTTTTCAATTAGAAAGCTCTCCTGCCTCTCGCCCTCCCTTGTCCTTTTTGCCGCGCAAACTCGATGTTCGCGTGCGTAACGGATCGCTTTCTTATCGAAAGAAATCGAAGTCATCGCCGAGTTCAGCCGTTTTTGCCGGTAAATTCGATTTGTCCGAAAAATAGCCGACAATTGCGATTCGTTGCAAATGTTACTGATTGGACGGGAAAAAATCGCTCGGTATGGACACAGCTAGTAAGAGGAGAGGGTTACGAGATAGTAATCTGAAGAGGAAGAAAAGAGAAAGGAAAAAGGAGAGAAAAATCCGAACGAATATTCCTAATTATCACATTTATATATTTCTTCTGCAGTTTATTGATTTGTTAGTAGTAAAGCGAAGATGGTAAGCAAGTGAAACCACGATTATTGTTTGGTAAAATATTGGAAAAATAAGAGGCTTTGGGAACATGTTATCATCGTGGATTTCAACCATTCTCCCAGTATCTTTTAATTTTTCGTTTGTTTTAGCCCTTAATCATTTTTTTAAAATTCGAATCCATAAATGGAAGAAAGGGGAAGTTGAAGGGTATACACGAAAACGGTGCGAACCTGATTTAGGTGAAGAGGAAGTATAATTATGCTCCTGTGATAGCAGAACAAACATCAAGACAAGATAATTAGACGAATAAATAAATGAACAAATAAATAAATAAATAAATAAAATCAAGAGCTCCACATAGTCTAAATGACACTCCTCATTGACAGAAACGATGGAGAATTTATAAAAAAGGAAGAAAGAGGAATATTCTGGGAACAGGATGAAGGAAGGGGCAAAAGTGCAGAGTTGGTGGGGGACACGGTTAAAGGAATGAATCCTAAACCATTAGTGACAACTGTGCAAAAATTCCAGAAGATACGTAAACATGAAGTAGTAGAATTGTGTTCAGTGAACCCGTACATTCTATATATTCAGGATACCCTAGATAACCCGATTTCGCTTGTTTTCTTCCTTAATTCCCTTCAAAATTAACCCAAATATTTTCGCTTTACTCATGTTTTTTAATCTACGCACAATGGTTTGTTCTATGTTATACAAACGAAACATAGCAGGAAACAAAATGAATAAAAGGGAGCAGAATTCAAAAAACTGTTTAAAAAGAAGGGTTAGATAAGTAGGCGCCAGCGGGACGCAGAACGATGTCCTCCGGGTATCTATCGCCCCTGAACAGAACACCTGTCGGCACTTGAAGATGTCGATGAAAGCGACCCGTTTAAAAGAGTCCTTAAAATCCGAAAAAAATGTTATGGGCAGATCGCCGTCGTTCAACTGGAAAATTGACGAGAGAACAACACCGTCTGGAAAATATCGTCAAAGCCCTCGAGCACCAGTTTCGCTTTATTAGGAGAATAATTTGATTATGATGTTTTAGTTGACCCATTATGAACATCGGGAAACCGGCACATCAAATGAAAGGGCAGTCAAGTGGATAACGTCGAGAATGCGGAAAAATATCGGACAAAGAACATTTATTTATTTACTTACAGAAGTCACGTGTGTGAAATAAGGATTGAGAACAACAATGTACGTAAATGTTCATACTGAAAAAAAGGCAAAAAATTAAGGTAGAATTAATTTATTTAATACGTCAAATGACGCGCCTAAAACAAGGATAGCAGAGGGTAAAAAGAAAGACGAGAATCACGGAAATTGAGAAGGAATAAAGAAATATGCAGGTAAAAGGTGAAGGTTGATCAGTCCCTTAGGAATGCGCCGCACACTCGAATTCCATTCAGAATCGTGGAGGCCTGATAAATGCGTATTTGGCCTATACAATAACTTGCGGGGGCTAGCCGCTATACCAAGTCACTGTCTTAACCTTCGCAGACATTTCATTTGATTTCATTTAATCAAAATCCAATGGCAATTGATAACATGTAGGTGTAGCGAAGCAAAAAACGGTTAGTCGGATATGATAGGTATTTAGGATTGAGGAACTACAATCAACAAAACCTAAGTCAACTAAATCAACTAAATCTAACATCACTTTGTAGAAAAAATCTTCCCCTTTCAAACGGCACATAAGCGGTTGCAAAAACTTTACTTGTTTTAGAGTAGGAAATATTTATTGTCAATGAGGCCGCTTTTCTTAAAATGCATATTTTACTTTATCGATGGAAAAATTCACTAAATTTTAGACCTTGATCAAACGAAACTAGCATATGTACACGCTTACTAATATCCATTAACTGTAGATAAAATCAGTTCAAAAGCCTCGGTCTCTAAGGAGTTACATGCAAAAAAGTGAAAACGAATACCTTTTTGGCCGGCACTGTATTACATATTGGTACGATTAATGCAGAGGGGCAACAGGTTCGCAAGTTAATACTTAGGGAATAAGACCGCCCTGATCCAATGGTAATAAATCATAATAATCCTATATTACCATAGCGGTAACCGTTAGTTATAGCATGTCTGATTCTAATTTACCCGACACCGGAGGGATGGAATGCATGGTTAGCCTGGGCGATGATCGATCGCTCGACTATGTGGGTGTCAGTAGCGCCTCTTACAACTGCACCATGCGGGCCCCAGCGAAAAAACAGACAGGAAGAAACCTAGAGGATGACTAAGGTACCAAAGGATAGTCTCCATCAAACTCATTCTTTTTCAAGCCAGAGCGTGTGTGGCGCAGAAAAGTCCAATCTTCAAGCTACGCAACGACCTCGTTTTCAGTTTTCACACGCCATCGGATGAGGTGAAAAAGCGCCCGATTTGGATCTGATCACCTCAATGAGGGCAGAATGGGCGAAAGCGCAGGGTGATTTGTTGGGCCAGTTGACAGCTGGTCTTCCCCAAAAGGCCAGGAGCGGAATTTGCAAGCTTCACTTTGCTTGCATTAAAACAGGTGCAGAAAAAGTAGAAATTCTTTAAAAATATTTTTATTTGGAAATATCCATTGAAACTAAAAAGAAATCATGAAATTAAAAAAAAAACACTGAAGCCCTGAGACGATTCTGCGCAAAATAGGAGAAAGAAGGAATATGAAGATCAACGACAAGAATAAGAAGAGAAGGTGCAGGATGGGGATGAAGATGAAGAAGATGAAGGGAAATATGAAAGAAGAACTTAAAATGAGGAACAGGTTGCTAAACTGATAGAGTGGCTGTAATAAAGAACTATTTACTTAAAAAAGAGGAAATATTCATTATTACGACCATCACATTCAGCAGGGCAACTATTCTGATCGTTAGTCGAGGGTATAGGCCAATTGAGTGCCGTTGAATGGACCACGTGGTCCGCCGCACAACTTCCCCCATTCAGCCGTTAGTTGACCGAGTGGAAAAAAAACGACGGCGAAGGGCTCAAAGAGCATGTCAACATTGAGGTGGCCATTTACGAATCATCTAAGGAACAGAAAAATGGAAGAAAGGGGTAAGGTGAAGGTGTGGGAACAAATAACCAAGTAAAAACAGGGCTCATTGAAATTCAAGAATAGGAATGAAAAGTTGGGGTACTTTTCCTCTTAATGTCCAATTATCATATCACACCCAAGCGTATTATCTCATGCCCAGATCTTAGTGCACATCCTTGAAGCGGTCTTATCATATCATGCTTGAGCCATAATCAATTTATTATCTAGCTGTTTAACAAAATCAAGGACTTATCTAAGCTAAAAAAAAACAGCTTCACACGATAACCTCTGAAACATCTCTCTTTTGGAAAAACTCATTCTTGCGGGAAAAGAACGGCTTTTTCTTCCATATCAGGCAGATCAAACAGGCTGCACACGACCATGGGTGGATGCGAAATGGTATGATATCGAATAACACGATATGATAAGACCGCTCCAAGGGTGTACATTAAGATACGAGCATATGATACGGTTGGAAATGATATGATAATTGGGCATTAAGAGGAAAAGTACCAAAGTTGGTAATCAGCCAGGAAGGGCTAGAGTATTAGACGCCAATAACATCGGGAGTGATCGAAAACGGAGAAAAAAAAACTTTAAAAAAGTAGATAGTCATTAGTTACATCAGGTACAACCGGTCATATATTGAAGGAAAACAAATACCTGTGTCGACATATTCTTATTTTCAGGTATTTGAGAGCCTTTAAAATTTGCCAGTAGAAAAACTGCTCAAAAAGTGCCCGAAATCGTTTCAATTGTTGGCCAGAAAATAGGGGTCTTATCGGTGCGAGTGGAGAGGAGAACACCGCTCGATAGTGCAGAGATCTGGTCGTTTTCTTCGAGCGAAATCGCCAGTGCACCGTCTCGTCTTTGAGGGATTCATTTAGTGCGATTAACATCAACCTCGATGGATCAGCGCCCGTTACCCCTTGAAGGAGACATTTCGATGGATTCGTTTTCCACCGTCGTCGGTGGATCGCCTCTCGGCCTCATTCTCGCTAGCCGGAACGACGACGTTCTTCCTCAGCGGCGATGATTTCAGGTTGGATTTCAGATTCAGCACCACCGTTTCGGCCAACCAGGGCCACAGAAGGTCGAGGACAGCGAAGTAACGAAGATTCTGATAGGAAACTCCACTACAGAAGCACCACCAAGGAGCGGATGTCTGGCGCTCGTCGTCCAGTCATCGCCGGCTTTTCTTTGCACACAATAGCCATTTCAGACAGAACTTTGACTAAGACGGACCCAGCCTTTTCTTCCGGAACATAGACATTGAGGTTTTCTGTACGGCTGATTTAGTAGCACTAAGATTTTGTCAAAAAATGGTAGAAAAATGGAAGAAAAATCACAAATTCTCTGAGTACCGCGTGCAACAATCACCCTATCACATTTTCAGATAGCGTTAGGTGCCGGAGTGATCGCCTTCAGTTCATCTCTTCAAATGCGCTGTCCGTTCAATTTTTCTCCTAGTCCTTCTCGAAATTTCTCATGGAATTAACGAGTAAAAAAGGGAAAGAAATGGAGTAAAGTATCGATTGAGACCGAAGGAACATTGAATGATTCCTCCGAGTTCTCTCATCTTGAAAGCTCGGCATGACGTTGTAAATGAGTTACTACGGTAGATCACGGGGTAAGAAATTTGATATCTCTCGTTCTCTACGGTTCGTTAGGTGTGTTTTAAGAATTTTCATGGTTGTCAAAAATGCTACAGATGGTTCGGCGCTTGGCCGGACAGATCTAACAATAAGATAAGTAGTTTCGAGCCCCTTTTAGGCCTCTGACGACGACGAACAAGTCGAAACGTTAGGCCAGGATTTTAGTCAATAAAGTTTGATACACCATAGTAACCTCGTTCGGTACAGCAGCATACGAAATTGAATGATTCCTTTTTCAAAGTTGAAATACCCCAAGAATTTACCTTCTGGTTAACAGATTCTGAGCGAATAGTTCCTCGTTTCCTCATTCCATAGAAATGTTCACGATATTTTATACTCTATACTACTACTTATTTCATACTTGCTACACTTATATCTATACTTTTGGACTAGCACTTTCACTTCGTAACTTCCTAGTTGTTTGTTGATGGTACGACGTGTCTGATTCACGTCACTTCCCCTTAAGTGTTAATGTGACGATCTTTGACGGGGAATTGTTGTTAGTGTCGTCACATCTGAGGCTCTTTTTGGACCTTTTCGAATGGTATTTGTTTATTTATTTATTTAACCAATTAGGGACCCGCGTGGTGTAGCGGTAAGATTCACTTCAGACACACGCGCACGCGTCGAACGATCGATCCCCGCCGGGCTAACCAAGCCTTCCATCCCCTAGGAGTCGGGTGAATAGAAACCAGACTTGTCTGGGAAGGTAAAGACACTGCATCGGTGTAGAGACTGGCCCCAGAAGTCACTGTGTTGGTTAAACACGCATTCACCATGCTTCTGGGATTCTGAATGGAAGACTAATGCGCGGCGCATCCTTGGAGGACTGATCAGTACCGACACCTTTACCTTTCTCGAAATAAAAGATGATAGTTTGCTAGTTCATTTCCGGTCTCTCTATCTCAAGGGAAAGGAAGGAAAGTTCTTCACAAAAGAGCTCGGGAGCGCAAATCAGTCATGAACGCAAGAAACACGGGTTCACTTTCAATGCGGCAATAATTACAGAATCCAAAGATCAAGCAAAAAAGAAAAAAATGAAATATGGAATGACAAATGAAAAAGTAAAAATGAAGGAAAAATAAAACAGTAGTGCGAACATAAAAACAAATAAGAGCTACGTAATGGGGTAACAATGGACGGCGGAGAACTCATAAGGTGAGCTGGAGCCCAAGAGCTATTTGTTGGACTATACAGTCAACTAGTGGTGCTTAGAAATCTGGTTAAAAATGTCAAAATAGGTCACTTCGTTAATTCCGATCGAAAAAATAACCGATCATGAGTACTGATCGCCTTCATACGGACTCTGATGAACTTTAATCCTCAAAAATCAACACTAACACACGTCTGCTTGCGTCACACGCCCACGGGTGAACAGTAATAGGAGCGCGTGGGTAAACTTCAACTGCTAGTGTAATATACACCGGAACCAGTTTGTTTTTCAAAGTTTGACTTTTAAAAAACTAAAAAAGGGAAATCGTGGTATTCTTAGGAATGGACTCTGATCGAAGTCGAACGGATAGAATATTTTCTTTGAGGATATGTAGCTGTTTCCCACTATTAGGTTATTCGAGAGTAAATATATCTTCTACTTTGTTTTTCTACAAAGTAAACGCTACATATTTTTTGCAGCTTCCTTGGAGATGAGCTGCAAAAGTGGAGAAGGCAACAGGTCGATGGCATCGGATAAGATTAGCCCGACGGTCAGTGATAGTAACCTACGATCTCCATCTAGATCTTCTTTACCTGGGAACGAATTCATGAATGGAAATTTGGGGCATTTAACACTCCGGGCGAAATAAACCCGGTCTATCCCCGAAAATTCGCATTCATAACAGTCGGGTCTGCGATACACGACGTGAAGCAATGCAACGGCCGTGATCACGGCTGTTATGAATAAGCGGCCGTCAGTTCATGAATCGATAGGTGCGATTTTTTATCAGAATTTTCCTTCCCCAGAATAAACTCTGCGGCGCGTTCATAAATGCGAATATGAGCGTGGTTTCTTCGTGGGTCATTAGCGCCGATACCCGTCATAAATATAGGCCCCGAGCTTCGTCCATTCCGTCGGTAAACCTGACATCTGCCAGACCACCTATGTAGACCACCAGGAACCGGTCACTCGTATCACATTACTTTTCCAGGCAGGTTTTTCTCTGACATAGTCCTAGCCTGCCAGTACACCTCTTCTTCCACTCGATAATAAGTCAGGAACAAGATCCTTTACTAGTGATGTTTCTTTATTTCCTTGAAAAAACTCCTCTAATGACCGATTGATGACAAGCATTCGTTCCAGACGGTCAAGGTTTATTTACTTTTTTTTTCTATTCATTCGCCGCACGGGTCGCCTACATCGTTCAAAAGCATAAAACACCTATAGACGTTCATGTCATTTCTAAAAAGCAAAAATCGTTAAATTCAACTAAAATTTAATGAGTCGAGAAGTGCATCAGTACCATTTTGCTGAGCTCCAGGTTAATAATAGAATATATTAGGTTGTTGCAAAAGTCTTGCGACACTTTTGCAACATTCTTCAAATTGACAGCAATTTACCCAAACAAAGTCTCAGTCAGCGATATAATCACTATTCAGATTTATGTCTCTTCCCTATCTTTAGGGCAACTTCTCAATTCCTCTTCGCCAGAACTCTGAGAGCTGTGACGAAAAAAAATGGCCGACCTCTATTGCCAGTTGGTCTCGGTTGTCGAATTCCATATCTAAAAGGTGTTGCTCTAAGGACCAGAATAAGTGATAATCTGAAGGAGCAAGGTCTGGATAATAAGGTGGGTGCAGTAGAACTTCCCGTCATGCGAGAAAAACGCCTTGAAAGGGAAAAAGTCTACCTCTTCAATGACATCGCTCGTCCTCATGTCGCAAGAGCAACACGTGAGAAAATTCAGGATTTAGGCTGGGAAGTTCTACCGCATCCACCTTATTCTCCAGACCTTGCTCTTTCAGATTATCACTTATTGTAGATCTTAAAGCAACACCTTCGAGATATGGAATTGGACAACCGAAACCAACTGGCAATTAAGGTCGGCCATTTTTTTCGTCACAGCTCTCAGAGTTCTGGCGGCGAGGAATTGAGAAGTTGCCCTAAAGATGGGGAAGAGACATGAATCTGAATGGTTATTATATCGTTGACTGAGATTTTGTTTGGTTAAACTGTTGTCAATTTGAAGATTGTTGCAAAAGTGTCGCAAGACTTTTGCAACAACATATTAATTAGTGCTACAATAGAGAGCAGAGGAAGAAAAGCAAGAAAACAAAGGGTGGAATGAGTGAAATGACCACGTAGCGCGTCATTTTCCTCGGTTGTGAAGTTGTAAGCGAAAATCGCACTCCGGCCCTAACCTGATTACTTTACCAGCAGCGGAATTTCACGCTCCGGCTTCCCTAACTGTTCCTTTTTTCGCCTTTCGTGCGCCATGGAGCCATGCCAAACCTTAATAAACCCGGAAGGAACACCGCTGGCCGCCTCGGTGAATCAAATACAGGGTATATTCTGAATTAGGTGGTATATTCGGTCAATTCGATGACTCTGGGTGGTCCAGAGTTGCTTACAGAGTTGATGGAACCTAGTCATTTTTATGGTATGAGGTTGGTGCAAAAGTTCTCGGACATTTAGGGACAAAACAGTTTATTTTATAATATCTGAACAATAGCAAGGAGTCATTTAAAGCAGGCACCATTAATATCAACGTTCTTCTCTTTCCTATAACATTTTTTGACTGGAACCGAAACTGGCGCGCAAATCCTTTTCAAATTAAAGAAGTACCAAATGTCCGAGAACTTTTGCACCAACCTAATAGTAAGGAGGTACCGAGAACATTCAAGAGCGCAACGTTACGGCAGTAAATGTGGCCGATGGTGAAAAACTTGAGCTGCCACGACACGGGAAAGCTTTCTCGAACACGGTCATAAAAGTGAACGGGCGCATAATTGTGTGGGAAATGAAAAAGACTGGAGGAACGAGTGTTCTGCTTCTGGGCTTCACATAAAATTACATAAGACATCGAATGAGGTCGATTCGAAGTGAATGATGAACGACATGAAGGCGAGAGTAGATGGGTGTATAGGACAATGGGTAATGTTCAACTGATTGATAGGTAGTAAGAAGTAGAAATGTAGAGTATATAAACCATGACGACAGTTAAAAACTTTCCGTACCCGCTTCTGTAACCGATTTTACCTCCAAATGACAGAAGAACTGAGACTGACAGGACTTTCAACGAGAGAATGATGACGAATAAAATGTGTATAGAAGATGATGACTGGGTAGACCGAAGGGTGCGGAACGTGAATGGTATTCTCGAAACAAACCCCGAAATACCGCCCTAAAAACAACTTCGATGCATCGACTGGGCTTATTCAGAGTATATTCGGGCTACAGCGCTTTAGTGGCGAGGTAAGGGTCCCGTGACCTCCCTTCTGTTGAGCTGCATAAACCCCAAAGAACCCTCAATAAACGGGGGGACGTGTTGATGAATGAGCCCTTCATGCGCTATTGAGCCATGCTAAATCCGAATCAACCTCGAACGAGCACCGCTGCACGCGTTTGTGAATCAAATTCAGGGCTTTTTCCGAATTAGGTAGTATATTTAGACGAATTCGATTATTCTTGGTGGTCCATAGTTGTTGTTTGCAGAGTTATTGGAACCTCCGAATTCTAGCAGAACTGGTGTAAAACGATTATCTGACGTCGGTGCCAGTGAGATCCCGAACGAAATGGGTCCGTAATTGCTGTGTAAATCCGCTGAAATTAGGGGGCCGCTTTTCAACGAACAAATACACTGAAAGTACACGTCGGGAGACACTGCATAGCAACAGAATCGGGTCGGTTTTTCAATAGGAAAAGTGAACAAAGCGGTCAATAATATGCAAAAATGAACGCAGCAACCAGTTAAATATTGACAAGAAGAAGAACTAAATGCCCTACCTAGTTGCGAAAAACCAATGAGGGACTTTGGCTCCTCGGAGCTACAAGATCTTGGTGAAAAGGTGCAAGAGAGGACTTCATGTACAGCACAAAGTCGGTCGGTGTATCATACTTGAGGCGACAATTATTCGACCGAGCGAGTAGGCGGAGGTCTAACGACCTCACCTGGTGGAGGTGTAGAAGTCACACCTGCACAAACATTCACTCGCAATTGGGAACTGGAAAACTACTCACTCGATACGTGAGTACGTAGCTGTATACAAATACGCAAGCGACTCCATCCCAGAGGCAGACGAGAAATAGACGGCGGTAAGACTTTTTCAGCCAAATGGGAGTAACTTCAGTGACTGGCATCATTGCATCGTAGTATTCATTTTCCCTTTGGGAGAAACCCGCTGCTCACCTTTCAGACGGGCAACATTACAGTACCGGACATGTCTTTTGATCACTTGCCGGAAAAGCCGCTTAAACTCTCTCAAATGTCAACTATTCGTGAAGGGAGACATATTGTGAAGTGCAGCTCACCGAGCTCCATCGTTCGGTATACATATAAATTATCCACACCTGAAATTCTTCGAAACATTATCCCCTCAAATCTCGCGTGGTCGGGTGCCACTTTATCCGACCCCGCATTCTGGTACCTATTTACCGGACCCCGGTTGATGGAAGGTTTAAGGTTTCTTATGGATTTACGGTTGTACCGATATATGAATACCAGTCGATGGAGCTGGAGCTGCTGAGCTTAAATGTATGCATAGTTTCCAAAATGATTGAGTTTTAACAAAGACATTAAGAAAAGCCGCTCTGGAACGCTCCAAAGCGGTTTTTTCGAGAAGTGATCGAAAGATATGTCCGGTACTGTATGGTACCCGAGATACTATTCAGATCGAAATCCTTGACAGTGAAGGGATTTGGGGTGCTCCTCTTCTTGGCAAACAATCCTTGATGGAAGGTTTAAGGTTTCTTATGAATTTACTGTTGTACCGATATATCAATCCTTGTATGATAGTTGTAATTCCCGACTTCCCCACTCATAAGTAAGAAATGAACCATGCGATTCAGACTTTCGGAAAGAAGAGTAAAATTATGGTTGTCATGTAATTAGGTTCTTCCCTCAGGGTAATTAAGGAGATGAGTTCGTTGCCTACCCGCTCTCACCGAAATAAAATCGTGCACTTCGGGGTCGAGATTTTCAGAATTCTGGAGCTCGTTGTATTGAACACTCAACAGCAGAGTATGCCCTCGGGCAACACTGTACTAATGGAAAAAGTCAAAAAGTAGAAATCTGACGGCAGCCCGCGATCTCTGACCATCACTATCGACTGATGGTTGCCCTGCCAGACATGTTTCTGGCGGTGCCCTTTGTGGTGTCGTCCTTCGCCCATGCCTTTTCGACTTTTTCGTCATTATTTCCCGCCTTTTGCACGTTTTACCTACCTTCTAACAACCTTCTACCTTCTTACCTTCTAACCTTGTAAGATGCTGACAACAGTCACCTGTAGCTGCTGCCCTTTACCCGACCATAGGTAGCCAGGGTATGTTCATACTATCGGATTGCCACCGAAGCTATTGCACTAGATAGGGCTCGTGCGTGGATCCCAGCCCTTTCCAGACAAGGACGTTACTCGCTACACCAACGATGTATGTATAACGCTCTTTCTCGGGCCACAGAGCTGCTCTCTTCGGCACTGTCATGGTTGGCACGATATTCCAATGGCCAAGAACATCGGATAAAGTTCCAAGTAAATCAACCAGCTACATTTTTCCATATCTAATAATCATTGATTTGTTATGTATTCATTTATATTTACCTATGTTCATCTGAATCTTTTCTGCAGACCCTAATAAGTGCCGTCGGTTCTGCTACAGTACCGTTGGTATTTTTCCGCCAAAACGCGATTTAAACGATCTTGACCGTTTTCACTGTTCACTCGTCAGAAATCACATCAGAATTATTTGTATTGAATAAAACACACATGGCCGGAATCAGAAAAGCATGGTCTACCCAACAGTGAAGGGAGCGTAGCCAGAATTTTGCCGTTGTCGTTGACGGTACCAATGGCGGTGCGGTAATTTGGTTCTGATCTTTGTGTAAGGAAAGGTAAGAGGTTGTGCAAAGAACATGACAGTTTCACTGTTTTATCCAAATTCTTATTGTTCAATCAAAAAACTGGAATGGTATCCATAGTAATCCATGACGACAGCGCCATTGATTAGGCGACAAAATGGTGTCATCCCTCGGGGGAGCAAAGTTGGTACCAGAGTAGTTTAGGAAAGTACTGGTGGACTTGGAGGAAAATGAAAGACTTGGTGTAGCGACTGCCCCCGCAAATCATTGTGTAGACCAAATCTTGAATGGAAGACAGAAGCGAGGCGCGATCTGCGTTCTATTCGTCTGATGACGATTCGCGTAATTGTAGAGGTGTGGGTCGGCCATCGAACTTAATCCCACCTGGTCGGAGGTCATTATAGCCACCTAACACTGTTCACTTCGTGTTCCCCCGGCGGGAAATCGTCCGACAATGAAGGTAGGGTGATAAAATGAACCACGGATACCTCGGAACTCTTCTCTTTTCCTTTGGGTGCTCATCGTGCACTATTAAGAGGCGCTACTGACAACCGCGTGGTCGAACGATCGATCCCCGCCCGAACAATACAAACCTTCCATATCTTTGAGGAAAGATGGATTGGGATCAGAATTGTCTAGCAAGGTAAAGACAGTGGCTTGGTATAAAGGCAGGCCCACGCAAGTCATTGTATAGATCAAATACGCATCCACTGTGCCTCTACGATTCTGAATGGAACACGAACGCGTGGCACGTTCTGGGGAACTGACCAACACCGAATTTTACCTTGATTTGAGCGTTGTTTCCTTTATTTTTCGTTGCCTTTCAATCATCTAACAAGATAAGACACGATAAGATAAGCCAATGAACAACATGGCTATGCTGAGGAAATGTTGTTTCTCCTTTTTTTTCGCCAAGGTAAATATAACGGAAGGATAGTGATATAGTGGTAAGAACGCTGTCGGAAACACTAATTTTTGAAAATCTGCCAATAAAATCATGCCTAATGTTTATCTACTTATTTTGAATGCAACGATGGCTGTGGGTGAAAAACTCTAGTGAAGGAGCGCAAGATATTGAGGTCGACCTTGTTAGCTCGTCGCTGCAGGGAGGCCTAAAAGCGCTCAATTCAATTTCGAATTTTCATTCTTCCTCAAGATATCTAACCCTGTTGTGAACCAGAAGCTTAGTCGTGCTATTCTGATCTTCAGCTGACGTTTTATTTGTCAGCTTTAAATGAGCTAGCGGTACAGTCGCAAGAGGCGCTACGGACACTCGCACAGGCCAGCGAACGAACCCCACCCGGGCTAACCAAGCCTTTCATTCCGACCAGGTCGGGTAAAATTGTACCAGTCTTGTCTATGAAGATACCGACTTGTTATAGCGGCTGGCCCCTGTAAGTAATTGTGTATGCCAAAAACGTATTCACCATTCCTCTACAGTTCTGATTGGGACAGGAATGCGTAGCGCTTTCTTAAGGGGCTAATCATCGCCGACATCACTGCCTTTACCTTTAACCCCAGGCATTCTTCGTCTCAACCGCTTCCTACTAAAGGAATAGAATAGGCAAATAGTATATAGATTATGTTCCGTGAAGAACACACATAGTACAGATTATGTTCCTGTAGATTCCTATTGTGAGGAACAAAAAAGTATGAATGAACGTCGTATAAAGTTATATACGAGGGTCCATAGCCAATAACCACCTAGCTCGACCAGCTTCCCAATAGCACCGTCGTTCATCAAGATATGAAGCGTGAAGCCATGGGCTGCCATAGAATACTATACTACCGGTATATGGGCTTCGAGTGATAATGGCACGGAACGTGAAAAAGAAGAGAATTGATAAGAAGGAAGAGCTGCAATAATGAAAGCTCAATTTTTTTGACAAAACGACGAGTGCACGGCCAATTCTCTGAAGAACGATCAGCACCGATCACCTCTAGGAACATTTCTCGGCAGAATCAGAAAAATTGGTGGGCAAGACAGCGCCGATTCTGGAGGAGAGCTTGGAAATTCACACGAATGCTTGTTCTCAACGATTCACATAGGCGGAGAAGATGTTGGACTCGGTTACCTGGATACGAATGCGCTGGTTTAAAAAAACATTCTGTGTACATGCCATACCGGGAAGAGAACATTTACCCATCAATTGGAGAAGTTTGAGACCGGAAACTCCTGTCGTCATTAGAAGAATTACAAAGGATCTTCTTGCTTGCCATAGTTCCTTACTTTCTCCTATTTTAATTCCCCAACAACTTATCTTCCTACCTTACCAAAAACGTAACCTCTGATTTTTTTTCCAGGTATGATTCCAGAGCAAGTTTCTCGTAATCCCTCCTCCCTATTTTGACCCCAATTGGAGCTTGAGGCGCCGCCACCTCGGCGGCATGATGAATGCGAGCCAATTTGCCTCCAGGCTCAGCGGGAGGTCGTCGCCAACGGTGAGGCGGCCCTTTGAGTAGAAAAAAATTTCCAGTTTTTCTCGTTTTCTTCTAGGAGAGAAGCGGTCAACAGTGAAGTAAGAGGGGAATGGTTGAAGTGCTTCCAGAGAAGAAAATGTGATAGAATTGTGGGTGATAGATGGTTGTTCCTGCTGCAGGGAGAAATCAGGCCCACATTCATCATTGGTAAACCCCGATAAACCCAGAGGTATACCCCGAACGGCGAGCGAACAGAGATTCGTGAACGCGCGCCGGGGTTTATCGCAGGCTATCGCACCTCGCGATGAGGTAGGGTTTGGGAAACCTCGACGGTATCGAGCGGATTTATCACCGACGGGGTTTCGGAGAGCTCGTCCATGCGTGAATCTGGGCCCAGGATTCAAAGCAGTGAAGAGCGAGACTCGGTCTTCAATAAGCTGCGGTAACGCGGATTTCTTCCACTGCCAGGATAGACCAGGAGGGCCTGCGGGTGTAGTGCTAAGAACGGTTGCTGACATTCGCATGGTCAAGCGATTGATCCACTCCCGGGCTAACCAAGCTTTCCAATCCCTGCGGGGTCGGGTAAATTGGTGTCAGACTTGTCTGGGAAGGTAAAACACTGATGTGGTATAGCGGTCGGCCCCTGGAGGTCATTATATGTACAGGCCAAATACGCAGTCACCATTTCTCTCTGTACGATTCTGAGTGGAAAACGAGTGCCTGGCGCGTCCTTAAAGGACTGACTGACGGCAAACACTTTACGTTTAGGCTAAGGCTCATTTTCTTTACACGAGGAAATCCTTATTGCTCCTAGTTGCCAGTGATATACGAAAAACAGACGCTTTTCCCGAAAAATCATGCGGTCCTTCTTTCAGAAAATTACATGCCAAGGTTCCGAGGAGCAGAAAAGTGATGTGTGAAACAGCACGGATTCTAAAGAACATTTTGGAGATCCGGTGGAAGTCTGTTCTCAGGCCGTAGCCAAGGCGGAATACAGTAATCGAGGAAGCTGTAGAAAGGTAAGAACCATACGATTCTCGACGGTCGGCAGGAAAAGGCGGAAACCCAGCGGAGGTTTGGCGAGGAGAAAACGTCACCGAGCGAAGTGGAACGCTTATGAGCCAGGAAAACGAGAGTGATGTGGGTGTGTCCACACACACCTCGTTGAAGCGACGGCTAGCAGCCGGCAAAAAACGCCATGGAATCACCGGCTTTTCGACGGAAAAATGGCCCATTTTTCTGACGAAAGGAGTGCTGGCGAATTCATGTTCGCAGCGTTATTGTAGCCGGGTTTTAGTCGTAGCCGGCTGAAGATCGTTTCAGCTTTCCGTTGCCGCCCATTTTTGTACTTGGAACTTGCAAAAGTCGCTTTGTAACGTCCAAGGGCAACACCTTAAGCTTTTCGCCGGACACTGCAATTATGACGCCATCGAACGACGTCCTAAAGCAAATAGTCGGCTGCTACGAACCTTCAACGATTTTGAACAGCGCCATTCCGAATCTAATCAATCTTCCAGGCCGTTGTAGTGTTCGAGTGATTGATTAGATTTCGAGGGTCCTTTGGATGTCGTGTCCTAGTAATCGAGTACCTTACAGATTGGCAGCAGACGCTAACAGTCCGAAACTAGGGGTTGGAACTCGTCGAACCACGACTCGGTCCAGGAAGAGAAGGCTTCGAGTGCAAACTGATCTTCCCTGTTCCTTTCAGTTCTTTTTTGTCAATTTTGTTACTAGCTTTGACCGTATTGTACGTCCAGGTGAATGTACTGCTGAATAAATGAACTTCACTGTGGTTAGTATTTCTGGGTAAAAAACAGGGCGAAGATAGGATTGGACCACAGTGTCGATTGACGTCCTCCACTTTCTCTGAAGAAATCGATCGAAAGCGAAATTGAAGTAGAAGGCAAAAGTAAAGTGGTCAGCGTTGACCAAGACCTCTGCGTCACGGATTCGTCTTCCGTTAAGAATCGTAGAGGTACGGTGAATGAGACAATGGCTTGAAGAGGTCGGCCGCTATACGAAGTCGCTGTCTTTACCTTTCCTGGCAGGTCTTATACCAATTTACCCGACTCTGTAGGGTCCGAAGGCTTGGTTGTCGCGGCAGGGATCGTTCGCTCGACCGTGCGGGTGAGAGTAGCACTCTTATTGTACGAAGCTAGAGTATACATTCGAATTTTTTTTTCATTCGAAAGTGGGCACATAGGCCATGTCCAAATAGGTATGGGGCAAAAAACAAAGAAAGAACGAGAACGAGAGAAGAAGAAGAAGGAGAAGAAAAAGAGGGAGAAGAAGAAGAAGAAGAAGAAGAAGAAGAAGAAGAAGAAGAAGAAACACCAGAATGTCCACTCGATTGAGATGCTGTGCTAGATAACAGAGAAGGACGAGAGTGGAGGCAGATGGAAAACCATCATGAGGAGAGCGTAGCTGAAGATGAACGGATTCAGTTGGGTGCAACCTTTGAAAAGGGAAAGTCCTAAAGGGTGATTTCTTTGCTCTAGTGGCAGAGGTCGTGAAGCGAACTTGGAAAACGGACAAGCGCGGTTGCGATTTCTTATGCGCCATGGCTAGATCATTGACAGGCAGCAGTGGCTAGGTGCGGAGTATACATACATATGTATTCCCCGCTGACCTGTCTCTTCGGTGGCCAAAAACACACCGTCCGAACTTCCACTTATAGCATATCGTTACGACGGCAGACCTGTCCAACATGACAGAACGTACAATGGAGCGCAAAGATTCCGGGCAAGTGTGCCGCTACCTGATCTTCAGAGTAGAGTGGAGCATTCATACTTGGCAGTAAAGCGGCGGGCTAATGATGACTGAAGGGCTAATCATACTCTGGCCGCATCTGAGGAGGCTTCAGGTACATAATTATCGCAGATACCCCTTGTACTCTTACGTAGGCAATGATATTCACAAAATCAAGGTCATAGAATTTATGTTCTATGTGAATCTTCTTTATAATTATCGTCTACTTTCCCCTCTCAATCTGATTCTTTCACCTACTTACATACCCAGCCATCTTTAGAAACTAGGCCTATAGAACTTCAGTACCCTATGGCCTTCTTATTAGACCGCCCATGGGTGCGTTATCAGTTTGAATGAAGGGGCACCTGGGATACGGGCCCGCCCTTGGGTGCGTGTTCTAGGAAGTGTAGATCATTCTATGGTAGAAATTGCGAAAGCTTACAGCTCTACTTGTCTTATTCCCTTTTCTCCTCCTGTAAAATAAGCGTATTTCCTGATGAAGGTGATGGAAGCCTTGGTCAGCCCGGGCGGAGATCGATCGCTCTACCTCAACTATCAGAAGCATCTCTTACCATTGCACCACGTGCGCTGCTTTTAACTCTTGAATAATCCAGATAAATAAAAAACCCAGTACATAGTAAAGTTTACGATATTAAGAGTTTCTATCATTGCACCCATCCGAATTTATTTACACATTTTGGAAGTATATCGTATGCAACTAATTCTGCGGACTTTTTTGTTCAGTACTTCATGCCGGCACAACTAACTTGAACTTTCACTCACTCTCTTGTTCTATACACCATTCGATAGCCCTAATTGTGTACTGATGTAAGCTATTACATATTCTGCAGTGCTGCGCTTTTCGTTTTCTGTGGTTTTCGTTTACCGTAGTCTTCTCTGTAGCGCTCTATGTAGCTTCCTACTCAATATTTCAATAAGTATGATATTTAGTAAATTGCTGCACGGGTATTAATAGTGCCTTTCTTCCACTATCCCATCACGGTTAGCTGATACGGGTAGATGTAGCCTTGAGACGGGATTTATAGATCATATCCGACGGTCACGGCGGTTTTTGTGCCAGCGCTAACGAACTTCAAGGTTGTGACCGCTCGGTGAAGAACTGATAGCGCATTCATCACATTTACCGATTGACGGAACAACCTTTCGCTACTGACCGCTGCTGACTGACAGTGACCTTCGTGACGCCGGGTTGGTCTCGGCTAATAGAATGCTAATCATCAAAGGAATTTAGAAATGCTGCAAAAGCGGCGAAAGGAAAGATGACACATGGAGGTCACAGAAACTTCTGCTAGCCTCCTTTATTGCAATCTCATAGGGCTGGATTGCTTTTCTTACGAGACACCTTTTTACCTGAATGGATTCGATCGGAAGTCGGTGGCTGCAAAATCTCGATGGGATTTTTCGTGAAAAAAAAACTCGGTCGAGCGCTTTGATGTTCAAATCGCTGGTCTAAAGTGACAGGAAGAAATCGTGACGTCGCCGTAACCTGTTCCAGAGTGCCAGCCGGGTATGCGAAGACTCAGCTGATTTGGGTATTGGTATGAAAGTTGAGCTTTCACGGAGTTGACAGGGATCAAGAAAAAAAAGGAATACAAAGCTCATGGTGCCCGCGTTGATAAATCCCCTGAGGACGCGCCGTGCATTCGTGTTTTACTCAAAATCGTAAGGTCATGGTAAACGCATATTTGACCTATGCAGTGACTTGAGGGTGCCGGCCGCTACACTAGGTCAGTGACATTACCTTCTCAGACAACTTTGGTAGCAATATACCCGGGCTCGAGGGGATGGAAGGCTTGGACAGCTGGGTGGGGTTTGATCGCTCGATCGTGTGGGTGTCAGTAGCCCCTCTTACCACTGCACCACGCGGACGTTTTCAGTGAAGAAGAAGTACTTCGAGCGAGGGCTCTAAAAACTGTTCCGTCAAATCAAAGCCGGCGTAGTGAATGGGTTGCTATCAAGGGAATGCATTTTTCATCCTGGATTGCTTTCAGAAGCTCCTTAGATAGTTTTAAAGGTCCAAAATCATTAAGGCTCCTGAAAGAATGCTCCTAAATTGCTTTAAAATTATTCGAAATCACTTTAAAAGCCTTTGGTAGGAATTGAATAAGGAAGGCGAAGTGGAAACGGCAACGGAAGTAGGACTGAAAATTGAAAGTGAAATCTGCGCCAAACCGGAAACTTTTTGAATAAATTTCCGGCGAAACACTTATGCATAGGAGGGCGTAGTAGGGCAACTGTTGGTTAGCTAACGAAAGATGATCATTGAAAAGAAGGAGAGAGATGAAAATTGTATGAGGATGTTCGGGTAGTCTCCTAGAGGCTCAGAAAGACACCAATATCAACGATTCCCGGCGCTTCTTTCCACCTCCCTTGTCCTGTCAGAGCTGAAATTCTTTTCGAAATTGATGTTGTCCATTTTACTGAGGAAAAACCGAGACCAAACAGCGACAGCAAGCAAGCCTCTTAATTGATTTTATTCTCTTAAAAAGGTGTTCTTCGCTCTGCGTTGTCGGAATGGGCGCTGGTGCAAAACAGCGCGTAAGGAACTCTTTAAGATCACTCGGAAAATTCAGTGACGTATCTGTTTACTAACTGGCTACCTCACAAAAACAATCAAACAAAGCATATAAATTGACAGAGCGAACACATTCATTTACATTTTTATATTTTTACACTTTTACGGTTTTAAATAATGGGTACCGTGAACTTCTCTTAGTATGAAGGGATTCCACTTCCCATTCGCTCTTTAAAAATTGTATTGAATCATCAAGTTAAAAGGGTACTATTCCAAATTTTGGCGGAATATAATTCACTATGAGGGGAAAAACCGAAGAAATGTTCAGGAAGAACTTGAATGTTTTTGGGGAGTTAAACTTCGCAAATGCTTCTGTGCCGAACGAGGTTAGTAAGTTGGATCAGCTTTTATTTGGCCTAACGTTTCGACCCTTTCGTCGTCGTCATGCCGAGGTTTCAAGAAGAGAGAACTTGGGAAATTTTTGGGGAGTGTTTTGTTGCTTCTTTCTTGTGGAAAAAGCCTAAAAATGGCAAGATATTATATTATAATAAGAAAATGAAAGTAGGAGAAGTGCTGGTAAATAAGGTTAGTTGCGGTTCAAATTTCAACTCCTACAAAAATCATCGCGGAAAAGTTCATCCATCTGAATGTTTCAGTTTGGTTGAAAGCGAAACTTGCGCCAAACCGGAAAATTTTTGAATAAATTTCCGGCGAAATGTACATAGGAGGGCGTAGTTGGGGAACGGCTGGCTAGCTGAAGAACGGTGATCATTGAGAAGAAGGAGAGAAGATGAAAATTGCATGAGGATGTTTTGGTAGTCCTCCTAAAGGTCAAAAAAGGCACGACTACCAACAGTTTCTCCCGTTTCGTTCCACCTACCCTGTCCGGTCAGGGTTGAAATTCTTTCTGAAATTCCCTATTTTTTCTTTGAATTTCTTTTTTTTGTGTGGTAACATGAAACTATTCTGTTAATTACCGCTTTTTGTTTTGCGGGTTATAGACAAAGACTAGTTGAATGACTTAGGTAGGCTATTCGCGAAACACTGACATCGGACGGGATTGGTGACGGTAAAATTTAGTTTGGTCTTTTTGTAGTTTCCATGGGTGGTTTGTCTATCAACCACTTTTGCTTATAGTGCGCCTATGTGCGTAGTTAATCAACAAAGAAACGAATAAAAGTAGATCAGGGACGATGAGAAACCGCCCGAGAGCGGAAGGTGTACCAACAGGTCTTGCGTGACCCCCTGGGGGTAGAAGCTGTTCGAAGGCGAGACACAGTGCCGAAAAAGTTTCGAAAACAAAAAGCCGCCGCTTCCTAAATGGGATTCGATGTCGAGTTATCTGGAACGGGTCTGTAAGAAAGTCGTCAGATCAGCTTACGTCGGTGGTCTACGAGGTAGAAGTGGTGGCGGTGTGTTGATTGTGAATGAACCGGAATTCTGCTACCGACATTCAATCTGAACGCTCATAAAGCTTTGGGTAAAAACTTTGGTGGGTAAAAAACACCGTCGGGGACTTCTGCAGTGGGCTACTTGCCTCGGTGCCTCTCAGTGTGACGCCGCGGCGGAGAACTTGAAGTTTTTCATTTGAAGACTGTAGGACTTCCTGCTGTGTCGTGTCACTCAGTTATAGTCGAGGTAAAGGTAAAGGTAAAGGGGTCGGCGTTGATCAGCCCCTTGAGGACGCGCCACGCATTCCCGTTCCATTTATTGGCATGGTGAATGCGTATTTGGCCTAGTCAATGACTTGCGGTGGCCAGCCGGAGCCAGTGTTTTTACCCTCTCAGACAAGCTACAAATTTACCCGACATGGGTTTGGGTTGGTCGCTGTCAAACCTCACTGGACCCCTTTTCACTACTTGCTGCTTTTTGCAAACTCGTTCTTCGCGCCGTTTCTGCCCATCGAAAAGACCATCAAAAGAAACGTCTCCGGCCAAGAAACAGGAAACACAACGCGCACTTTTTTCCTGTTTTCTTCGGTCAAGCTCTTCAGAAGACCACTCATCGCCGTCGGAAGGTCATAGTTGAGAAAGTTGGAAAAAGAAAAGGTAAAAAGAAGAAGATGGATGAGTCAGTTAAAACCGATTAAAGAAGGAGCACCAAACCTGTGACTTTTTGAGGAAAACTGGAAATGTTCTGGGAGAAAGTTGACCTTTAGCCTTGATCGATTTTGATTTGGTTAAAAAATGGTAAATTTCATTCGATTAGGATCACCAACGGGAAGTAATTATAATGCAGAAGGGGATAGTATACTGAGGTCTACCTCACTAGCACGCCGCTCACCTTAGGTCTGAGAACATACACTTTGGGCCCTAAATTTTTGAAGTTCTCAAGCGCTTCGTATCTAACCGGGCACGTGGTGCAATGGTAAGAGGCGCTACTGACACCCGACCTATAGATCGAGCCGGGCCCGGGCTAACCAAGCCTTCCATTTCTCTGGATTCGTGTAAGTTGGTACCAGACTTGTCTGGGAGGGTAAAACACTGACCTGGGATAGCGGCTGGCCCCCCCGAGAGTCATTGTATAGACCAAATACGCATGCACCATGCCTCTACGATTCTGAATGGAACAAGAATGCAGGGCGCATCTTTGAAATACTGATCAACTCTTACACCTTTACCTTTTCCGTTAACCTTTGGAAAACTTTTACATGTGGGACTGGAATGATTGAAAAAGATAGGAAAAGGGCAAAGAATGCGGTTATCAATTTCAGATAATCACTTTTCGCTGCCGCTTTCTCCCCCTCCGTGTCTTCCATGATCCACATCGCAGTTAACGGGAGTTGCTGCCCTTCACCCAGGCATGCTTAACCCAGGTATTTCTTTACTATGCACAAAAACACTACGAAGAAATTGTAAAATTAACAAATAGATTCGCAGATAAGATGAAATAAGAGAAAGCACATAAGTAAGGAAGACGCACTTTGATACCTCACCTATTTCCTCACTTCTCGCTTCGTTCCTCACTCCTACTGATGTTTTTGTTTTATATGCATTTTAGTTTTTGAATTAATGTTGTTTGATTAATTGAATTTCGAGACTTGATGCCATGTTTTGACAATCGTTTTTTCACATACATAGGTGGTTTACCATCTATGTAATAAACAAACATACAAAAAATAAGAAAAGGTAAATGAATAAAATTGAGAGTACGTAGATCGAATTTAGATGTAGAAAGAAAGCAAAAATAAAAAAAGAGCGATGAATGCACTACATTTCACGAGAGTTTCTAGAAGACCAGAAGTCCTTAGGCCTGAAATATTTCGGTTAAGTATAGGTGATAAGTTTTATTTTAGTATAAGTTACAGTTCCGTTTGACTTTACAAGTTTTCCCTTTCCTCCGTTCGATTCCATACGATTCTTGCCGACTATTCGATAACCTGATTTGACAAATGATAAGTTATCAAGATCCTTGTCGTTTCTGAACACTGGAAAACAGAAGTTCATTTTCAATACAGATGACCAAATGTCCGAGGGGTTTTTCTATTCTAATTCGATTAGCTCACTTGTCCTTTCCAGCCGGCTGATTGACTGATTGATTGCGAGCTTTTCATCCAATAAAGCGACTTTTTGATTCGCTTCAAACGAACCGCAAAAGTCGGCGCACAATGCCGATCAATGCGATGAATGGACTTAAAGAAAGCACATTTCACAAGGGAATTTGAAAAAAAAACGAATAGATGGTCCGCCAGTAGAGGAGCAGTCCCGGCTTGAGGGCAAGGGCTAGAACTGCAACAATGGGTGGTGAGAAGCGGTCTCGCCTTAGAAGAGCACCTCTTCTTAATAGCCAAACGACAAAACCAGTTAATAAGTGGCATCCTTCTTCAGTAAACCTGGAACTTAACCCGAAAAAAAATCAACGAGAACGGCAAAAAAAGCAGTGTTGAAGTTTCAGAATGTCTCTGAAGGTCAACAGCTCTGCGGCGAAAATAATAAAGGAGAAACCTCAGAGACGAAATTTATCCAAGAAATAGTGCTGGATAAAGGTTAATGAATGGTACTTCGGCCCACATCTACCGTAGACTATTTGCCACTGATATAATCTAGCAAGACCAATACAGTGCGTTTCAAAATTATGTAGCCACCCTAAATTCAATATTTTCGCATTTTGCATTCCCTTTTATGAACTGGCGCTAGTAGAATTGGGTTCCCAGTAGGCGAAAATAGCCAGGTATACGGTAGTCGTCAAGGTGCGCCAGAATAGTTTTTATTATCTCATTTTTATCTCGACGTATAACATACCCTATAGAGTAGATCGGTATCGTATACCTCTTAATTTTGTTATTATTTGTATTATTATGTATTATTATATGTATTATTTGTTCTGTCTGATCCCATTTTGTGATGTTTTATGGTGCGTCTTATGACGTATTTAAATAAATAAATAAATAAATAAATAAATAAGTAAATAATCAAATAAATAAATAAATAATTGTAACAGAGGCGTGGAAAGACTTTTGGGAGGGGCGGTCATGGTCCGTGGCCCGGTTTCATTGGTTCCTTGGAGCATCGAGGAGTTTTTTGAGGCATAGGGAATGAGGCGAATCAGGTCGGAAAGTGGTTGTAGTGCCTATGTATGATTTCCTGTACCTATGTATGATTTCCTTCAGAGTTTGAAAAAACAAAAAGACACCTCAGACAGGAATGGTCCCTTCAGGAAATTTCCATGGAATGCAGAAAACTGCAATGCAATAGCAACTCAAAAACAGATAACCATACGGTAATCCTTCGAAGGCAAAAAAGCAACTAAAACAAAAGAACGAGGTACACTTATTGTTAGGGAAATTCATCGGAGTGCAAAAAAATAGAAGAGATCTGCGGAACTTGTGGTCCGCAAAAGTCGAAGTTTTCTGGAAATATGAAGAACAGGAATGAAATGAGACCATTGAAAAAAATCTCCTGAGGATTATAAAAACTGAAAAATTTTGAAAATTGAAGAAACGAACGGGAGATCATGATCCGTTTGTGGGTGTTCTTCAAATGGCGGGAAAATAATTGAGATTAAGATTTATAGGCGGGAGGTGCTTGTCCCCCGAAGGGATTTCCCTGAGGGCATTCCGTGCATTTTCGACAATCAGCTGATGGTTGTCCATATGTCAGATGTGGTCGAAGAGACATAAGAGGAACTGAATAACGATGGATATTATGGAACTCTGATACTTCGGTTGATAATGATAAGGTGATAACGATGATAGCCGCCCCACCACCGTGTGTCACCCTTCAGCGACACACCTGATCAGGTATCCGATCGTACCTGCTAGGTATTAGGTGTCGGATTCCGGCCATAAACAACTCAAAGTGTAAGGAAAATGATATCCATAGCTGTGGGCGTCGTCACTGGGAATTGGCTCGCTGTCAGCTTGATCCGTCGAGAGGACCGGATCAGGCAGCTGATCGGGTGGGTATACATCGGGGTAATCGCTTACCCTTTGGAATAATTACATGCAACTGTAGTAAACCCCAAAAGGTTAATGGCACTGGTTCCACGTTCAGTTCAGTTTCGCTCTCAAATGGTGCTCTCGGTCATGATTTTATTCATATTGACCTGCAAAATAAATAAGTAATATTATAGAAATAAGTAATATCCTCATGTTGACGTGCAAAATAAATGAATAAATAAATAAATTTTTCTTCCTCTTTTTCTTTTCCATTCTAACTCCTTTCGTAGGATTCCTAGGATCGCTTACTACTACTAGGTGGTGGTGTGAGTAGTATGATATTTTAATTAATAGATGAATAATTATATGAATAGAATTATATGAATGAATTGTTTGAATAAGGAATGAATCATTACACATAATATTCTGGGTTTTGCTAGCTACGTCCGCTGGCTACGTCGAGGTCGTATCGACTTCGCTCTCCCTTCTACACCGTATTTACAACAACAAAACGGCAATAAAACTTCTTACCAGTTTTTTCAATATTTTACAGCTCTTACCACGCTGGGTAATTTGTAATTGCTTGTACGGAACAATAATGTTGGTAAAACTCCTCTATGAACTGATTGGAGAGGTGCTGATTTCCCTAGTATGGTCAGGGGATCAATCTCTGTCAGAGGTTAATGATACCTTTGGGCGGATCGGGGAAGGATAAACTAGGCTCAGATTCATGAACGGACAAGCGGTCTCCGAAACCGCGGCGCAACCAGAACCGGACGGCACAGTCGATGAGGGATTGCGTTTAACATAGGAAGTTTAGGATAAGTAGACAAAGGTGAGCGCCGTTCGGGCTATGTCTCGGGGTTTATCGGGGGTTTACCAATGATGAATCTGGGCCTTGATAGTAATGCATAAACCCACATATGTATGTGCTGGCAGCAAATGCCTAAGAAGATCTCCATTGGTAATCATGGATTGGTTGGGTTAAACTCAGTCCTTCTACTTTTCATGTTTCTAATATTCCATCTGACAACATCGAAAGGCGAAAAAAAAATGAACGAACAACAGCTAAATGCGTTAGGCCGTCGAATAAAGTTTGTCCACCTAACAACTTAGTGCGGCAGAAGTGCTTAATTTCAACAAATAATCGACAATGCCGAGGTTTAAAGACGAGAGAACATGGAGATTATCCTCCTCAGTATGTGTTTTGTTATCTATCTCCAAATCGACGATGTTTGATCGGAACAACGAAACGAGCGGTAGAAAAACTGGTGCAAAACCGAGAAAACGATGAAGTGATAAGGTGATAGTGGTAACGGTAAGCAGCGGGATAAACAGATGGCGCTGACCATGAGCGATTAATGTCAAGGAGAAGGCGGCGGACGGCAGACGTGCGCCGTCAGTTACAGCACGATGATGTCGCCGTTGGATTTCTTTCCTTTCCGTGTCTTCTTCTTTCGCATTCGTCGAGAAGCGGCCGAAAACGCGTCCAGAAGAAATCTGAAGCGGCGTGAACATGATTGGAGTCGTCGATCGCGTTCCGAAGGCGGCCAAGTTTCAAAAGCAGACCAGGAAAAACGCCGATGATTTACGGTCTGCACTGATCACTGATTTGACAAGTTTGGAAGAAGCTGCACGGTGAGGAGGCCTTTCAAAGAGCGAAAATAAGAATATGGTAGCGATGTTGCTTCACTTTCCTCCCCAGGAAGGGGCTAAATCGGACCAAACATTGCAGAGCAGCCAGTTGTCATAAGGCTAGAGGTATCTAACAGTGATGCAGACGTGGGTAAGGTAAAGTAGTGAGTTTAAAGCGCCACAAACCAAAGTGAAATTCTGCTTTTTTGGATCGCTTTTGTATTAACTGAAATATGTAGAGGTAACGAGCCATTCGCCGCATCCACAGGTATGCTGGAGGTGGGCCTGGGCCCAGATTCATGAACGGACAAGCGGTCACCGAAACCGCGGCGCAGCCAGAACCGGACGGCAGAGTCGACGAGGGATTGCGTTTAACATAGGAAGTTTAGGATAAATAGACAGAGGTGGGCGCCGTTCGGGCTATATCTGGTGGTTTATCGGGGGTTTACCAATGATGAATCTGGGCCCTGGAGAATTTGTTGAGGCTTGATTGTGAAATTCAGAGAGAGGTCTAGAGATTTTTGGAAAAGAACTGCAGCTCTCTGATAAAATGATGATAGTTGATTTTGAAGGAATTGGAAAAAGGCCCTGCACAGGAGAGCAGGCCACAATTGACACGGACTCGTTGTCAACGTCATTAATCGAATCAAGGTGTTGCGCGGTGATCAGGAACCCGACAAGGTAGCCGGTCGATGTCCAACTTGGACATCAACCTGATCGCTGCCAGAGCAAGCCCAATAAAGGTAAAGGTACAGGTACCTGCATTGATAGGTTCCCTGAGGACGCGCCATGCATTCGTACTCCATTCGGAATCATGGAGACACGGTAAATGCGTATTCGGCCTATACGACTTGTTGGAGCAGACCCTATACCGAGTCACCTATCCAGACAAGTCTGATACCATTTTACCCAACCAGGGAGGGATGGAAGGCTTGGTTAGCCGAGATCGATCGGCCGACCGTGCGGTTGTCAGTAGCGCCTCTTACACTCTTACTGATCAAGCATTTTGATGTTAGAAGGGATTGAATTTATTGTAGTTCCCTTAGTTGTATTTTCGAGTTGAGTTGTCACTGATTTATTATACTTTTATTGTGAATTTATTAATGTTATAATTTAATATTGCATTTTGGAATTTATTTCTCATTTCAAGTATGGAGCGCTGACAATTGAACACCTTTTGGTCCGCCCTGGCTACGGTACATATGAAATTCAGTCTACAATTTGCTGTGCTTAGAACCTCTAGTTTTGTTTCTTACCTCAATTTAGTTTAGATTAGTCGGTTTCACTTTGTAATTGTGGACCGGTTCAGGAAACTCTTTATTCTTTTTGCGCCCATTTTTTTACCGCACTGTCTTGTCGCGACCTTTTATCAAGTTGCGAAAAATGACAGATTGACAGACAGAAAAATGACAGTTTTTGTCGTGAAGGAACTGACGGCAAATGATGGACTTTCGGCGTCGGTAAATCAAGTTTCTATTAGAAAAATCGAGTAGCTGGCTGAACACCTAAAAGAGACTTTTTAGAGTTTTTCGCACTACTACCGGAACCGTCACACGGGTTCTTGCCGTTGCTTGAGGTTCGATCTGATAAGATCTTGTTAGCTCATCTGACGAGGTGAGGACAACTTCTGAGTCAGACGCTTCAACAGAAACCTTTTTAAAACTGTTAAGTTGGGGTCGCGCTACGCATTCGTGTTCAATTTAAAATCGTGGAGGCATAGTGAACGCGTAACTGTCCTATACAATGCGGGGATAAGCCGCTATACCAAATTAGAGTTTTTACCTTCCCATACGAATCTGACACCAATTCACCCGACCCCGAAGGATTGGAAGGCTTCGTTAACTCGCGTGGGGATCGATCGCTCGGCCGTGCTGATGTCATTAGCTTCCCTTACAATACCGGGCGTGCCGCAAAGATAAAACGGGTGCAGAGGCGCTATTTGCGGAAAGGTGCGGTTTTTGGGACCCTCGCGTGCTAGCCCGGCCGAGGTTGAGCCACCAGTCGAGGAATTGAATGGGCAAGCGACCGAGAAGCAGAAAGATCAAATCTAGGACTTTACAAGATGCTTAGATTATCGGCGAAATTATTTGTCACTCACCTTCGGTAGTCCGTCTTGGATGCAGAGCTAGGTCGGTTCAGACCAGCTCAGCTACTCCAACTACAACTACTAACAATGATTACGGTAGTTTTTTTCGTACTCGGTTCACTTCTTGTGAGAAAACGTTGCCGGCGCCCTTTGGCAGTCAAAAACTCAACACAACTATGAGCGTTCTCGCACAGCAGTAAATCATACCCAGGAATGTGATCACCTCGAGACAATGAGACCTTTACCTGATGTGTCCCATAAATTTTCGAATAATGGCTTAGATCGCCTTCGCGGACGTTTCTTTTAGCTATCGCTCATGGCGCGCGGCCTTCTAGCAACAAGAGTCACGAGGAGGGTACATGGCACTGAAAAAAGAGGGAGAATTAGCAACGAATGTAGAACTAGTAGATCGTGCCATGCCACAACCTGATAAAGTTGGGCAAAATCACAGAATATGAACATATGAAGAGCAATGTTGCGTGTAGTGGTCTTTGAATCTCAACATCTCTCAAAATGTTTCACATCTGAATTGCTTTTTCGGAAGACGTGATACTGTTTTTCATTCTAAATGAGAAAAACTAAGTAATTCCATACCTGCTCATTAGTGTTCCGCGAAAAGAAGTGGTTAAAACCAAGAACTTTTTATTATTAATTATTTTTGAAACACGAAAATTTTTTCAAAATTACCAATAAAACGCATATCATGTACCGAAATAATGGCAGTGGGAAGCTGAATTCGAATTCAATTTACGCAAGTTAAGGTTCCGGAATTTTTCGTTTTGTGATGACAATACAGTGCGTTTCAAAAGTATGTATCCACCTTATGTTCGGCAGTTTCACGCTTCGCGTTCGTTTTTTACGAACCGGCGTTAGTCGCACTAGATTCGTCGTTGTCGAAAATATTTGGGGTGCTCTTCCCAGTAGAAAGAAGCATCTGCGACAAAAACAGACCGTTTTTGAATTTTTTGTTTATTTCAAAAATAGTCCATAGGACCACCATTTTCTCTTATAACATCGGACACTCTATTACGCATGCTACCAACAAAGTTTCGGAACACGTCGTCGCTGATGTTGTCCCAAGAGGTCACCATTGCCCTCTTCAGCCCTTCAACGCTACTGAACTGCTTGTTGTCCGCGTTGATCTGCCGGACAACAATCCGCCCCATGTTCTTCATAGGATTACAGTCAGGAGAACAAGTTGACCAGTCCATTGTTCGGATGCGGTTGCGCTGGAGCCAATCAGTAGTCGATCTAGGCACATGCACCGTAGCGTTATCTTGCTGCAGAACATGTGTCTGCCTTCTTCTACCTCCCAAGAAAGGAAGAAGGCTGGACTCCAGTACACCTTGGTACTCCAGACTGTCCATTCGACAAGATCGGAAGCTGTGCTTCAGCTTTCCGCTTCTGCAGAAGTCGCCCTATACCATTAACGAGCTGCCTCCAAAGTTTCGCCAAGAGAACACCATGGGAGATTGTAGCACGTCTCTAGAGTGTTGCCGGAAGCCATCGTGACTATCTAGGTTGGACTTGTTTTTATCACTGAAGATCACTTAACACTGAAACTCCGCCAAAACGTGCGACGTTAATGTGACGGGGATGTCTCTACCTCATACCACTGTGTCCCCATGTTCCTTCGCTGTTCCTGTATCCCCTGAGGAGATTCCAACGGCAACACTCGGAACCTATTAGCGCTGTTAGCGCTATTCGAGAGAAACCAGCCTGTAACTGGTTCATTTTAGACTAAAGTTAGAAAATAATGCCAGTTTTGAACTCAGTGTTGACAGACGAATCGATTGATATGTTCAAATTATTAAATGACCCACTAGGAAAGAAAAGAACGCTTTGAAGCGTTTCGGAGTGTTCCGTACGTTTTTAGGGAGAGAAGTTATGAGCTTTAATGTATTTCATATCACAGTTTTCTTTCGAATTATCTTTCGTATGGTTTGGTCCCGAAAAACGGTTAGTTGAGCTGGGTATATCTTGAGAAGTGAAAAAATAGTGCAGAAAACCGGTTCATCGCTATGCAACCGTGGGTGCGTTGACCTTCGATCACCTTATCAGTCGGCATCGATTGGCAGATTCAAAACAATATTGGTGCTGTGGTCAGACAGCGGTATCGGTCTGCGACGATTGCCTTATCGCTGTCCTATTTCTAATTTTTCTATGGGTAACGCTCACCATGTGGCTACCCAAACCCCTACCCAGCTACATACCTATTTTCCTCGATCATTTTCCACTTTTTATGTGCTCGAAAATGTTGCAGTGGTCGTTCTTTGGTTGATGATGTCGCGGTGCACACGCCGAAATTTTCTTCAGCGCGCGTAGAGCTTTTTATTATTAAATATTCACCTATTTTTTACCTGAGAATGGGACGTGGCCACATTGAAATGTATAGTATAGGACACAGATACAATTCCATGCTATGTATTACCAAAAAATGAAAATCTGTAGGTCTTCCGTTCTCTTTTTCTCTCTTTCTTTTATTTTTTATCTCAACCTAGCATCGTTACTCAGAAATCATTGGAGATGATGTAGGTGTTCAGGAGCTGTTGCTGTAATTTATGGATTTTTAGTAGTAATTAGCCTACTTCCTGGTCTGTGGAGGAGGGACCATGGTTTTGCTCAAAATTAAGTCTGTCTTTTCTCACAAAGCCATCTGTTTTTGAACGCTTGCTTTCTTCCTGGAAACGATTTTCTTTCTCTTAACCTATGGTTATATGAATCATTGAACCCGTTGATTTCGTTAGAAGTTTTCCCTAATATCGGTTGATAGTTGATCTGGACCAGTCCTCTCTTCTCCTGAATTTTTGCTCTGTTTGCATAGAATATCTCAATTATTCTCAATTTTTCTATCATCTCTTAATTGGTGTTACATCCGCTGATAACTGGCTGAACGAGTTTTTAAGAAGCTGCCAATTTTTTTTAGTTTCCAGGGCCTTCATCTTCCAGGGCGGGTTATTTTGTGCGGTTGATATTCCGTTCAATGTTTTTGGGACTCAAATTTTTTTGCTGCGGTTTCTGGTTAGAAATCGATCTTTCCTTTCTTCATCCGTTTCCTTCTTTCTTTTCTCTTTCTTTCTTCTTTTAGTTGTCCTTGTTGAACTCAGCTCTTCCTTCCTATCGCAACACCCCGGCAGCGTTCAAGGACTTTCTACGGCCATTTGCCAGTCCATTGCTCGTTCTTTTCGTCATCCAAAACCGGCTTCGACGCCGCCACCTTTGGTCCGCTGCCAATTCGATTGAGTGCACCTAATCACTGATGGCGAGGTCACGGTTGTCAGTTATTGACTTGTAAAGATGGATTTATTCCGTCTCTCTCTTTCTCCACCCTTTTTTCCTCCGTGTTAGCGCTTATTTCAGCATCTTTCCGGTGAAGTGATATAGGTATAGCGACTGGCCCCTGTAAGTCATCGTATAGACCAAATACGCATCCACCGTGTCCCTACAATTCTGAATCAAACACGTATGCGTGGCGCATCTTTAGGAGACTCATCAGCGCCGTCACCTTTACTTTTACCTTTACCTCTATTGTCTCATGATTTCAGATGCGGCTCTACGCACTTGTTGTTACTGCCCTTTGGGTCGTCGTCGACTCAGCCAAGGTGCTGATCATGCCGAGCACCCTGTATCCAATGCATGGATATACGATGAAGCATCTGGCCGATGAACTCGCCCGCCGGAAACATGACGTCACGTGGCTCGAGTACGGACCGCTACAAGTGAAATCGTTTACTTTTTTTACATTCTCGGTCTAACTTCGTGAAAAATATCTCAAATTATTTCTTGTTTAATTAAGAATTTTCCTTTATTCGATTCCTTGCGATCGATTAATTCAGCCGAAGTTGTTAACTAATTAGGACGTGTACTTGAAAACGCGATGAATTTCTGGTTAGATTTTTGGAGGCCTTTTTTTGCTGGAGATTTCTCCTCACGAGCCGCGTGTTACAGTGGTAAGAGGCGCTACTAACATCTGCACGGTTGAGTGATCGATCCTCGGACAGGCTTACTATGACTTTAATCCCTCCGCTGCCGGTAAATTGGCACCAGACTTGTCTGGGAAGGTAAGGACACTGACTTGGTATGGCGGTTGTTCTTGCAAGCTATGGTATAGGCGAAATACGCAGTCACCATGCATCTACAGGGTGATCCACATGAAGCGTTACACAAAAAAACTACTTGCAGCTCTTCATTAAACGAAGCAAATAAGATAAAAGTACATTCATCGGAAAGGCAAGAAAATTCTTCATAACATTTCACACATCACATTCGAAATGGCCACCTTTGGCTTCAATGCAAGCGTCCAATCTCTTCCGGAAATTTTGGAGAATGCGTGCAATCATCTCCGGTGAAATTTCGTTCCATGCTTTCTCCAGAGCTCTTTTTCAGTGAAATAAGGGAGCCATGTCTGGAAGAGCAGGCTTTTTGCTCTAGGATCGACCAGACCGCGAAATCCATAGCGTTTAGATCAGGCGAGTTTGAAGGCCAAATTTCCTTCGTCCAACAACTCGGAAAATTGGCCTCACACCACTCCATGTTCTTCTTGGCACTGTGGGCTGGTGCCCAATCCTGCTGGAACGTCCAGGCGATGTTGTTAGCATTTTCTTGTGCGCAACGTAACACCTCGTCCTCCAAAATTTGCTTTCGGTACACTTCGGCATTGATTTTAACATTTTTTTGAATAAAAACAAGCTTAGTCTTGCCTAAGCCCGATATTGCAGCCCATACCATCAGGGACTGTGGAAAATGAGTTCTTCCGATGTTCACTGCTCGCTGAGATCCTTTTGGCAAGAGTTCCCGTTGGTTCTGTGCATTTTGAAGCGGTTCCACAGTGAAAATCTTCTCGTCCGTGAAGAGGATCCGGTCGAGCTTGTCACCGCGCGTAAGGGGCACCATCCTTCTGCATTTCTCCAGTCTCGATGTCTTCATTTCGTCGGTAAGTTGGTGACCCTTGGCGAACTTGTAAGGAAGCAACTTCAGATCATCTCTAATCAGTCTGTGCATGGTTGTATAACTTACATTGTGCTCCTTTGGCAGTTTCCTATTGCTCCTTGCAGGATTCCGGGTGACTTTGTCCCTGACGGCTTCTAGAAGAGCTGGTGTCCTCGCAGATCGTTGTGGTCTTCCTCTCGGACGGTTTGTGATCTCTCCAGTTTCCTCCAAGCGTTTGGTGACTCGATGAACCTTTACCCGATGGAGCTTCAGCGACTTCGAGATCGAGGAGACAGAGAGACCGCGTTTGAACAGTGCGACCACTGCCGAACGGTCCTCTAGTGAAACCATGTTTGAATGGAAAAGGGAAATATGGCTGGTCATATTAGCGCTAAATGAAACGGGAAATACGAATAACGGGATAGAAAGGCGCAAAAATGCAAGGAATGTCCGAAAATGGCTTTTCTAAAGCGCGTAACACTTCATGTGGATCACCCTGTACGTTTCCGAGTGGAAGACAAGTGCACGGCGCGCCTTTGGGTTACTGAGCAATGTCATCACCTTTATCTTCACCTTTACTTGACTCACGGAAAAAGGCCAGTAGAATTTATTCTTTTTCCCCACAGTGTACGTTTCCTTATCTATTTATTGTCTTTTATTTTTACTTTTATTATTTTTTATTTATTTGTTAATCATTAAATTATTTGTTTATCAATGTATTTTTACACTAATCAACCAGATATTTTATCCCTCGTTAATCCTTCCCTTTACACACAATTATTTTCCATAATTTTGGGCACGACTAGCAACGTCTGAAAGTCGACATTCAATTTCCCTCTAAACGTTCTGCTTTAAGTGCGATCGGTGGCGATAAAGATCAATAATCGATCGATGGTAATCGAAATTTTCAGTCGAAGACATCGTTGTCGAAGGATGTGAGGCGCATCTACTGGCCGGTACAGTTCGATCATGCCGCGTTCTCCGATATGTTTGTGCATAGAAATCACTCCATTCACGACCAGGTTCGGATTTTTCACTTTTCTTTTTTCTTTTTTTCCTACAATTTCCTCCCTTTTGCGATTCCATAAATGATCTGACTGGCAAGTTGGCTGATTGCTTTGGGTCACGATGAAAAGAGCTCAAATGGTAATCACTATCTTCTTATCTGTTTTTATTCTTATAAAAGCTCTACCAGTGCCAAAAGTTACACGATGGTCTTTGAGTTCGTTGGTTTTCTTTGGTTCTTGGTTTCGTGTTTTTCCGTTAAGGTTCTTCCCTCCACAGTTAACATTTTTTCTGTGGTGTTATGTTCTCACAGGTGTGCTCTGTTTGATTTAGTATTTGCTAATGCTGTTATGTTTTTAGCGCGTCAATTGACTTAGTTGACGTATTTGATAAATAAATAAATAACTAAATATTCGTTGTTATTTCATAAATATTCTATGTATTTCATTAAATATCCACCAGTGTGACCACCATGGGCGGAATTTTTACAGTTTGTTGAAATATCTGCGACATTTTTCTATTGTTCCTTCTTTTTTCTTCTATTTTCCTTTTTTTTTCCAAAAATATCTGTTTGCAGCTGTGGGACCCAAATTTCGAGATGCCGAACGAGCAGACTACAGCGTGGCTGGCGTCGGTGAGGCTGTGCGACCGACTGCTCACCAGATACCGAACCAAGTTAGACGAATTGGTGAAGGAGAGGTTTGTCCTTTTCAATCTTTTTATTTCCTTTTTTTGTCATAACCCTAAGAAAAGACAGAGCCTGTGATGTCCCAGTCTGTTTTAGATTCGATACGGTAGTCGTTGACGACCTCTACAATCCATGCGGAATGTTGCAAGTGGCACTGAAAGGTGAGAAAGCTACTACAGTTCATTGTATTTATTACATTTTGTATTGTTGGCAGAACAGGGGCGGGATGGTCGAGTGGTTAAGAGCTTTGGCTCAAGATCTCGATGATCAGGGTTCAATCTCGTCCCAGGCAGAAATCATTGCCTAGCTTGGAAATAGCTGAAAAGGGTGTCGCCCGTGCCCGTGTGACAGGTCGGCTGATGGAGGAAAACTGTCACAATCACAAGACGTATCGATGGTCGCATGCAAGAAAGCGGCGCTCAAGAACCTGCGATCGAGGACGATATGGCCACCCACAAGGAGCTTAAGACTGAGACAAGATGGCAGTGTGGCACCTCAACGAATGCGGGAGCAGCACCCAAGGAAAAAGAAGACGGAGCGACTATCATGAAAGACGTACCCCGTAACTGATCGGGATAAAAACGTTGTGGAATAAAATATTGTTAGCAGAACGCGCGCGGTACATGGTAACAGTCGCTACTGACATTCGCACGGCTGATCGACCGATCCGCGGCCCGGGTTTACCATACACCTTCCACATCATATACCTTCCACCCCTCCGAGATCGGGTAAATAGGTGCCGGACTTCTCTGCGAAGGTGAATGCGCAGCGTTGGTATAGCGGCTGACCCTCGCAAGTCATTGTATAGGCCAAATACGTATTCACCACAACTTTTTGATTCTGAATGGAACACGTATGAGTGGCTCGTCTTTAGGGAACTGATCAACGCCGACACTTTTTACTTTACCTTTTACCCATCCAAATTATTGTTTGGCTTCAGATTCCTCTTGCTTCGATTAAAAATTTATACTTAAAAAGCAAAGTGACATATGTTTTGGGCGGTTATCCTAGAGCGAAAAGTCCTTCGAGGTACAGTCCCACGAACTGCGCTAGCCCCTTTTAGTTGATCAATCGATTTCTGAAGGCGATCAATGTCTTCCCTCTATAACTGCTGATTTTTATAGAAGAAATTGAAAATATTCTCCAGGCTCCGTGTACATCTACTGGAGTATGACCGGCATGCGAACCGAGTCCGCGTGGGCGAATCAGAGCCCATCGCCGCCCAGCTACTTACCGGTTGCGGGCACAAAGTACGGTAGTTTTAGAATTCCTTTTTTCTCTTTTTGATGCGTTTTCGTATAATTCAAAGGTCTAATTTCAAAAAAAAAGTACTGAAACCTTGCAGGCTTACCGATGATCTTACATTCGTGGAACGAACCTTCAATCTGGCCTCGTATCTGCGGGCGCTTTACATTCATCAACATCTGGTTCTGCCGAGAATCGATGCCGTTTTTCAGGTAATCCGCCACTAGCTAAGCAGTAATATAATAATATAAAGTCAAAAATAACATTATCTGCTTGAAATTTATTTCTTATGGAATAAATAGCTTCGCAAACAACAAAATTGATCAGGTAGAGCACTCATAACCACGATAACACTAAGCAACATGAGGTTAAAAGCTGAAAAACTCGAACTGATTGAAAGAGTTTCAAAAAATTCATATTCAAAAATAAAAATGTAGGAAAAATTTATGAAGACGTAAAAATTGAGTTTATATAAAAAGTGGTCGCGCGTGGTACAGTGCTAAGAGGCGCTACCGACACCCGAACGGTCGAGCGACCGATCCTTGCCCGGCTCGCCAAGCCTTTCATTCCTACAGGGCTGGGTAAATTGATACCTGGCCTCTACGAATCTGAATGGAACCCGAATACACGGCGCGTCCTTACGGGGCTGATCAATGCCGACACTTTTACCTCTACCTCTTTTGACCATAGAAGACTGTGAAATATCCGATTGTTCACCTATTCTTTCTTTAAAACCTGCGTTAGAAGACTTCTGCGCTTTATCGCAATTGAGATTTGTTTTTTTTATTTTCCCATTCAATCAACCAATATTCGAAAAATTAATCGATCACTCTCAATTAATCGATCAATTGATTTTTCTCATTTTCAGAAGCACTATCCAGGAGTGGCCACGGCGTTCGACATCGAACGAAACGCCTCGATTAACTTCGTGAACAATCCGCCAATCTTCGACTTTGCCCGACCATACATGCCACGGGTGAACTTCGTCGGCGGACTTCACTGCCGGAATGCCACCGATTTGGGTGGGGTAAGTATAAACCGCTGGGTTTGTTTAGCCCGAGATGGTAGAGGTTTCAACGATAACTATTATTTGTTAGTTAGTTAAGTGTAGCCAGAGGAATGAACGAGTCCAGCCTAATGAGGTTGACCTTGTATGGTCGTCGTGCTGGCGAGTTCAAGGAACTAAAAAAAATAGAACCTGAAATTCAGAATTTTACTACCTTTCTTTACCACTCTTCCGATTCTGGCTGTGTCGTTTTCGGGCGATAAAACTTGTGTTAGAAGGGGTTACGGTAGGGAGGCGGTAATACTGTTTGTTTCTTCAATAATTTTTGCCGAATGTTCACTGACGGTGCTGTAATATGCCAAGATTCATCGAGAACCGGAAGTGAAACGCTTATCCCTGATTTTCAGGATTTGAAGAGATTCGTCGAAGCAGCCAATGATGCGGATGGATTTGTCCTAATCACGACCGGATCAACCGCTCAGTGGTCTCGTGCACCAGAACGTGTCAAGGTGGATTTCCCAGCTTATTTCCTCGTCCTCTTCACCCCTTTTTCAAAATCTTAGAATTCCTCAGTTAGGGAAGATTTATTATTTCATTCATTTTTCTTTCACTTTCAAATGCTTGCTGCATATGCTAGTAAGCAAAACGAAAAGATTCCGATGGAGAATTCAGTTCAAATACTCTCCAAAGGGACCATAAAATATAGATATGCTGTGAAGAACTACAGTGCCGGATAAATGATAAATCGGCGGCAACGGCGCTTTTGTGCGCCGAAAGGCGCTGTTTCCAGGGTTCACACGTGGTGACCCGTACAAAGCCTATCTCAATTCATTTAATGGGGGCCCCGCATTGTAATCCGGCCGAATGCGGAACCTCGTTGAGCGTGAGTCACCAACCGAGGAATCGAAGGAGAAAGGGACCGAAAATCGAGGGGTAAAAAATCACTTGTTAACAAGTTCCACGAATTACTTTTATGAATAAATCAATTTCAAGGGAAAGGTAGAAAAACGGCGGCTTCTTCGCAAGAAAGCGCCGCTGGCGCCGTTTTCTCGTTGCGCCGCGTCCGGTGCTGTAGTTACAGTGGCGGTCAAAAAGATATGTCACTTTTCATTTTCATTCAAAAATAGCTTAAATCGAAAAGAACCTGCTATCAGTTGATAGTTCTGAACACTCTATTTAAAAATGTGTCGGAACATACCGCTTTTACGAATTCTGTGTTTTTTAAAAGTGATTTTTATATGCTATTTTGAACAAAAACATCTCAAAAAGCACTGAGTGTAGGATCAATCTGAGACGACATTCTAGTAGAGCATGTTCTAATTATTATAATATGCTACAGGCATTTGATTCAAATCGCCTATAAAATGTAGATTTTTCCGAGCAAACATTTTGGTGGTCAAAAACCGGTCAAATTTTGGGACCATGTTTTAAATAAAATTCAATATCTTCCTAACTTTTCAAAAAAATATACCAAATTAAAACATTGTTGAACAAGATAATTTTCTCTTGGGATAATTGTTTTTGTTTCAAGACTAGTTTCTTATTTTGGGAGAAAATTCTTTTTAAATTTGAGATTGCGTAAATTGTTATATCTAAAAAAGTTAAAGAGGAACCGACTCCATTTTTCTCAGGTTCACAGTATATTTGTCGTTCTTTCAATACCACACGTAAGCTAGAATAAATCAAAGTTTTTCAAAAAAGATATACAACGGCGCACACAACCGTCTTTGCCCGCGCCGTGCACAATACTGGTAGTGACGCCGCCTACAGCGTGTATTACTCAAAGCGGTATATTTTTATGAAGAACTTTGTTTTCTTTTAGCTTACGTGTGGCGTTGGAAGAACCACATACTATAAACCGAGAGAAAATGGAGTCGATTCCTCCTGAACTCTTCTGAATATAACAGTTCAGGCAATCTCCACTTTAAAAACATTTTTTCACAAACTAAAAGAAGAGCTTGGAAACAAAAATAAAAACTTCAAAGAGAAAATTATTAACAAACTAAAATTAACAAACTCAAATTTAATGTAGTTTAGTTGAGCAGTTAGGAAGATATCGATTTTTGTTTAAAACATGGTCCTGAAATTTGACCAGTTTTTCACCACCAAAATGTTTGCTCAAAAAATCTATATCTTATAGGCGATTTGAATCGAATTTTCGTAGCACATTATGATAACTGGAACATGCTCTATCAGAATATCGTCTCAGTTTGATCCTACACTCAGCGATTTTTGAGATATTTTTGTTCGAAACAGCATATGAAAATCACTATAAAATATTTTTAAAAAAACACAGAATTCGTAAAAGCGGTATGTTTCGACACATTTTCAAATAGAGTGTTCAGAACTATCAACTGATAGCAGGTTCTTTTCGATTAGAGCTATTTTTGAATGAAAATGAAAAGTGACATACCTTTTTGACCGCTACTGTATATGACTATATGGTATTTAGATTGTTTCTTTTTTAGGACATCTACCTCGAGACTTTCCGAGCTCTGCCCACCGTGCGATTCGTCTGGCAATACGACGGCCAACCGATCGAGCACCTGCCAAAGAACGTCTTCGTCCAGCCATGGCTGCCGCAGCAGGACCTTCTAGGTACATACGTTCGTGGTGTCGAGCAAAAAGTAAGAAGTACAAAGTTCCAAATATACCTTAGAAGGCGGTAAAATAAGGACCAGTCCGTGCGAAATTTGGGTCACTATAACGTCTGAACGGGTCTTTAACAGCTTCACGATAGAGCTCGCTACTTTCCATTGATTACACTTTACTTCTTAGTTTTGTTTCATCTATAATTACTGTGATGTTACATAAAGGTGAAGGGAAAGGTAAAGGTTTCGGCGTCGATCAGTATCCTAAGGACGCTGACCCCGATGGGATGAAAGGCTTGGTTAGCCGGGGTCGGGATCGACCGCTAGACTGTGCCGGTGTCGGTAACCTTTAACCAATGCATCACGTTTGCTTTTATGGAGGCTAAAATAATAATATAACACGAAATATTAGTGGAGCTGTACAACAGAACCAATATTTCGTTGGGTATTTTGAATCTAGGCCTTCTAACTGCATTGCGTGGAATTGAGGCTTGGCGAAGAGTTCTGTTAGGATTTTCTATTGGGCATAACTACATGGTACTCATAACAGACGCCGATTACCTTTACGTTTACCTAAAAACATGGCTTTGAATCTAATGAAGACATATTCAAGAAAATGTTTTCTCACCTTCCTACCTTTTTTTCTGAATTTCACTTTCTCAAAGTTGAGTCGAGTTCATTTTTCTGTTTGAAGTCGGAACAACTCGTTCTAAAACCTCCTTGAGCGGAAGTTGGAACGAATTTGGTTTTGAAATAGTCGTTGTTTCACTAAACCCGGATAATATCCTCTCGAGGTAACCTCGTTAACCCGATAGTAGCCTATCGGGGTAACCTCGTCAAGCCAGTAGTTAACCCAAAATGCTTTATGGTTCAAGGAAGCTGTTGGGCGCACTGCAAAGCGGATAAATAAATAAATAAATATTGAAATAAATAAATAGGGAAATGAATAAATGAATAAATAATCTTGCGAGAACCCTTCTACGGCTTCACTTCTATGACCTATTTTGGATTCACCCATCCTCTCATCTCCTAGAAATATCAGATCTTCATCCGTCCTTTATGAAAAAATAGCGAATCTACTAGTGTAGAGCGACAGAGACCGTAACCTACCGTAACCTACAGTGATCCACCGTATTCAGGCCATCCAAAATGCCGCGTCCACGTATCGCACGGTGGCACGAACAGCGTTATCGAATCCGTATGGCATGGAGTTCCGACGATCGGAGTGCCGCTTACAGTAGCCGGTGACTCTCATTTATTTATTTATTTTGTTTACTAATTTGTTTATTGTTTATTGTTATTTATTTCATAACGAGAAGACAAATTTAGACAGTCTCCCATTCAGGTCACGATAATTTGCTTCGAATAAGCGCTCGAGGCGCTGGATTGTTGATTCCCAAGAAGGAATTCTCTAAAAGCAGCTTGGTCAAGGCGCTGAAGGAGATCAGAGATAAAAAGTAGGTCTATCGTTAAAATCATCCTATCACTCGGTATCTCGTGCCACGCTCACAAATTTACGAAAATATTGGCATTTTAATGGTGCATTTCAGGTACAAAGAGGAGATGCTGGTATTCCAAGACATGGTCCGCGACGTGCCATACACGGAGCTCACTCATGCCGCTTTTTGGGTCGAGTTCATCGAAAGACATCGGGAGGTGGGTATTTTTTTACCTTATTCCCTTGGGAGAACCCGCGCGGTGCCGTGGTATGAGGCGCTACTGACTCCCGCACGGTCGAGCGATCGATACTCGCTCAGGCTAACCAAGCCTTCCATCCCTTCAGGGTCGGGTAAATTGGTATCAGACTCGTCTGGTAGGGTAAAGACACTTACTTGGCATAGAGGTTGTGCCCCGCAAGTCGCCAAATACGCATTTACTACGCATTTACCATGAGGGTAAATTGCTACCAGACTTATCTGGGAAGGTACGGATATAGACTTGGAAGAGCGGCTGGCCCTCGCAAGTCATTGCATGGACCGATTACACTTTCATCATGCCTTTACAATTCTGAATGGAACACGAATACATGGCGCGTCTTCAGGGGTATGACCAACGGAAGATAAGAGATAAATAAAATAAAAAACTTGTTCTGAAATTGTGGAGATTGAATTGCTTTTATTATTTTTTGAATCGACCGTGACTGGAAAGGCACAGATGAGATTAATATGTAGGCAAATATGGATAAATAAAGAAATGAATTGCGAAAATGGAGGTAAAAGTAAGGGTACCGTCATTGATCAGTTCCTAAGGACGCGCCACGCATCCGTGTTCCATTCAGAATCGTAGAGGCATGGTGAATGCATATTCAACCAATATTAACCTATTTAGCCTTATATCTACAGTTGTGATAGCCAGCCGCTACACTAAGGAAGTGTCTTTACCTTCCCAGACAACTATAGCATCCAGTTACCCGATCCCGGCAGCATAGATGGCTTGGTTATCTCGGGAAGGGATCGATCGGCCGACCGTGCGGGTGTCAGTAGCGCTTCTCACCAATGCGCCATGCTTTCCCTGAAGAGATTAATGATTAAAATATGGAAATAAACAATTAAATTTCGTAAATCTTCCCGTTCAGGTGCCGCATGCTCGATCTGGAGCCGACAAGCTGAACGTGTTCCAGTACTTCCTCGTCGACGTCATCGTGTTTATGCTCTCCGTTCTTCTGCTGATTTTCTCCACCATCTATTTCATAATAAGAACCATATTTAGAGTTGTTAAATACGTCATATTTCTTCCATTCAATCAAGCATATTCCACCCCCAAACAGCTCAAGAAAAATATCTCTCATTCGAAGAAAAGAAACTAATGACGTCATCAATGTTTTGTTTGGAATTCCTGCATATTAGAGACCATATTAGACAGTCGGCATCACCCAGAATTTAGCTTTGGTCGTCCACTTGCTGTGCCTAGCTGTGATTGTGGTATTGATTGATTGACGAATTCAAGATTCAACTAGAAATTAATGTCTTATAAAATGTTTTTTCGGTGCTTTATGCTTGTATAAAAATATAATAGTGAAAATATGTACATTTACACGGTGAGAGACCATCACAGTAACGTTGCTATAAGGAACTCTATCAATTGCTGGCAAGAAATACAGCACCGGACGTGGCGCGACGATAAATGGGCGCCAGCGGCACATTCTTGCGTTGAAACCGCCGTTTTTCTATATTTTCTTTAAAATTGATTTTGTCGTAAAATAAGTGCATATTTAAACTCTGCAGCTAGAGCTCCATCTTTCCATGGGCGGAGTTAATCTAGAACTAGTCAACAGTCAATTTTTCGACCACTCGATTTTTGGTTTCAAGCCCCTTCAATTCCTCGTCTGATGGCTCATCACTCGACGGGTCTACTTCTCTGACCACGGGGGTCACCTTTGGGTCACCAGGCGCGGACCCCGTAAACGGCAGCTTTCGTCGTAAAGAAGCGCCGTTTTCGTTGTTTTATCGTCGCGGCACGTCCGATACTGTAGCTGTTGGACTGACGACGCGTCCCTCCACTAGCTTAATTCACTCAGCTGTTTTCTGCTGCAGCTTTGGGACTTCTAAGCTGCAGCAGCAGCATGTGGCTGTTGTCGGCACTCGGCTCGCGTATTGGTATTTCATTCGTTTGTGCATAAATTGCCGTCAACATCCTGCCCACGACGACTTCATGATAAACACTTCAGAGCGTGTGACGAGAGCCGGCCAGCCAGCCAGCTAGGCCAGAAGCAGCAGTCGACGCCCATGAAAAACATGCAGACTGGAAATTCGCTCATTGCACTCAACTTTTACTTCTCAGGACGTCCCTCCTTTCTGAGAAGTGCCTCGGATGTCCAAATATCACTTCACAGCTTGCTAGTACAAGGGAAGGCGGGAAGCAGCAATTTGATTGAATTATTCTCTTGTATACTTTTCTCGATATTCAACGAAAACCCATCCTCATCCGCTGCGAAGCCCAACCCAGATTCATCATCGGCAAGCTGGTGATTGACGTGAAATTAACCGCAGACGACTGGCTAATCTCGGGGTAAAGACACTGCCTCGGAACAACGATTAGCCCAGCAAGTCATTATTGTATGTGGCAAATACACATCACCGTGCCTCTACGATCCTGAATTAAGTACGAATGCGTGGCGCGTCATTAGGGAGCCGAGCAAAGCCGACACCATTACCTTTTCCTTTACCTTTATCTTTTGACTTCCTAGCCATCTCGTTTCCATGATTAGCCTCAAATGTTAGGGTCCAAGTCCTTGAACGACATACACGATTTAAACCACAAAATATACCCGGATTTGGTTCAGACCCCGATTCACCAGCACGTGACGTGTATATACAGGGTTTATACGGGGTTGATATGATATTCAAAATCTCCGAATCGTCGTTATGCTAGTAAAGTGTGTTAGAAATTGCACAAGCCTTAACACGTTGAAGACAGTGTGGCGCAATGGTGCGCCACAGTCTTGTATCGTATTTTTCTCGATACATTTCAGAATTTCGGAGGATGTTTTTGTGCCACTTTTTAGTAAACCTTTGCGCATTGTTATAGGAAGCATGGTCCATGAAAATGATTCTTAGCTTCTGATTTACTGGAATTTTTGATTTTGCACTAGTTTTCTTCACAAGTAAAGACAAATAAGAAGGTTTTAAGAGGTTATTTCAAGAAACAAATAAATGCAAACAAATACTGTTTACTGAAACAAACACATAAATACAAACAAATATTGACTATTAGAATAAACAAATAATGAACAATAAAGAAATAACAATTTTCTTTTAACCTGGATAGGGAAAAAGGACATTCTAAAAGCTTCCAGCTATTATTTTTGCATTTTCATTGCAAAAAAAGAAATAGTCACAATCCCCGATATTACAGGACTGTATATGTAGTCTTCGAGATTTACTATTCACTTCCATTCGGAAAAAAATTCGCCGTATGCCGGCATGATGCCACAGCCTTGGGGCGCTAGAAAATCGGTTGGTCCCACGCGCACCCACACGCGAAACAGGCGCTGTCGTCAATGTGTTAAACGAACCCAGAATCCTGAATCAAGCTCGTCGTGCGTTGATGAATCACGGTTTGCACCCAATTCTCCACTTCCTCATTTCGATTAGGGCTCAAAATTCATCTACGTCTGTAAGATATCCTGTTCGACGATCGCGCTGTTGAAGAATCTGAATTTCCTCGTAAAAATCTCGCTATCAGTAAACCGATTTAATAGATTAGAAATTAACGAGACGTGCATTTCGGCATCGCAACGGCTTTCCTATCGTCATCGAATTCTTGGATTGATCCCATAACAATCTCTATAAAGCGTTGATCTTGCAGGAACTTCTTGAAAGTCCTTGCTCAACGATGTTTTAGATAATATCAATCCGCTGACCTTTAGACGACCAAAGTTCTTCTGGCATCTCTTGCTTTAGTTCTGCCCCTTCCCTGCAATATGCTTATCTATAGTTGCATCTGCGACATCTTTCCTGTAATAGATTCATAGCATCGACCGTCGCCGTCGATAAGAGCCCTAAGGACGCGCCGTGCATTTGCCCTCCATTCAGAATCGTAGAAACATGGTTAATGCGTATTTGGCCTATACAATAACTTACGGTGGCCAATCGTTATAGCAAGTTAGGGTCCTTACATACCTTATCATACAGGTCTGTCACCAATTCGCCTGACCCCGGAGGGATGAAAAGCTTGGTTAACCCGGGCGGAGACCGATCGCTCGACTGTTCGGATGTCAGTAGCGCCACTTTCCACTGTACCACGCGAGCTCCATTTTGTATAAACGGTTTCCGGACATATATAACCTATATATTTGGAGGTGCTAGTTTATTCGCAAAACGCTGACATCGGACGGGAACCATGTATAGTACCTTAAATGAAGAACTCATGAAGGGAAGTGCCACGGCATTGAGCAGTTCCTAGGGTTTGCGCCACACATTTGTCTTTCACTCAGAATATGTAGCCTTCGGTCTCAGACTTTGATAAGAGCTTCGTTGCACTTTCTCTGGCTATTTAGTCAAAATCAGAATTTTAAAAATGCACCACTTCTCATCGAGGATTATCGTTTGCTTCGGTCTCAAATAAGTTCCTACATAATTCTTATTTTCTTCTATTTTTATCTTTTTTTTATTTCGTACAATTACCAAGAGGTATTTCTTTCCTGAAAGCATATTCTGACAACAGCTCTATCCACAGCACGGTTGATGACTATATAGACTTATTATGGATTCATTAATTGAAAGAGCCTTTATAGTTTTCGCAGCATTAGAGATGATTGAAAGCGGATATTTGCTGACAAACTTTTCTACCAGAAACCTCGTTATTAATCTAAGGAGGCTATAAGGTTCAATATCGGAGTTGCCCTTTATTAAAATCAATTTTATAAAACGGCGGAAACGCGCGAAAAAGCGCCGTGTTTATCAGCCTTCCCAAAGGAGCTGCTCATCCGCTTAGCGAATTTTCCTGGGCAGCAGAGAGCGGTCTTGTCTGTGCGATTCCTAAGTCTTTTGCACGTGGATATGTACCGGAGTCCGATTCTCCGATTCTCGATCTATTGTATTTTAGGCCGATAGCGGCTCGACGATCGTGATCTGTCCTTGTGGATTTATCGCCATTCCTATTTTCGCCTCAGGGATTTCGGATGATTGCGATTCTGTGAAGCTGACAGCAATCATTCCTACTTTCAAGAACTGCGAAAGCTCCCAGGTAAGTGTTTGGTATTCGCTGCCCGCCAAACTTGTATCTATTAGAATACTATTTGCGTATTGAAGTGAATAGTAAAAACTATTGAGATCTTTGTGAGTCAGAAAACTCTGCAACAGTAGCTATCTTGATTATTATAGATAACTGAAGTTCATGAATAGCTCCGAAAAGTTCTTTGGGACCACCCGAACATATAAGGGCGCATGTGGTACAATGGTAAGAGCCGTTTCTAACTTTCTCACGGTCGAGCGATCGATCCCGGCTCGGACTAACTAAGTCTTCCATCCCATCGGGGTCGGGTAAATTGATACCAGACTTCTCGGCGAACGTAAAGACGCTGATATGGTATAGCGGCTGGCCCCAGCAAGTCAGCGTATAGATCAAATACGCAATTCACCTTGTCTCTGCTATTCTGAGTGGAACACGAGTGCATGGCGCCTCCTTATAGTATTTATTAGCCCCGATATCTTTATCTTTTACACGAAAATGGAAGTGGATAGTTTCGTGTATATCAAAAATGCTATCAGCTTAACTGATAACTGCCGATATCGGCTTACCGGCTCATTCCCGTGATTACGGGTGAGTGCTGATAGCAACAGCCCGACCGGGCTCAAGAAAGAGATGCTAGGAGATTATAGTTGTGCTCTCCCAAAAATTTCGAATAATCGAATATATTCGAATATCGACGATTTTCGAACGTTCGAATTCGAATGTCATTCGAAAATCGCGATTTTTCGGGCATTCGAATTCGAGTACATTCGAAAATCGCGATTTTTCGAGCACTCGAATTCGAATACATTCGAAAATCGCGTTTTTTCGAGCATTCGAATTCGAATACATTCGAAAATCGCGATTTTTCGAGCATTCGAATTCGAATATTCGATTTCGAATAGAATTATTCGAATTCGAACGTTCGAATATTCATTCGAGCACAACTATATAGGAGATTCGCAACGTACATCGGTAGCAAAGTGGTCAGTGCAGTCTGCCGGAAACAGAAAGACGCGGGTTCAACTCCCGTCCGTTTGTCAGTGTTTTGCGAATAACCTAGCATCTCCAAATATATAAGTTTATCTTTTACCTTTTACTACGATTTTAGATTAAGAACAGGTAAAACTAACAGGTGAAAAGTAACTCTCCTGTACTATGAGGTGAGATGGTAAATTAGAAAACCATGAAGTTTCCGGCGATTCCCCGATCTCACTTCTATGGCGTTTCTCTGGGCTAGCAGAAGTAATTAGCGCTGCTTCAGGAAAAGTTGCCAATAATCAACTCGATAGGATCTAACAAAGTTGGTGTATTTTTGACTATCATTTTCCTTTTTGTTCTTTATTTTCTCAGTGCCAGAGCACGAACCTGTTCTTTCAAATTTCCATCCAGTCGAAGGCGTCGTTGGCTGGGCTGTAAATATGGTACCATAAATTCAATTATTTTAGCCCCCTGGCATTCTGGTCTGGGGCTATCCCACTGTCATCTGGTACCATTCCCGTCGTTTCCTGGTTTTTAGGTACTGATTTGTGGTTGAGCCTGAGGATCCAGAGAACACGAGTTCACCAATCAATAAAGAAGAAAATCCTCACAGTTTTTGTCACAAATGGAAGCTTCGTCGACGAGGGTTTTCTAGTAGGGACTGGTGCACTTTGAGAGGAGAAGATCTTCGGGGTCGACCTTCCATCGGGATCTACCCGATCCGCATGCAGAGAACACCCCGACGTGTGGTGTATCTGGGGTGTTCGATCTGGCAACTCGGGGTCGAATCCACGTTTGATCATGGGCTGATCAGATCGCAATCACACAGAGTCGATTTTCCGCATAAACGCGTTCGCGCCACTCCCACACACGTCGCCGCCACCCGTGTCGCAATTCCTCTGGATTTCCTTTCTTCCTCCCATCATTCGTTCATTTGTTTCATTTTCTCTGTTCTCTCTACCTTGACGCGAAAATTAGCCACTTTTCTTCATTATCTTCTTAGCTTTTCTTTTAGGCCGCTAGCCTTCTTGTTGTCAGCCGATCAGTCGCCGCAGTGATCTTTGTAGATATTTTCTTTGAACAAATGCATTCTTTTATCTTTAACGAATCAGTAACTAGTTCCCATTATTGCTGTTTGTTTGATCACTACCTATCGTCTTTCTGGAATGTCAGCTTTGCAAACTGCTGTGCACAATTTAAAAAAAAAAACTTCTATGGATACCTAATGCCATAACATTCGGTTTTGTCATCCTTTTGTCCTCTTATCTTTACCCTAGTTTTTCATCTATTCCCTTTTTTCTAGCAGTGATTGTATGATTGTCTTCTGAAGGGTTTCCAAAAATGTTCTCATACAAGCCGAATCTTCAGAAAATGCTCTAGGGCAAGAATTTATCCAGTAGATAGGACTGCGCTGTTTGGAGTTTAAAAAATCAAAAATTGGTCTCTTATCTCAATACCGTCCGAATTTTGCTCCAAAAAATATTACCGAGATTTCTCTCAGGTTTGACTGCTCGGTTATTAACTCCGACTCTGATAGCCGGCGGCAAAAGTGATCAGCGGTTGCACGTTTCACATATGATTTTACAATACCAGATTAACCAATGATAGAATCCATTAATTTCACCCTCATCCAGCCCAAATCGAGCGCGAATTTGACCCCGAGGCTACGATTTGCCCTGGGTAAATTCGCTTTCTAATCAGTTTCGCCTCTGTTAACCTATAGCCTCCGCAAGCAGAAGTGATCAATGGTTGCACTTTTCACTAAGAATTTTATGAAAACATATCAGACCGTACTTTCTCCGTGCCATGTGTCCATTACACTTGCTTATCGCCTTTGCCTGAACTGGTCTCTGCTCGTTTTCTTTAAATTTAGAGCAGAAGAAATACCCTTTATCTGATTACTTCTCGTAGCTTTCCTCAACATCCTACTATGTAGAGTCTTTCCGCAGGGACTCTCCACAGTTGAATAGAAATCGTTCGAGTAAAATTTCAGCCTATCAAAGAGCTTTGCAGCTTTCAGGCAATCGAAAAGCGGAAAAACTTCTCTCTTCGCTTCTGTGTACCTCTAACGGGATATTTCCATCGAATTTATTTTGTTAAACTCGATTTCACGAAATGAGGAATTCTTAGGAGAAGAACTGGGGTCGGGATGATGTGTGTTGCCACTGGCGACCAGCCTTCTTGCTACTGATTAAACATCAGACGGAAACGACGCGCTCTTCATAGATCAATCCGTTGTGTTTTGAAGAAAACTAGGACGGTTGACTACTCTGTTCGTTCTGCAATCGGCGCAGGGGTAAGAGCTGATACTTTCTCTCGCACGGTCGGGAGTTCGATCTTCACCCCGGTCAATCAAGCCGTCCATCGTTCCAGGATTAGGTAAATTGGTACCAGACTTGTTTGGAAAGGTGAATACACTTGCGTGAACATCTGATACCACCCGCAAGTTGCGGTGAAAGCCAAATACGCGCCCATCGCACCTGTCCGATTTTGAATGAATGACGAGTGCGTGGCGTGTCCTTAACGTACTGATCGGAGCGCACCATTTTTACCTTTTTATCTATTAGCTTATCCGATGTCTCAGGACCCTTGCCCCGGTAGAGAGGTGGGCTAAATCATGAAACCCCGAATAAACCTTGACTAAGCTCCGGGCCACCCTTCAATACCGACACCTTTACCTTTACCTTTTGCGCACTTTCTACCTGCTCCTTCACTTAGTCCTCTTCTGGAGAGTGGAGACTCGTATCCAGTTTTCCAGGAAAGTCCTCAGGAAAACACCTATAATGCGCTGAATGCTAAGTGTTTATGTGGCAGCCGTCTGTCTTTTTGTCACTACAGAGCGTGCGCGGCGGCGGACGTGTTTACTCACCCGTCTCGCCACGCCCATCCGGAGGAAGACGAAGTAAACACACGCATAAAATTCTCCCCTTGAGTCACTTTTTCTCGCAGACCTAGCTCGTGGCCGCGGGAAACTCGTCCGTAACTCTCTAAAAACCTCGATTAGTTGAAACTTCGTCCACAGAAGGGAGGCGTATTGAAAAGATTCGACTCCTAAAATTGTTTTTAAAACTTCAAGCAATTCTACAACCATGTTGTTTGAACTCTTACCGCGGAAAGTGCCATTTTATCTGGGTCACGGAAAAAAATGGCTCGTTCTGGAGTCAGCTTCGAATTTTCAATCATTTTTTCTTTTGACATCTGCTCGACCTTCTTCCCATAGTTCTCTCCTTGAGCAAACCTTGAGTCTCTAACCACTTTCTGTCATTTATGCCTTTCTTCGGAATCTCTGGTTTCTAAATCAGCTCCATCGCCTTCTTTTCCTGTTTTTTTAGAATCATGTCATAGACGAGAGGGCGTACCCGTGATTCATTATTCTTTATAGTCTTTGGTGAAGTACGAAAGCATGTGACTCCGTGGATTTGTGGTCTGATCCACAGTATATCAAATAGGACTTAAACCCTTCAATGACTTTGAATTAAATCTAATCGTAAGTCGCGATTTTTGCGAATCACCTAACATTATTGAAACATCAAGCGAATTTCTGTTTTTGAAGCATTTCTCAAGATTTTCTAGATTCTCGTCTCTTTTCCAAATTTCCTGCGAGGAGGGAGAAACTGCTCCATTTGATCCTTTTTTCACTGTTGACGGCTAGCGTGCTGTCCTGTTTTTCTACTCGACTTTGTAGTACTTCTCAATTTAATTATGCATGGTGTTGCCACACCTCCCAGATGTTTTCGCTGAGCAGCAGACTTCTGTAATTCGTTGATGCAAACGGTAGTAGTTTACGCTGCATCTGCTCGACTAGACCAGTAAATTTAGCCACAAACCGCTCTTTTTTTGTCCGCAGGGGTAAGAGATGCTAGGGCTGCTGACACCCGCCTGCTCGAGCGACCAACCCCGCCCGGGCTAACCAAGCTTCCCGTCATTCCAGGATCGGGTAAATCAATCAATCAATTTATTACGTTGTTTAAGACAAACGTAAGAAAGTAACATACACCGCTGATCACAATAAAACACCAAAAAAAAATGTACAGACACCTTAAGAGAACAAACATCATAACTGAGGGCAGTATTTCTCCTGTTCGGAGAGAGTTTTGATAACGTGGTGTTTCAAGGAAGGAAGCGAGCGAGGGAGTTTAGCCCTTTTGCAAAGCTTTAAGTAGACTAGTCCTGCTCTAACCGTAAACGAATGACGCCTAACGGAAGTCCTAGGCCGGCCAAATGATATTTTAGTTCCTTCCCCTCTAGTACGAGAGGGTACTAGATCATAAAATCGGGATATTTCCATTCCAGTCATTCTGTTGAGTAATTTGTGAACCATACACGTATCGGCGATTTGTCGCCTAACCTTCAACGTCAGCAGCCCTAAGTATTTATACAGGATACAGGATCGGGTAAATGGTACCATCCATATTTTTTTTGGAGGTAAAGACACTGATTTGGTATAGTGGCTTGCCTTCAAGTCATCGTATAAGCTAAAGACGCATTCACCAAGCCTTCACCATTCTGAATGGAAAACGAGTTAGTGGCGCATCCTTAGAGACTGTTCAACGCCGACACCTCTACCTATAACTTTCACATATCTATCCAGCCAGAGTGGCTGCCTTTCCACTTTTCGAGACTTTGCGCTCAAGAAGTCCATCTCGATTTCTTCCGAATCCTATCGAATCGCTTGGGTTTGGTAAAACTGAGGGTATTTTCAGTAAGGGGCGCTTTCGCCGGGTCTATGAAGAATCTTGTGTCTTATGGGTAAATCGCGTTCAGAAAATTCGTAAATTCAGGGTGGAAAGGATGTTCCGCGATTTGAAAACTTGTGTCTTATGGGTAAATCGCGTTCAGAAAATTCGTAAATTCAGGGTGGAAAGGATGTTCCGCGATTTGAAAACAGAAAAGGATAGTCCGAAGATAAAAAGGAGAGGGTAGAGGATAGGTAGAATAGAAGACAGAAGATAGATAGAGCGATGGTTGAGACAGGTATTTGTAACGCTTGGATAGATGTTGAGATCCCTTAGGACCCTGCGGAAGACCTATGGAAGAACTGTAAGATTTTGCCTCTAGCTCCTCTGCCCGAGAAAATCTTTCGCATTTTTAAAAGATTTCCGTGCAGAGATTCAATTAAGATTGTACATATACGATCTCTTGTTTCCAGCTCTGTAGCACATCCTCCTAGCAGACCGCAAGGGTAAGCTCTGCGTTGACGTCGTCTCGACCGAGGGTTGAGACGGGTAATGGGTAAATGTGACGGGAAAGCAGAAAATGACGCAAAGTACGTTCGCGTAAACAACATCAACATAATAGAAAGGTGGTGAGCTGTGCTCAGCTACGTTTGCCATCGACGCCGTCGGCAGGCTGTTTTCCATCGAAGGCAGCCGTCTGGGTGTCCGTTGTCACTCCTCCTATCCATACCCAGCAGCTCCGTCTACTCGACGTCTGTCTCGAGAATACTCGGGATACTCGACTGACTGAGCTATTAAGAACTTCGAAATTCTACGATGCGTCGAAGTGCAGCACCAACTGTGAACCCCTGCTGTTTACCTACCGTCTATCTAATCGTTTTACCAACCTTATTGCAGCGCTTTTTATTCCAATAACAGGATAGGCAGGCCAGTAATGGTCTGTTTCTGGCATTGCTGGACCAACTCCTAAGTGCAACTGTCGCTTATACTCTTTCTGATGCTATCGTATGCATAGTTTATAGTTTATGATCTTTTTTATAGACTTTTACGGTTTAACCCATTGACGACCGCGCCATTTTTGCGTGTCTGGCGCGTGGGATCAATCGATTTCTCGCCGCGCTCAGGGCGTGGTAAAACAAAAGAAAAAAAGCAAAAAATGAGAAATCAGGATCTTCAGTCTTAGCAATATCCTTATGTAATAGCACCTTTCTCAATCACAGAATTTTCTCAGAATTCATCCAAATTTTGCCAGAAGGTCACCTTTTTTGAATGGTTTCGATTGTTTCCTTTCTGAACACAGAAAATGTTTCCAGTGACCGATATTTTAGTAGTATCGTTGATATCTGCGGTTCATTTGTGTTTAATGTCATCTTTGGAAACACCAAAAAACGTTTCTAGCAATCAACATTTCTTTAGAGTATCGAAGAAGACCTGTGCATATTTGATCTACTTGATTATTTGTATATTTTGATGTATAAATCAGCAACTGATGACTGTTTTCATGGGCCACTCCTTCCAAAGCAAGGTGAACAATACATCGCATAGGAAAGGTTGCCCGAACCTTTCGACCCCATCTAGAAAATAGAAATATCAAGCTGTGGCTTGACATCAAGCCACACGGTCATACGCGGTCAACAGGGCGTGGCTTGCCATCAAGCCTCGCAGTCGTCGATGGGTTAATAATCTAATAAACAAAGCTAAAACTAAACTAAACTTCGATCTTAGCCAAAAGGCCGAGAAGCGATAAATCTGTACTAGACAAATTTTCCTTTTGTTTCTATGGCCCTTAACATTTTTCTTCCTCGGTGGATGTCAGTCGTGTCCAGCTGCTACTCACCCCCAAAAAGGAAGAAAAACGATGAATTTTGTTTTGAATATGAGGAAAGTCTCTTTCCCTCTGCTTGAGTTACTATGTAACTCGCTGAGCTTTATTTTGTTCTAATTTCATTTCATTTCTTTCTTTTCATCAAGGTTTCCCTGCTCTTTGTTTCACTAACCATTTTTAACGCGTCTGTGGAAAGGCGTAAAAATGAGTCAAAAGAAAAAAAACGGGAGCATAAGTCTGCACAAAGGGTTCCGAAGGGGCTCCCGTCCCGTCTAAGAAAGTACCGTTTCCTCGCTATCAACCCAGTTCGAACATACCCGAGGGAGTCCTCGACGCTAACCCACATCGTGATGAGTCTCCTGTGATACGTCGCTCAATGAAGACGTTATTATAGTGAGGCTCCTCGGCGTAAACAACAATATCCATGATAGCAAGCATGGGCGCCATGTTTGTCCCGTCTTCCGAGATTATGTAGGGTGTCCTGAGTCGTCAACTCACCCTGAGATACCCGCAGATGGATGGGACAGATCCATTAAAGTTCCGTATGAATAAAGTGCTCACAAAACTTCCATGAGTAAATGTAGCACCGTTTTAAGAAAAAAATACTTGGAAATTTCAAGGAAAATTCTCTGCTGTGTCCTCAGGGGACTGATCCGCGCTGTACTGTATATTTTCACCTTCTACCTATTTACATATAAATGAGGCTGATATCTTCAAGGATATGTATTTGGAGATATTGTCATCAGGGGATACAGTGGTAAGTGGCGCCACTGACACCCCCACGACCATTATCGACCCCGGCCTGGGCTAACCAAGCCTTTCATCCCTTCGTGCTTGGGTAAATTGGTACCAGACTTGTGTGGGAAGGTAAAGACACTGACTTGGCTGGCCCCCGCAAGTCACATGCCTCTGCGACTCTGAATGGAATACGTGTGCATGGCGCGGCGCTGGAGGACTGTTCAAGCCGGCACCTTTACCTTTACCTTGTACTTATCTGTCCGGCCAAGCTGCCCGCATTCATCATTCTTTTTCTGAGCGTCTACGCCCTTTCTGTCGGTTTCCAGCGACGTCATGGCGGTTTTGTTTTCGTCGGGGCGTCGTCACGGCGTTGCGATGCACTGCCGTGACTGTTTTCAGGTGAAAATGTGATGCTTTCTCAGAAAGTTATACCCCTCAGCTCTTTCATCATCTCCCTATTTCCTCGCGTTCATGTTTTTTTTATCTTATCGCCCAATTGTCCTCTAAAACCAATGTTTTAGCACCGATTGTCTGACCAATACCTAGATATCCGATTGACAAACTCGTCATTAATTAATTAATACACCAGGAGCAATCTTAAACTTATTTTAGACAGTAACACGGTCATCTTGAAGCCTCGAAAAAAGAGAAGAAAGAAAAGAAAGAAAAAAGAAAAAAGAGTTGTACCTGGCACTAAACAGCAACATTGTTCCTTCTTCTGAGACTCTTGGATCTTTCGAATGCGTTGCAAAAAAATAACGCTTTACTCAAATATTAGTGTACCAGGGTCTTCACATCTGTTTCCAAAAGATTTGATTTCTCGTGTTGTATTGTCTAGCGATTGTCTTTCATGGTCGTAATAACTTGATTGATTGATTGATTAATTGATTGAACGAAAAACGCAATAGCAACGCAATAGTCAGAGGAGACACTTTGTTATTTCGAGCTAAATAAGCGTGAATAGCATGATTATCGATCGCGTCATTTATTATTTATTTATTTATCTATTTACGTATTTATTTCATACGAACATGTCATAGGTATATTATATAAAACGACCATGAAAATTATCGTGAATTTCACCTGCATCACCTGTATCACCCGTTGATCATCCGGGCGTCAGTAACGTCTCCATTCGTCCCTGTCGCGTGCCATGGTAGACCGGTGGGTCCTGCTCGTTCGAGGAACACGAAGAGCATCGAGTCGATCGTTCAGGGATATGGCGAAGAAGTCCGACCAGCCAGCGCGAACGGATGGGCGACCTGTCGATGAGAGTTCGTTTCAGGAAGTTTGACGTCCCGTTCACAGGAATCTCGGGGTTTATCGGGGTTTACCAATGATGAATGTGGGCCCTGGTGTTCTTCTGACGTCCCGTGGAATCCAGTCAGTAACCGCTCTCGTCCAACGGTCGTCACGAAATCGCATTATGTGTCCGGCCCACCTGATCTTCGACAACTTGGCCCATGCGACTGCGTCTCTGATCTTCGACTGTCGACGTAGCTCGGAGCTCCGTATGCCGTCTCTCGCCTGAATGAAGCGAGTCACTCCGAGCATCCTTCTCTCTATACTTCGTTGCGCGACGCAAATCGCATGTTCATCCTGCTTGCGCAACGCCCAGGGTTCTGAAGCGTACGTCAACGCAGGAAGATCCGTAGAGTCGATGAGATGGCCGCGGAGTCGTGAATTTAGGTCCTGTTATTAATATTCAGAGTATACCACGACTTGCCAACGGCTGCGATTCTCCAAAGCGCGACGTGGTATACTCGTGGTATGTTCTGGGGCATAACATACCCATTGGATAGCCAAATCATCCTGTAACTATCACTGGTGACAGCGCGCCACTGCTAATTTCTGGTCAGTCGCTGCACCGCTAGTCGTCAGTCCACCGCTGTGGTATCGGATACCCTCGAGCTTCTTGAATTAGAAACCGCAGAAAGAGACGCCCATCAACCTACGCTTATACTCGCAAATCCCTCTTCCGCCAAAGAATATGGGATCAGAAGAAATTATTATATACTATCACCTACCATTAATTGTTTTCGTAAAACTATTATTATTTGTTCATTTTACTTATTTCATTGTTTTTCATTGTTTATCTATTCATCATTACCATTACTACATTGTTCCATGAATTTGAATGGAAGTAGGAAGCACGGCGCCAAACAAATTAATTATTTTGTCCGATTTTTGAAGTATTCAGCAGGGTAGGTGTGTGCTGAATATTTAGAATCACTGCTCGCTGCAAATGTTCTCGAATTTATAACAAATTCATTAGAGAGCTTTCATAAATATTTATTGCGTAAGGTGATATTTATGCGAGATATTGTCCAAAAAAGTCTGAACTGAATAAAGACCGATTGAACACTGCCACTAGAGGAACAGTGGAGAAAATATCAGGTTGTGAATCTTCCAATTGAATATTTTTTCATCGCATAGTAAAACTTCTGCGGAAGCTTCTGCATTATTTTTCGATACCATTTCAGTAGAGTAACTTAAGCCCTTCTGAACTATTCGTCGCCCTATCAATTTCGTTGGAATTTCTTGAAATTATGAAGCCTAAGCCCTAAGGCTCCAACTGTATCAGTTCAATGAGCTTTGGATACTTCACCTGAGTAAACTGAGACCTAACCTCGATGAAAACTCTGGATCTTTTAAAAAATTTTTATAGTCATCTGCATATGCTTTTTTGAACAAAAATATCTCTAAAACCGCTGGGCGTAAATTCAACCTGGAATAATTTTCTGATAAATCGTGATCTAGCTAATATAAAGGCAACGAAAATTTGATTCCAATCTCCGCTAAATTATAGTTTTTTCAGAGCAAACATTTTAGTGGTCAAAAACCGGTCAATTTTTAGAATCATGTTTCGTACACAATTTCATATCTCTGTACAATTTTAACGATATTGCACCAAACTTCACCATTTCGTGGAACACAATTTTTCCTTTATAATACGGGTTTTAGTTTGTAGGGTGGTTCCACAGCGTCAGAACTAAAAGCTGTATTATAGAGAAAAATTGTGTTCTATGAAATACCAAAGCGTTAGGGCTTCCGTAGTCTCTTACATATATGTATTAACTAGATCATGCTCTATCAAAAGCATTACTTCAGGTTGAGTCTACGCTCAGCGGATTTTCAGATATTTTTTTTTCAAAATAGCATACGAAGGTGATTGTTTAAAATAACGCTAAGAAATATTTTTTAAAAACCTAGAATTTGTAATAAGGGTATGTCTCGAGGTATTTTCAAGTGAAGTTTACAGAACTAATGAATGAACAACAATTCGTTTCAATTTGAGCTATCTGCACTTTTTGACAGCTACTGCATATCTAGGTTGAGTTCTTCTTCTTAGATAAATAAATCCGAAGTATTAAGGCGTAGCAAATATTCAACTGGAAGGTTCACCATCTAATAGAATTGGACCCCAAACTTTAAACCCCTAAATTATGAAACCGCTGCAGGCAATTTTTGTTTTTTAGGTCAATTTCATCAAAACCTCTTCCAAAGAATTTTTCGGTAGAGAACAACTTTTGGAAAGATGCAGTCCTTTTTTAGTGTGGATCTGTTGCTCGACGTAGGAGAACGACGACCAGCTGCTGACTCAGATATTCTATTTCTTACAGTGAATGCTATTATAATAAACTTTCCGATAAACACGCCTACAGTAAGAGAAAGCCCCAGATCCGTCGCCCGCGGGAAACGCGACGTCGCGTCACTAGCGTATTCGCCCACCTAAGGACCTCGGATGGCGCGGGGTAAATTCTAACAAATCGCCGTAAATCCGTGCGGTAGATCGTTGTCTTTTATATATTTTTCATTTATTTCAGTCATGTGATCAAGCAAATGCAAAGCGAATAATGTGCGCATAGTCACCTTAGCAAACATCAACAGCGTAACGGGACTATAGAAATTTCACACGACAAACTATAGAAATAAAACATCATGAAGGAAAGATCATTCGAACATTTGGAAGAAAAGAGGAATCAAGAGAAGAGAACATTGCCCTAGTACCGGTAATTTTTTTGGCATAGCGTGCTATTATTGCTCGGATTCCGGAAATTTCGCTACCATCCTCCTGAAGGCTGGCACAAAGGTTCGCGGGAATAAGAAAGCTTTAAGGTATTGAGTTGAATTTCGTTATCCATTTCCACGGTAAGATAAACAGTAATGATATGTGCGCAACAATGAAACGCACGGAATGCACACGGGCGAGGGGGTACGAAGATAAAAACGGAAAATAGGAGAACAGGAGAATCAGGGGACTGTGCTGCTCAGGAGAGAGGGAATAAGAGATTTATTTATTTTTATCTATTTACCATGCACTTTATGTGTGCCGTACAATACAAAATGTGAACAAGCAAAAATACAATTACACACTTCCTATGTTCTCTCTATTTGGCCAATAGCTAGGGCGTCATCACTGTTAAACTTTTGTTGATAAAGTTTATAAATCAATGATATTGATATGTCCGCGGCGAGAGGTGAAAAAGAACTCTGCAATTGCTCCTCATGGGAGTAAATGACAGCAAGGTACATAGTGCTGTCATTTGCTCCTATCAGCAGCAATTGTAGACTTTTCAGTGTTTTCCTAAAAAAAATGTGTCGCATAAAGAAAACTTGAAAAAAACATCAGGCTGAAAAAGAAGTCGATGTCAAGTTCAAACTGCATACGGTGAAGGACCTCATTTTTCGTGTGAATCCCCCGCTTTGAGTAGGAAAAAAGCGACCAGCATCAGGGTCAGATATTACACTTTTTACAATGGATGCTATCAACTTTTTCACGAGTATTTTTCATTTTCGAATGATTCTGATGTCGTTTTTCTGCTAGAGATCTCTGAACCAAATTGTCGGTCAGAAATTACTCACATTTCTATTTCGGGCCGCTCGTCGTCTCGTCAACAAACCACCACTCGTGTCGTTGCCATAGCACTGTTCAATTCTCATTACGTTCGATTAACACGGTTGCTCTCACCTCGGCTTCGATGATGATTTCGTCGTTCAAACTTTCGGTTTCATCTTGTTGTTGAACCTTTTTCGGTTACATCGGTCGAGAGATCGATCCTCGCCCGGGCTAGCGAAGCCCTCCATCCCTCCTGGGAAGATGGAGACATCGACTCGGTAAAGCAATGACCCCCGCAAGTCATTGTATGTCTAGGTCGAGGAACTTTAAGATCGAAATTTGAAAAATTTCTGGCCGGTGTGTTAACCAAATGATATTATCCAAATGATATTAATTGGTCTGGTTATTCTGATTCTGTGTCTTTTTTCCGAACTAAGTCGATTGAAAAGGAGTTGTGATCACAGTGCCAAGAGGCGCTGCGGACACCCGTACGGTCGAACGATCGATCCCCGCCTTCCATCCCTCCTCAGTCGGGTGAATTGGTACCAGACATGTCTGGGAAGGTAAAGACTTTGAGTTGGTATAGCGGCTGGCCCACGCAGGTCATTGTATGGGACAAATACGCATTCATCATGAATGTACGATTCTGAATGGAACACGAATGCGTGGCTCGTCCTTAGAGGAATGATCAACGTCTAGACCTTTACCTTTCCCTTTATGAGTTGATGTTTTTTTCACATTAATTTTTAATATATAGTATGTACATAGTTTGTTATAATTTCTGTCTTTTCTGACTGATCTTCAACCAGCTGGCTCCACCTGTTCTGAGGAAGCGCATATTTAAGTGAATTTCATCTCTCAGAGCGTTCAAGTACTTCCCTGGTTTTCGAGTCTCATAGCTCAAGCGGAAATTCTTTAGAGCTGCTGCTGACTTCGGATGTTCTGATTCTTCCGTGTTATATTTAATTGCCATTCAGCGTTCATCTACGAATCCGCCTTTGGTATAGTCTCATTAAAGTAGTTTTCCGACGCTTGCTTATCTTATTTTATTTCAAGCGGTAGTTTCCTTACCGCCGGAGAAGTTTAGGACAGACTTCGGCGCTCTTTGTGCTTGGCCCAAGTTCCTAGACGCTGTACCTCGTATTATATACTATGAAAAGCGTGATAAATCAGCGAGCGTCGAGGGGCTTATTCAAGGTTTATTCGAGGTTTATTTGGGGTCTAGCACACCTCTGTGGTCCGGCGAGGGATTCCTGATATCGACATCGAATTAATCAAAAAAATAAGGGCAAAGGTGGTCGGCAACGTCTAGCTACTCAAGGACGCGCCACTCAAATTGCGGTCTACGACTTCTTGGAAACTCACTATGAATTTGCAGTGTTTCAAGTGAATTGTTTTCCGTTTGCAGAATTTTCGGCCTTTCTTGAGCTGTACAACAGCGTTGAGCCTACTTACTTATTCGACTTGAAAGAAACCTTCGCTCCTTGATACGTTGGTTTACATATTCATCAAGACTGGTGCCTGAGCCTCTCTCATAAATATTTTCTAACTATGCAACACGACATGCATATTAACCATTAACGAGTAAAAAGTACATTCCGCAACATTCGATGGCATGAAGACCTTGAAAATAGGCCGAGAAAGTCACAAAAACTGTGTTGCAATGAGAATAAGCCCTCAGGGCATTTCTAAATAAGTAAAAAAGCTGTCTCTGAATTTCCCTTAATTCCTTCCTATGCGTTTCTAACGGGTTTCTGTATGCTATGGCTATGGTGTTTGCCTCTCGGTAGCTGATAAATAGACAGGAAGTGCCTGAGGGTGAACTAACCAAGTGAAGCAATGTTTTTCTCTCCTTCGTTCCCATTCTTCATACCACCAGTCAGTTTCCCATCGCCTCTTTCGTATGATTCCACCTATTTAGTTACCCAGCCATTTTATAATGTGAAAATCATTGGAAAATAGCATTTTTCAAATCCAAAACGAAATTGCCTCCAATAGGGTAGAGGAATGACGTTGGATAGATTCGTCTGTCCGTCGACGGCTGACACCATCTGAGCCCACTCGTTCATTTCGCACCGAAATCATTCAAATTGCGCCCGGAAAGCGAAGAGAAAGGGAAGGTGAAAGCAGAGTGCAGGCTGGGAGAGCTATAAAGAGGGAGGCTTGACATGAACCACGATAAGGACGTTGGTGATGTTGTCCACGCACTTATCGCTCTTGCTGAGCTATGCGCACCCGCGATCTAAATCCATTAGTCGACGGCTACCGATGAATTTTAGCCAGTTACCCAACGAATGCGACCATAAAAGTAGAATTTCATACCAAACTCCCTCAAGGATGCCGTTCTCCAGCCTCCCTTCATTCTCCTTCGGCTTCTGCTTAAAAAAGCCGCAACGTCCTCCGACAGGAGACTGATTCATGAACGTATTGCAGATTAACCCACTCATAAATGTCGAGGTTAGGAGTTAGTAGAGATCGAAATAAGTTCAAAGTATGCGGTATCGGGCCGCTCCAGTACGATACACGATGCCGCTGGACTTGCCCCGAGTTACCCAGTCGCAAATAGGGTTCTAATCGCGGTTTGTTTTGAGGTTATCGTCCGTTTTGTCAATTATGAATCTGGCCCTAGTTCCACAACTGAAACCATATCCAAGCCTAATGATCCAATTTCTGCACGGAACCTGCAGGAATTCCTAATTCATGAAAAGCTATCGGATAACGTATCGGGTACCTCAGATTAGGCATATGGCTTTTGTGTGACGGCTGAATCGCTACCCGACAGGGCTCTGATTCATGAACGCTCTGACTCCTTACCTTGGAGTCAACAAACCCAGGCTTCTCACTGCAACTTTACCCGTTAATGAATGCCATGTTTAGCACTTAGAAGAGGTCGTAACAACGGCAAACCCGGCTGAAGCGCTACCGTACACGATGTCGCAGAACTTACCTTGGTTTTATCCAGCTGCGAGTAGTGGGCTAACCGTGATAAGTTTTAGGGTTGTGGGTCGTTTTTTCGATGATGAATCTGGACCAAATCGCTGAGAGTTACCGACCAGTTGTTAGCTGGATGCCAATGATGAATTAGCTGTACCCTAATTTTTCACCGATTTTTTCACCGGAACGATGGGTTTCGGATACCCCGCTTTCAAAAACCTCTTTTTTACCAAGGACTCATCGTGATTCCTGATTCACGGGTTGACTCTCCAAAAACGTTTCATTCAACACACTGGGCTAGGTAAACAGATTGCGCGGCAGCCGCTCAATCTATGAGAAATTAGCAGTGGCAAGCCGTTACCATAGCGAGGTATCCGGTACCCTTCTGGTAAATGGAGTGTGTTAGACCTCAGAATTAACCCTAGATGCACTCTTTCGAACTCCGGTCAATTTCCTCAGCGATGAATCTAAAGGTTGGTGATGGGTTGCCTATCTCAAGTATGGGTCCTGGAAAAACTCCCTCTCTGGTTTAAATTAACCCTGACAGCCAAAGATAAGACAACCCCGGGGAGGACTTCTGAACGCTGTCATTAGTGGAGCGCATTCCGCTACGCCCCATATCTCGCCAAGGAGGCGAAGATTAATGCATCGATTCCGGCGCTCTGCCTCCTCAAGAGTGATAAATATCGAGCCGGCCAAGACTGAGAGCTGCCGAGCTCATCAAGAATTCTTCTTACCCTGAAAAATATGAAAAAAAAAATTAAAAAAGAGAATACTCCAGTAGGAGATCAACATGAAAAGTCAGAATATCCGTCGCAGCCATGTTGACTCGGACCATTCCTAGGAAACTTTTCAAAGCCTCTGCCTTATCAGTCAATCATCAGTCGGTTGATAATAAGCTTCTGGGTATCTGAAGCTCTCATCACCTACCCATCTCCTTTTTAGACCACCAAATCGCTTGTGTTTTTCTTAGTGGTTGTTCTTACTAGTATTTTTCCTGCTTATGGTTGTCATAGGGCGCGCGTAGTGCAGTGTTTAGGGGCGTTACTGACATCCGCATGGTCGAGCGATCGATCCTCGCGTTGGATGTATAGGCCAAATACGCATTCACCATTCCTCTGCGATTCTGAGTGGAAAACGAGGGCGTGGCGCGTCCTTACGAGATTGATCAATGCTAATACCTTTACCTTTTACCTTTCTATCTCTGTCTACATATGTGCTTCAGCTGCGAGCCGGACGCCACTTTACCCATCGGTCATCCGTCTGCGGGGAAACATTACGATGAGCGGGCGTTTCACAGCTGGTGGGAGTTCCGAGAGGTGACGTCTGACGGCTGACTTCTTCATTGTCTCTTTACTCTTTCTCACATTATCCTCCGCAGTCATTCCGCACCCGTTTTCCGCTTCTTTTAAGCATTATTTTCTTCTTCATTCTTTTGCTTCCTCATTCGATGAAAGTATGTCCGTTCAGATAGCTTTGGAGCACGTCAAAGAAATCCCAAAAAACTCCAGCAAACGGACCACTTCAGCTGATATCGGATATTCTGCTTTTTTCGATCATCTATCGCTAATCTACCATCCGATACCCTGAAGTAACCCGACTGATTGGGTAACGGCAACCTACATATGGTCAAAGAAATGTAAAATCTTAGTTGCCATTTAATTAGACATGCTTCCAGGAGGTTTTTAAGGCGAAAAATATCCACCTCCATAAGATTAAATCGCCTCAGCTTTTCATTGAAAAAAGTCTACCTCGTTAGCGCGTCGGTCCGGTGAGGTCAAAGCACTTTAAGGTAGAAATTTCTAGAATTCCTTGTCGGTGTGTTGACCAAATGATAGATCTAGCCATTCTGAATCTGTGGGTCTTTTTGAAAGTAAATGAGTTTGAACTAATGAGCACAGTGGTATGACGCGCTACTGATACCCGCACGGTTTAACGATCGATCCCCGCCCAGGCCAATGAAGCCTTTCATCTCATCGGACTCTCGTAAATTGATATCAGACTTCATTGGGAAGGCAAAAACACTGACGTAGTATAACGTCTGACCCTGCAATTCATGGTATAGGCGAAATACGCATTTACTGTGCTTACGCGACTCCGAATAGAAGACAAAGGCATGGCGCAACCTCAGGGGACTGAACAACTGTTTACCTTTCTAAAGGATCGGCAGAAGCATTCTGTCCGCACCGTTTTAGTGAGAATCGTTTCTGGGTAAAGATGTACCCTGCACCTTCTCCATTCTCCTGATCGCCTTTCCGGCAGAATGCCGAACAGACTGTCTACAGCATCTATGGGTTTTTACCCAGTTTTTAACCCAGCACCGTTCTCCTGTAAGCCGACCACCAAGCTGGTGGGGACGTGACAGTGGCGAGGTGCAGAGGCAGGCAAAAGGGCATCTGCACTCACATACCAGCCACCATCGCCTGATCGACCACGAATTTACACCATTCGCTTTCAGCTGATGACGACACCTTCAGTCATCGGGCATTTTAGAAAAACTTCATTTTCATTTATCGATCTGCCACCAGAATAACCGCTCCCCGCCACCGATCTGACATCCATTTTGAATTTTCGTCTCATTCCCGAGAACCCAAGATGCTCCTTCATTGGGCCTGCCAGTGGACGAAATCACTATTTCTGCTAATTAGTTTATTGCCGGTAAGAGGCGCTACTGACACTCGCACGGTCGAGCGATCGATCCCGGCCTGGGCTAACCAAGCTTTCCATCCCTTCGCGGTCGGTGAAATTGGTACCAGACTGTCTGGGAGGGTAAAAACACCGACTTGCTTTAGCGGTTGGCTCCGCAAGTCATTTTATAGGCCAAACATGCGTTCACCATGCTTTTATTTATTTATTTTATTTATTATAAGACGCTCACGTAGATGAGCGTGGGAAAAATAAACTTCAACTGAAACATCAAGCTGTAAACGATATGGAAAGAAAATAGCTACCATGTTACTAACACATAGAGAAATAAACAGATGAAAATTCCAGGACGATAGCAAACAGCCAAAAACACAAATGAGGGAAATAAAATAGAGTGGAACCAAACAAAATAAAAAAACAAACGGAACAAGAGATGGTAGGATACAATATGAAAGTAAAGAAAGACAAAGAGGTTCCTGCGAACTCGAAACTACGTTGTCAACTCCGAGAGGGAAACTAGCTTCTTGAACGATTTGAGAGAGAGACCCAACAAACCCTTAGCTATGTATTTTGAGATCAGCGGAATAACTCGTAGGCAAAAGAACGATGACCTAACTTTAGTTCGAACACGAGGGGTTCGAAGCTTGACGGAACCACCTCTAGTAGTAGAGTTGTAAAAAGAGAAAAACTTGTCAATGTCGAGAGGTGATTTGCCCCGAAGAATTTTGTATGCCATGACCACATCATTTCGAATTCTACGGCTTTGTAGGGAATGTAAGTTGAACATTTTGCGTCTAGTCTCACCGTTAGGTATGAACCGATAGTCAATACCACTACATCGCATTAAATTCTGATTGGAACACGAATGCGTGGCGCGTCGTCAGAGGACTGATCAACGCCTTTACCATTACCTTTACCTTTTTTACTACATGTATTATACAGGGTGTCTCAAAAAAATGTACCTCCTGTTTGAAATGCCATAACTTTCGTGAAAGTGAACCAATCGAAACGAATCATAGCTTAGATGAAAGCTGAGAAAAAAGAAAATTTTCTGGTATGTGTTCGGTGAGGATTGCTCCATGTACTCGACCGTGGCCTCAGATTTTGGACCTGATTGATAGTGCGTGTGTTATATGCTTGCTCTACTTTGATCGCAAACACGTGATATTGGTGCTATGAGTTACTTCTGAGGCAGTAAACATATCTACTCCCCGCAGCTTTCGGTTAAGCGCGGAACAACATCAATATAGATCAATAATTGTAACCACTGCTTGAGAAGCTAAAACTCTTCCAACAGTGATGCAATCATAAGAAAATAATTGAGAGGAATGTATAATGTGTGAACCATAAAGATTGCGCCATGCATCTGTACAAATTGTCGGATTCTAGACCTGATTGAAAGTTCACGAATAACATGCTTGTTCTACTTTTGTCGCAAACAGGTCATATCATTGTGCTATACTTGCGGCAGCCAACAAAACAACTCAGCTTTTGGTTAGAGACGGAATGGCATCACTATCAATCATTGAGTGCTCATTTTGATCTGAATAAAAAACATAGTCGTATTGTGCAAGTGCATCTTAAAGTGCATGTTAAACTTGTTATGTTTTGATGTTTTTATGTTTACTGCATCAAAAGAAACGCGTATCAGCGATATCACCTGTTTGCGACCAAAGTAGAGCAAGCATGTTATCCGTGAACTTTCAATCAGGTCTAGAATCTGACAATTCGGACAGGTGCATGGCGCAACCTTTATGGTTCATACGTTTTACATCCGTCTAAATTCTTTTCTTATGATTGCATCACTCTTGGAAGAGTTTTTGTTTCTCAAACAGTGGTTACATTTATTGATCGATATTGATGTTGTTCCACACTTAACCGAAAGCTGCAGCAAGTAGATATGTTTACTGCTTCAGGGGTAACTCATAGCACCAATATCACCTCTTTACGACCAAAATATAGCAAGCACATAACTCATGCACTATCAATCAGGTATAAAATCCGAGGCCTCGGTCGAGTACGTGGCACAATCCTCACCAAACCCACAGCAGAAAGTTTTCTTTTTTCTTAGCTTCCATTCAAGCTATGACTCGTTTCCAGTGGTTCGCTTTCACGAAAGTTATGGCATTTCAAACGACATTTTTCTAGAGCTGATGCAGTGGCAAGAGGCGCTCTGACACGGTCGAGCGATCGATCCCGGCCCGAGCTCACCAAGCCTTCCATCCCTTCCAGGGCCTTGATTCATCATTGGTAAACCCCCGATAAACCCCGAGATATACCCCGAGAGTGGTGCCCATTTTTGTCTACTTATCCTAAACTTCCTATGTTATACGCAATCTCTCATCGACTCTTCCGGTTCTGGCTGCGCCGCGGTTTCGGAGACCGCTCGTACGTTCATGAATCTGAGCCCAGATCGGGTTATTTGGTACCAGACTTGTCTATTAAGGTGAAGACACTGAGTTGGCATAGCGATCGCCCCCTCGCAGGTCATTGAATAGGCCAGATACGCATTCACCATTCCTCTGCGATTCAAAATGGAAGACGAATGCATGGCGCGTCTTTAAGGAGCTGATCAACGCCAGCATCATTACCTTTTACTTTTTCCCTATCCTATTCGCTCAGAATTGCGAGCGGCACAAACCGGTAACACGGCCGGGGGTCGTTCCGCATGTTTTTGATGAAATCGAACATTCGAGAGTTTCCAGCCGGCTGTACCGCTCCAATTGATCTTTAGTGTTAAAGTACATTTCATATGTAGGCCACCGGTTGCAATTCAATTCAAAAGAGCAGACCCGACGGCCGTCTGTCATTTTATTTCTCCTCATCGATGCTGTAATTTGAGGCATTTCGAAGACTAAGGAAAATAATATGATCATTTCGTTTCAAATTTTCGTCGTTCAATGGACAATTCGTCTCCTCTGCCGTGAGTATTGAAGAGAGTGATTTATCGATTCTGTTTCTTTTTCACCGTTTTCTTGAAGTCTGACCTCCTATTCTCTTTCTTTTCCTTTTCTATTCTATTTGCGCTTTCTATTTTTATCCGAAAAGCTCTCCTCCTCATCTTTGTGGCTTTTTGTTAGGCGTAGGAGCGGCGGATAAATGAGCTGCAGCCGCATCTGTTCATTTGCGTGCAAAAAGACACATCCAAATTGCAGTTTACGACCAACTGCAGAGCAATGGCATCGTCTGCAGCGCTCAGCTTCTCTTTCTCATTTTTCGCTTCTCATTTTCATATTCGTGAGGAACGAATTCTTCTGGGGGCGATCACAGATTCAACCTTCTCAGTCGTTGAATCTTTTCCTGTGCATTCAACTTTTGCAGCTACACACTTCCTCCATCATCTCTTGACTTTCTCTCGGGGAAGGATTCTTTTCAACCACCGGTTTCATTTCATTTCATTTATTGACGCGAGTCTTTGCCCACGTAAAAAACAGCAAGAAATAATAACAACAACGTGTTCTAGACAACTTGGCATTACAATAACACATATAATTAATCTTGTAAACGTAAAGAAATTTGAGAACAATAAACAAACAAAACATTATTCAAAACATTAGGATAACGTAAGAACAACAGGCCAAATGAGAGAAAACTTGCTATCAGGCCAGTGCCGTCATTATATCCGGGAACAATTATAATGTCAAATGTTTTTTAACCGCTCTCTTAAAACTAATCAAGCTCTTTGGAAACTGTACCTTTTTATCTAACTTAGCATACTCCAATCCTGGTTCTTCTTTTGCATATTCGATTTTTATTTCTCGTTCAACGATAATGAGAATTCAATTTAGCCTGTAGACCTCTTGAACTTCAAATATCTAGTAATTACCTCGGATTAGGAGGTGAAGAAGGTCGTAGAAAAAAGACGCACACATCATCGAAGTTAAATGTCCAATGACGCAAGAATTCGTAAGGTTTTCAGCCTCTGAACAAGAACCCCTTTGAATATTTCTTGATCAAAAGGGTTTGCAGTACAATTTGCTCCAGACTTTTATTTTTAGCAAAATTGAGCCGATTTGATTCTATGGGCTTTTCCAGTAGGCAGCGCGAGATAGAATGGCTAGGAGCAAAGGTCGAAGTCGCGGCAATAATCGGCAGAGAGACTGAAAAACCGTCGACCAGCTCGAGGGCTCTTCTTAAGTGAGACGACATCCTGGTCTTTGTGGATAGAAAGACAGATGTGTAACGGAAAAAGTGTAGAAAATACGAAAATTTACACCGCTGCAATTAAGAAGGGCTACCTCGTTAGCTACTCGTTACCGACTAACCGCTATTTGTCTTCGGAAAAGATCCTACAAAAGCTCCAGCCCGAGTAACGGATACCCCAATCGAGTAACTACGTGGCAATGCGACTTAGAAATATGAGCTCGCTGTTGGTTTTTGGCATTGTTTCTGGCTTTGGTAACTTGGCGGTCACATAAATCACTTAACCTGGGCCCAGATTCATGAACGGGCAAGCGGCTTCCGAAACCTCGTGTGTGAACTCGTGACATCCACGCGAAGGAAAATACGTCGCCCAGTGAATTTAATAACACCTTTGGAAATTAACGACTGCGATGCAAATGATAATACCTGGACCCAAAGTGAGAACGAGGATCACTCAGTTACAGAAGAAACCACAACGAAGTACAACTTTCGCCCCCGTCGTCCAGTTATATATACAACACCCGTTGCAACTTCCGTCCTCACCGAAGATTCTAATTAATATTCCATACCTACCACTGAACCGCCATAAGCAACACACCACCACTGCCGAAAAAAACCGTCCCCTCCCTTTCAATTTTGTTTTGTTTCAGTTTACTATTTGCGGGCGGGAGACTATCGCGGATATCGCCATTAACATGAACATACAAAACCAAGACCGAGAAGACGTGGAATGATAGCAACACAGACTGATATGATACTAAGAGTGTGCCTCATTCTGTAAATCATCTCCGCTCGACAACGGCCGCTTCAGATAAAGTTATTGGTGGACGAAGTCTTGCACAGAAGAAGTTGCAACAGTGTGCGATAAACCCGCTTGATACCGTCGAGGTCTCCCAAACCCTGCCTCATCGCGAGGTGTGATTGGTCCGCGATAAACCCCGATTGAACCCCAGCGCGCGTTCAGGAATCTCGGTTTGCGCTCCGTTCGGGGCATATATCTCGGGGTTTATCTACGATGAATCTGGGCCGTGAATTCTTCAGGCCCTTTCACACTTCGCTGCGAAGGTATCCTAGTAATGGCGTTAGATAGGGATGTGACATCAGATGCGACAACAGGGCCCAGATTTATGAACGGACAAGCGGTATCCGAAACCCCGTCGGCGATAAGTTCGGTCGATACCGTCGAGGTCTCCCAAACCCTGCCTCATCGCGAGGTGTGATAGACCCGCGATAAACCCGATTAAACCTTGGCGCGCGTTCACGAATCTCGGTTTGCGCGCCGTTCGGAGTATATGTGTGGTTTGTCGGGGGTTTACCAATGACGAATCTGGGCCATGTTCCACAACGTGCGGAGAGTGTGGCGTTGCGTCTGTGAAATTTTTGCGTACCACACCTCATTGCACGATGGCACAGATGGGTAAGTTGTTGCGCAAATACGCCCACCCTTCTAGTTACTGCTATACTTTGGTTTTACTCTAACAGAAGGTCGCGCGTGGTGCAGTGATAAGAGGCGCTGCTGACACCCGAACGGTCCGGCGGTCGATCCTTTACCGAGTGAACCAAGCTCTCCATTTCTCCGGGGTTGGGTCAATTGGCACCAGACCTGTCTGGGAAGGTAAAGACGCTGACTTTGTATAGTGGCTGGACGAAGTAAGTACTTGTATAGGCCAAATAGACACTCACCATACCTCTACGATTTCGAATGGAAGACTGATGCGTGGCGCGTCCTTAGGGGACTGATCAACGCCGGCACATTTAGCTTCACCTTCTACCATTTACTGCCATAGTAGAGTGTGAAGCAGCCCGACTGGTGGGGAATGTTGCGTCCCGAATGGTGATGCTCTGCAACAGCGAGCAAGCGCCATCGGCCATGCAACGACCAGCTTCCGAGGCCCATCGATCCGGGGGTCTTTGCCCGACGGGGTCCGCCCCCCCCGTCCTCGGGCTGTGCAGACGGGGCGCTCTGCTGCCTGCAGAAATTTTGCAGAAATCGGGCGTGGTTTCGGCCCGACGGCCAGCAGCGTGCCACTCTTGCAGGCACATACCTTCTCGCGTCATTATTACGTTCCGCGTTGCTTCATCTTCCTCTTCTTTCTCTTTTTTCCTCTCTCTCTCTCTCTTCCTGTAAGCCTTCCGAGTCGCGGGGCCGTTTGTTGTCCCCCGGTGCCTCGGCGACTTTTGCTTTTTCACCCGCTGGCATTCGCAACTGTTTGCATACGCGCGTGTGGATTTCCTTTGCGTTTTGTGCGGTTGGAAAGCTGTTCGCCGCATACCCAAGTGTTATACCCAGGCAAAGAGCTTGGTTTATTTGGTTGAATTACCCACAATGTTGCTTATTTCTAATTCTACTCTTAAATTTTCTAGAAGTTTACGTGATTCCAGTTATCCATTGCCTTCTGCTGTTTGAACAGACGTTGAGAAATTAATTGATTTTTTTGCGAATTCCTTCGACCCCAACCTACCAGGATTTAGAAGGTTTAGTTGAATTAACTTTACTTCTATCCAGTAAAAGGTATGCTCACACCAAACAAAGCTATTGTGCAAATAGGATAACAACATAGATGTAAATCAAATTAGAATTGATATCTTTCAAAGCAACGCTTACACTCGAATCAGGTTTTCAGACTCCTTATTTACGTATTATTCATCTCTTCTTCACATTGAACTTATGGTATCCGATTATCTATGTGATATTGAATACGATCTTTGATCGAAATTAAACGCCTTTGGAATCGGGACCATTCGGATTATCGGATTATATAGCGAGTTCAGCGAAATTCGAGAGAAATCCCGTCCAAAAATCAGCTTGCACTTGCAGCTAGCCTACCTAGCGATCCTAGCGATCTGGTTTTTCGATTCCCATTTGTTATCTTGTATCAATCACTTATCACTCTGTTTGGTGAAGTTTCCGGTTTGTGGTGTGCTCACTGGAAACATCACCATAACACGGCCATGTAAATAGCCCCCGAATGTGACGAAATTGCGGTTGATCGAAGGGGAAGTCCGGCGATGTTTTTCATTCGCCGGTCGTTTTCCTCGCCGCTTTGTCGGCCCCGAAGAAAAAGCGGCACTTTAGTGTTTATGAGCGCCGTTGACGATCGTTTTTCCCGACAAGTCCATTAGTTCGCTACTTTTTCGTTTCTGGTCGTGGAAAATCTGCGATGTAAACACTAAATCTACTTATTTTCATCTTTATTTCCACGTGAATAAGATGCGCGAGAGACGGGTAAAAAATAAGCATCGATTCAAGTCACAAATTATTCGAAATAACTTTTCCAGAATTCCTATTTTGAGACTGTTCGACTATTTGCCGGCGACTACAGGAGTCCTAGTTTACTGAGCCAGAGATTAGGGATATATTTTGAGGTATATTAAGGGTAATGCTGTTCGCGAATACGACCTAGATCTCTAATTCTGTAAGCATGAGCTCCAATTGCTGGCGCGCCAACCGTGATTCATCAGTGTGCTTTTGGGTTTGTTTAGGATTCATTAGAGGTTCTTACGCTGCTAAGCAATTCGAGGGCTCCAAACCATCGCTGCGACACTGATTTTGAGGTGTGTTACACCGCGCATAAACCCGAAATAATCCAAGGACAAATTCATTGATGAATCACGGTTCGGGTATATATTGGGGTTCATTTCGCATAAACCGCTGATGTATAGAACCTTGGGTATTACTGGAGGGTTTCCGGCACCATGAATCCGAATTAGGTAAGAGAAATTTTCTCACTCAAATTCTACTCCAGGGGTATTTGGGGTGCTGATCACGATTTCGATCTCCATTTTTGGTATTTCTATTTGAGTAGGTATAGGGTATCGGTATGTTAGTGCAGTCAACTACAGGTACGCTTGCCTATTATAAAAAGGCGAATCTGAAAAAAAGGCAAAAAAATTCAACGAAAAGTGAAAGCTGCAGTGTAGAATTGGTAGACGTTTGTAAGCCCTAATGGGACGCGCCTTGCATTTGACTTCCATTCGGAATCGTAGAGTAGTGGATATTTATCTGTTCCCGACACCGCAGGGGTGGCACGCTTGGTTATCCTGGGTAGGGATCGATCGCTCGACCGTGCGGCTGTCGCTAGCGCCTCTTATCACTGCACCACAGGATACAATCATCTTAATTGAGACTAGTCGCCCGACTAGACGGGGACATCCAAATTAGATGGAGCCGCTTGCTGACATCTCCCGACGCGAGCGACCAAAGTATAAATACCATATTTAACCGCTCTAAGCCTCCCTGCTTATGCTCTATTTGATAATTAAAATCTTACCCTCTAAAAATATCCTCCGTTGCCTTCATTTCTTTGAAGCGCCTGAGGCGATTTCAGCGTGTAATTGTGCTTTCCAAGTGCCGATTGCACTTTAGCGCTCAGATTTTTTTTGAAGCGAGCTTATTAAGATTTTTTTACTATTGCCTGCTAATTCATGACAATTTATCAAGTGCATCTGAAAAATGCCACGACGGCTCTGAATGAGATCGTTTCTTAATCATTTTAGGAAAGTAGGTGGTCCGAAAAATGACGGTATCAGTTTTCATGCCTAACGGTAAAAGGGGTACCCAATTATCTATTTATTTCTTCATTCACCTATTTGTCGATTTTATACCATGCGGCCGTAACAGAATATTAGTGCTATTAGTTATGAAATTCACATAAAAATCTAGGTAAAAATAGAAATAATGTTCAAAGTGGTAAAAAAAAAGATAACACTCTCCTCTTAAGAAAAACAAAAGCGTACCAAAGCTCACTCCGGTTAGCTGATGGTCAATTTTCCCGGAGTAATACATAATATATAAGAATACAATAATAGTAATTACTTAATGGTAATTATTTTATCTTGAAGCCTTATTTTTTGGCCTTATTTTTGCTTTCTGCATTTTTGCGATTCAAGCGTTGTCTAAGCGTAAAACTGAGAAGTTAAGAATTTTTGTGATGCGTTTACTCGTGGTCGTCATTGCTAAATTATTATCAGCGATCAAAAAAGATGAAATTTCATTCCCGTTATTTGTTACCTCCTCTTGTCATTTTAGAGCGTTTTATCTAGTTCTTCTTCGTACATAATTCATGTCATGTAGTTTTCCGCTCTCCACTTTTGTTGTTTTTGGTTTTGTGCTGGTTTTCATTTCTCACATGTTTGGCCACCTTTGCAACAGACATTAGCATTAACACTAGCACTAGAAATTTACGGCAGGTACTCAGTAAAAGGAGAAAGAGTAAAAAAGAAAAGAAAAATGAGAAATTTGGTTGTGGCAATTATGATCTTTGTGAGAACAGATCGTCTTTGGTCATTCCGGGTGGCGCTCGCTCTATTGGTTATCGATAACCGGCGCTGATTGCCGGCCGACTATCCTTTCCTCCCTTCGTTTTCTACGTTTTTCCTTCTTTTTAGGAGCGTAGTTGCTCCATTTCCACTTCTTACGTTTCTAAATCTATCTAGTCTTACAAAATAATTATAGTTGACTAGACCAATTAAGTCTATGATCAAGTGAAAACGACAAAAAACAAGTGAACTTTTGGACGCGATGCAAGTGCCCTCAACTCCGGCCACTTTACCTATACCTTTACCTGACAACAATACCATTCCCTGGCGGCAGCCCTATTCGCTTGGTGTATGATGTCTTAACTGCCCGGCCGAACAGCCGAGCGGTGTCAATAACCCCGTAAAAACCGCTGGCGGTTGTAATCACTGTGGAAACATCGTTACATGGCGCGAACTCGGCCGGTTGTCAACAAATATTGGCGTGGGAAGCAGCACGGAAGAGCAGAAAACAAAAAATCGACATTTTCCAGAGGACGGTTTCGGGAAAAGGGCGAGTTTCGACACAGGACCCCCAGATCGGCTATCAGGTCAACTAATCATTTGATTGGTCCCTGGTTACAATTTTGAAGACAAATACCAGAATTGAGATGAGTGCTTGATTGCTCTTTCCTTTGTACAAATTTATCATAGTTTTCTGATAACGATATTTCTGATCACTTGTATGTATAGGTATATTCAGATCTCGTGCAAAAGTCTGTTCTGCGGTTTGATACCCATTATTTAACAAAAAATTTTAAAAAATGGCTCCCGCGGCCCCTGCTGCTCCGAGTCGTAGTCATGGTGAAGGTTATCTCAAGCAGTTCAATTCAATGACAATCGCCGGTATTGGTAAGCTTGTACCGAAGCCTTCCATCCCATCTGGGTTGGGTAAATTGGTACCAGACCTGTTTGGGAAGATAAAGACACTGATTTGGTGTAGCGGCTGGCCCCAGCAAGTCATTGTATAGGTCAAATACGCATTTACCATGACTCTACGATTCCGAATTGAAGATGGCTGCATGGCGCGTCTTTAGGGGTCTGGCCGCATTACTTTTACAGCATTCTTCCATTAGATGCAGTTCCCAAAGGAGCTATTCCCCCTCTTATGCTCATCCTAAAGAACAGTAAAGATCCTATGATCTCAACTCATATCGAAGTTTCAGAAGAAAGTATTCGAGCTAGCTATTCAGTCATTCCGTCTGTTCATCATTTATTCTGCACGGATTGTTGAATTTCTACAAATCGCATTATTGCCATCCGGCGGGACATCTTTCATCTTTCGGCGATTTATATGTAAATTTTCGTATATTCATTCCCTAAACGCTCAGATAGGCTAGGAATGCCGATGCGCCGTCCACCTGAAAAACCATCGTTCTCGCTTTCTGCACGTTCTCTGCAAAGGTGTCTCTTTGCATGGCGCGATATTCTGATTCATCGTCGTTTCTGCAAGAGCGGCGGCTGGCCGTTGAAAACATTTTAGTCATAAATCGCGCGCGAACACCTGATGAGCACATTCCTCAACACTATTCTGGAAGATGCAGCAAAGAATACATTCCAGCCGTTGCAGCAACTTTTGCTGATGACATGGTATAAGCCAAAGAGGCGCCACTCCTACCCTAAAGGTCGATCGATCGATCCCCGCCCGAGCTAACCAAGCCTTACATACCTTCAGGGTCGGATAAATCGGTGCCAGATTTCTTTGGGAAGGTAAAGCCACCGACCAAGTATAGCGGTTGGCTCCCGCAGAGTGGCGCGCCCTTAGAGGACAAAACGCCAACACCTTCACCTTTACCCTTTACCTTTACCCCTACGTTAACTCACGAAACTTATCAGGGGTACGGTTACTGACAAGTTTACTTCCTGACATTTGCCACAAAGTGTTACGTTGCCAGAAAATTTTTCAAGAATTCCTAGAGCTTTGATGGACTGGTTTTTCGAGGATATTCCGTGTTTCTTCTATGATTCTCAACAGAAGGCAAGTGCGTGGCACATCCTACGGGAGTGATCAACGTCGACTTTTTTACCTATGCTTTACCTCGCTTATACTTAGGCTATCCTTTTCAAAAGCGATTCTTCTATGACTCAAGTTTTACTAATTTTATATACCGAATTCTTTTTGGGACCATTGGGGTCGTGAATTTGGCCGTGAAAGACACCCTAGCTAAATGCGAATCCTCAAGGATTTTCCGTTAAATTTCTAGTACTTCTTTTCGCTATATAAGCTATGTACTATAGTTTGAAGGAGATAAAACTCTATTCCGAAATCCTTGTTCAACATTTTATCAATCTTTTTTTCATGACTTGTTAACATTTCACTAAGCCACCTCCAATAGAAGTTGATAATGCATTCTGAATATCGCTGAACTCTTTTTTCTGAGATGCTAAAGTTTGATGTATCAAGGAAAGTAAATGGGAAAGTGCAAGGAGTGTGCATGCCGATCTTTGCTGCGGGATGTTTTTCTAGCATGTTTACATCCTTCTGCTGCCATTCGTCGTCGGCGGTGGTTTTTCCACTTCTCGAGTGGCCAAGCGAAGCAGCAACGAGCGGATTTGCACGTTTCTACATTCTAAACGCAGAGCTGCAGATATTTTTATAATTTACATGTAATTTTAATTATTTGAGTGGGATCGCTAATCTCTGAATTTTTCTACCTACTGTTAAGAGTTGGAAATTGCGCGATGAACGCTCATCCTTACTCAGCAGCAGAGCAGCACAGTGCTGGTCTGGAAGAGGGCAAAGACGCAGAGGTTGCGGCACTAAAGCAGATGTCAAAGATCACGGTCTCTGAGCTTCCTAAAAGCTGGCTCAATAAAATGTGAAGTAAAAGGCGTCGGCGTTGGTCAGTCGCCTAATAGTAAGGACGCGCCGCCGCATTCATGTTCAATTCAGAGTCCTGGAGGTTTGGAGAATACGTATTTGAATGACTTACGGGGGCCAGCCGCTATACCAAGTCAGTTTTTTACCTTCCCGAACAGGTCTGGTATCAATTTATCCGAGCCTGGAGGGATGGCCTGCTTGGTTAGCCCGTGTTTTCAACAACGGTTCTCGTCGTTTGCGAAGGATGGGCGCGATATGAAATGGATGATGTTTTTTTCAATTTTTTTTATCTTCAGAGAAAAGTCTGGTATGATTATACCGACCCCGGAGGGATGGAAGGCGTGGTTGGCCCGGGCGAGGATCGATCGACTGTTTGGGTGTGGGCAGCACCTCTTTCCACTGCACCACGCGCGCTTAAGCTAAAAACACTGACTTGGTGTAATGTAACTCAATACTCGGCAAAATCTAAGCAATGATCCCATTGTGGTTCAAAATCAGACGGTTTTATCTCATTTGCGGTAGCGGCACCCCTTGCTGCCGAGTATAAATGTACCTTGAGTCTTTGCAGACGATAACAAGCTAGAAATTTGCAGAAATTTTGCATGAATTTTCTAATCTATGGTCGCACCTGTTCCGCTTGCTTGTGGTTTTCGTCGTTCTTGCAGTTTTACAGCCGAACAGCACACGTCATGTCTCCCGCAGATTCGCGGTTTGTGGAAAAACAGCTCGTAAAGTCGTCTCCTGAGTCATTTTATGGACGTGCACAGCTGTCAAGCCATCTCCATTTTTCGTTGAATCGTCATTTCGTCATTTTCTCACAAAAACTGAGCGATCTTTCTAACCTTATGCTTTGTACCCGATCTTTTTTCTATATACTCGTCGCACTCCTGCGAGTTTCCACTTCCGTGCACCGTTTCTTCGAACCGTGTTTCTTAGTTTCTAACTTGCTCTGCTTCTAGCTTCTCACTCGCTTTGTCAAGCTTTTGTCGGCTTTTTTCCAAGATTTGCCACTACATCCACAATCTATCTTCCTCAATCAACTCCGCTTCGCTTTCTAAGCACACTTTGATTCCTTGAGAAAATTCCTTCATTTTTGTCGTTTGAAAATTTTATTCTTCATGCTACGCGTTCTGCTTGACGTTTTCCTCGTCTATTTCCGAATGCCGATGACATTTGTGTTCTAAAGAAATTTATTTTATTAGGATTTTTTTCAGGTACTGGTGCCAGCTGGTGGAATTTGGTGAACTGAGCGTTCGTATCTCGTGCCATGCCATGTAACGACGCTGATAACTACTTCGGAATGACTTTAAAAAAGCCTCCAAGGAAGGTCTTTCAATTTTTTGATCAGGCTCTGTATTAATCTGTTTTATTTGTACTACAACTCTCTATGGGGTCATGTGTGGCAGTGAAAAGAAGCACCACTTCCACTGGCACAGTCGAGGGATCGAACTTCGTCGGTGCTAACCAAATCTTCAAGGGTCAGGTTAATTGTGGTAAATTTGTACCAGCATTGCCTGGGTAGGCCAGGGTCGACATCAGGAACTTCACTCTACTTTTACAACATCCTTTCATTATGCGCTAATCGTAGAGGTGCTGTTCGGGGCCTTTTCCCATCTGACCAAAAGTTTCGGAAGAAAATATTCCATCCAATTATTCACACGATTCGTCTGTTCATCATTATTCTGCACGGATTGATGAATTTTTACAAAACGCATTATTGTAAGCCGCCGGCATATCTTTCATCTTTCAGCGATTCATATGTAAATTTTCGTATATTCATTCCTTAAACGCTCGGATAGGCTAAGAATGCCGATTTCGAATGCAAATCGTCGTCGCTTTATTCCACACGCAGCAGACTACGATAGCCTGCGGCAATTCGGCATGCCGTTTTCGGCCTGCAGCGGCGTTGCAGCTGCCCGAAATCAGCATTCTATATCTCACCATGTTTTCCTAACCCTCTGACGTTTTATACTTTAAAACTCGGAGATACCATACCTGTACCCTGATTCATGACCTAAAATGCGGCATAGGGTCATCTCGAGCTTGCTGGATAGTTTTTTTACCTCTAACATACTGTGGATTCCAAACCATGAAGCGCACCATTACGGTAACTTCACTGGCTTAAAGAAATGTTTTTATGGCTCTTGATAGCACTCTGCTCAGGGTTAGTCCTTCCCTTCGGGTTAAACCGTTACTGATCGTCTACCCTTTCATTGAAGACAAGCGCTCAAGTGGTTAAGAAGTTGATGGATCGAAACTGCTTGTGGAAATAAAACCCAGTGGATAGGTATAATCAAGAAAAGGGGCGACGGGGATAGTAAGAATTAGTAACCTTCTCCGCATTGATTATTCCTGTTGAGACGCGCCGTTGTCATGCTAGTCCCGACAGGAGTGAGAGTTTCAATATAATTTATCATAATCTATTTCACAAGCAAAGAACACAACCGTTAGGTAACAGTACAGTAAGGGAGACTACCTCCATCAGAGGTCGGAGAGGGGCGTGGCCCTCTGAGGTGACCACGATACCCCGTGACCGATACCGTGACATGCCATTCCTTTCAAGTTTGTCGGCCTCGACAAACATGCGAAATTGTGAAACAAAGAATTATTAAGCAGTACTAACAACGGAAATGGGGTGCTGATGTAGTGTCAAATGTTTGGACGAAGGAAGACACTTCAAAGCATTACACGGCACATTTCTACGCTGACATGTCGTATCGCAGCTAATCGTCCTCAATAAGCAATCACAAATCAGTGTGAGCAGTTTTGTTATTAACGTGAACAGAGCTATCCTCGTTGCTGACGATTGATCCACTTCTGCTTTTGAATAATTGTGCAAGGAATAGTGATTGATAGAGCTGCGTTCGTTGACTAGGCAGCTTCAGACGCCATAGGCTTGTTGATAGTTGCATTGATATCCCATCTCAAGTCCATTCTCCTCGTTGATGTTGAGAAAACGTCGACAACTCTAGTAGTCCTCGTTGATGTGGAAAAATGATCGTCCTGACATCACCTACTTAAATAGAAGAAGAGCTTCGTTGACACTTCGTTCGGAAAGAAGGGGTTTCCCCGTCCCTTCAACGGTGAGGTCGTCGTTATTCCGTTCGGAAGAACGTGGCCCTCTGAGGTGACCACGATACCCCGTGACCGATACCGTGACACCGTGCACTAAACTTTTCTTCAGAATTGGAGGATGTATTACCGAAACCTATCCAATCTATAGGATACCAGCACTCCAGCGTCCTATCGGCCGACTCGAATGAAATGGAAATCCTGGAAATTTTGGTTAAAAGAGATGAAGAATTTCATCAGCTCCCCTGTTGCTGTGGGTGCTCTTGGTGTACGGTAACAGACTATCGCGGCGGGACCCATGTGAGCCACCTATTACAAACATCGCAGTTTCGCTTATTATATAGTAGGAAATTTCGGAGGTCAGTCGATTTTCACTTCTCTTGGAAAGTCTGGTATCGCTTTACCCTAGCGAATCCTGGGTATAGAGGCGTTAGCCCACCTTAGAAGATCGGCGATTGGTGGAACCCGCCCATCTTACCTGCTCATCACTACTCTTTTCCTTTTCAGTGAAAGATAAAGGCACAAAGGTGAAAGGGTCGGCGATGATCAGTCCCCAAGGATGCGCCATGCAATCGTTTTCCGTTCGGAATCTTGGAGGCATGATGAAGGCGTATTTAGCCTATACAATGACTTCCGAGGGCTAGCCGCTATAACAAAATGAAAAGGTGATAAAATCGAAGAAATTAAAGATAAATTAGTACCAGATTTGTCTGTGAAGTCAGTGTCATTGCCTTCGCGGTCAAATCTGCTATCAATTTAACCGATACTTTAGGGATGAAAGGCTTGGCTAGCGCGGGCGTGGATCGATCGCTTGACCGTGCTGGTATCAGTAGTGCGCCTTACCACACTACCACGCGCGCGAAAGGGGAAAGCCTATAATATGAATCGCATAACGTTCTTCGGTCCCAAAAAGTCCTGTATTTTCTTCTTATCCATGCGGCCTCCCTTGTGCAATGTGTCCAGCATTTTTACTTGGTTAACTGTTTTTTGGATTTTGCAGCTGCTGCTGTGCACGGCTTGGCTTCTATTTGCGTTCGTGGATGTTTTATGCTTTCCTAGCCGCTGCTATTGATAGGCCGAGCTTGTTTGCCGAGAGTAGCGGAGTAGCTTATTAGCCGACACAATTTATGTATACCTATACTCGACAAATTTGTGATCCAATTCAAAGAGAATGCCAAGAATAGCAGTCGGCGGCCTTTTTTCATCCCATTTTTATTCCATTTTTGCAGCATTTTTTACGTCTTTTGTCCGTGATGTCATTAGATTTTCAACCGTTTTCATGTCGTCTCTTCCGCTGGACGCTTTATTAATAAAAAACAGCTCATTACAACACTTTAACAGCCTGCGCCGATCCATTTTGCCGCATCATCGAGCGAGCAACTTCTGCAGCTGCATCTGATGAAATTCTACTTCTTTTTTCATCCAACTTTGCACGAGTTGTGACGTCGAAGGGCGTGGCTATTCTTTTTTCCTTTTTCCGCCCATTTCTCCTATCTTCTCACTAACCGAAGTGCTTCCATAGATTATCAGGTAGCTTGTTCCTGTAGGGAACATCTCAACAGAAATGGTACTTCACTTACGGTTGGTAAGGTACAGTGATAAGCGGCGCCACGGACACCCGCACTGTCGAGCGATCGATCCCCCCGCGGGCTAACTCAACCTTCCATCCCTTCGAAGTCGGGTAAATTGATATCAGATGTGTCTGGAAAGGTCAAGACACGGACTTGGGAAAGCGGTTGACCCCGCAAGTCATAGTACAGGCCAAATACGCATTCACCATGCCTCTACGATTTCGAATGGAAGACGAACATGAGGCGCGTCCTCAGAGGACTCATCAACGCCGAAACTTTACCCTTTACCTTTAGTTCACTTGAAAGTTTCTGAGCCGGTTTTTACCTCCGAGTATTCTAACGGAAACCAGAGGGAGGTTACCCAGACGGAGCGATTTTTCCAGGTATCGTTCCATCTACATAGTATAGCATTTGATCCTAGTCCAGGTCTTCCATACCTTTGGGTCTGACTGAATTTATACCGAACTCGTCTAGGAAGGCAGTTGGACATCAGGTTTTACGTTTGAGAGTCTGTAGGGCCATCAATGATGCTTCTACGATTCTGAAAAAGGTACGGAAGCATGGCGCGTTCTCAGGGGAGTGATTAAAAGACGACTGCCTTATCATTAGACTATGCCTTTACCTTTCTGCTACCGTATCCTTTGGAGCAATGGAAATGTACTCTGCTCGGAGCGATTCGTCCCATCAATCTTCGACTCGCCGTCAAGAACTTCCGCGTTTTTATACTTTCTGCAGCGCGGCAATTTGTGTGCACGCCGACTGCAACTTTCAATCGTTTCCGCTCTGCTGTCTGCAAGGGGAGACTCAATGGCGCCGCCCCGGCCAGGTTATTGACGGACGGGGCCGAGATGAACTCGTCCGCTCTCGGCAAATTATTCGCTCGCCCCGGAGCCCGACCCCGCCCGAGTGGACGAGGGCGTTTACCGTAGAACGATAGGTAATTAACGTTCGCAACACGGCGTTTGGCTTTCGATTCGGTCGCCGGGGCGAAGTGCCGGCTACCCAGCTCTGCCGTGGTACCTTTTTGCCTATTTCACCTCTTTTATTTATTTTTATTTATTTATTCAATCATTTATCGTGCACTTGACGTGCGCCCTCAAATAACAAGAACGATGAGCAATGAGCAACAGAGAATGCAAACTGAATAGAAATGATTTGATACTTGTTCACAAAATTATTCATCATAATTGTGGTATCAAGGCCTCAGACTTATTGAAATTCAGGACAGCAACCACGAGGGGAGGATGTGTAAGATATGATCCTGGTAGAGCCAAGCTTACTTGCAGACGTAGCTTTTCTCTCATAAGGCCTGCTTAGCTTGCGGCAACCTCAGCAAAAAAGGCGCTATCCCACTTAGGTTATCATCTTTTAGATCCTTTTTTAGTCGCTGCTCCAACCTCAAGTTGTAATCTCAAATGTTTTCCGGTTTTTGTTAACTGTTTATCTGGCTCATTTTCGCCACTGTGTGTGACTTCCATTGATCTTTTCAACATAATTCAGATCTTTTCAGCGTTGTCGATATTCGTACTGTATCGTGTTTGTTTTTTAGTTTCATAGGTCCCAGTGTTGTGATCCACACGAGCCCACTCGTGTATCAAATAAATAAAATAAATAACTAAAACAAAAACTAAACACGAGAATATTAACCTAGCACACTAGTATTAGCAAACGTGATGTTATTGAAACTCGTTCTCTATCACTGGTTAGGACCTAGCTTTTACCTGTCCCCATGCAACTTTGGCTCGGTTCCTCAGGCTCTTTTCTCTTTTTATTCCCCTCTTCATCATCGCATCTCTTTATCTCTCTTTCTAATCTCTTTGTCGCTGGACCCCGAGTATCTCTGGGCTCGGAACTCGCCTCGAGTTTGAGCCGATCGGATTCGTTCAGTTTGTCAGAAGCAACCCAGTACGGTAGCGGGGCGCCGTTTGCCTTTTTCTTCTGGGTCTTCCTTAACCCAAATATGGGAGGTCGGAGTTGTTTCACGGACATATTCACCTACACAGCTGTGGCAATTTGTTAGGTAAACTTTTTGTTACTCTCAAATTCAATTCAATACGCTGCAGTCGGCCTATTTTCTCGATCGATCCATATTTATACGGTAGTTTGAGATCGTATATGAACAGTTTGTATCAGTCGATTTATAAATCTCTTTTTAGCATCACATTAGCTTAGAAGAATTGCTAGCGATTTTGCGTAGCGAGGGGAAAAAAGTATAGGTGAAGAAGCTGAATGAAAAACTAAAATGAAGCAAAACCTGCTGGAGTGAGGCGAGATTAGAGCTTTCTGATCCTCACTTATATTCACCTCCTCCTCCTTCGATACCTTTTCAGTTGACTTCGACTCAGAATTACCTAATTCGCTCTGCCCTCCGGAGGTAAAGGGAATATGGAAGAAGGAAATGAATAAAAAATTCAAATGAGGGAAAATTCTGTAGCAGTCATACGAGGAACGATCTCAAGGTAGAACGTTCTCTGTGCGGGTGTTTTCCTTTTTCGAATGATTCATATAGCTGTCTAAATGTACTTGTGCTTGTTTATATTACCACGTCGCGTGATAGCATAATGTTCGATCCAGCCGTCAGCCGATATCGATCGATCGGATGAGCTCCATTGCATGCTCGTTTTGGTACTCTGTGACACAGCTTAGGTGGGCAGTTGTTGTCATTTGTTTTTTTTTTTGAAAAAAAAAACACTGAAAGAAATATGTAATGTCCAGATAGGCAGATTTGCTAAACAGCAGATATTGTCAGGGAGCCGTTTTCTACAGTTTTTCCTTGTGTTTTTCTGCTCTTTTTACTCGGTCTTTCCTATTGAACATTTCTCGATGACTTACTGGACAAACAATTTTTTCACGATTTTGCAACAAATGTGGCCATATTCGCAAAATTTGCTGATAAAACGCCTGTACAGCTCCACGTACAGGGGCTGTAAAGTTATCGATCTTCTTCAGTTCGCTAAACCCTTCCCGTTGCTAACGTACCCAGCCCTGTTGGTACGTAGTTAACCACAGACCTACACCAAGTTCAGTGACTTTATAAAGTTTGGTTCATTCTTCACAGGGTGAAATTTTAGAATGAATCAATCATGCTCTATCAGAATTTTACCTTGGTTACATCGATTGGATTCTCCAGGTCCTATAAATCATAGCAGTGCTAACTAACCCAGCCTTACGCATGTGTGTTAACCCATAACGTACCGCGTGCGCCACATGGTGGCGCACGCGTTGTCTGGCCATACGGCCCACGTGCGCCACATGGTGGCGCACGCCCTTCATATCAACAAAATATTTTTTATAAGTTGTTTTTAGTTGGGAATGTGACCGACCAGCCACGGAGTACACGATACATACCTTGGTCCGGTGAAAGCTGTGGTACATATGTGGCACTTGGCCACCATCCTGGAAGCCCCATCCAGGGCCAGCAATTCCGCTGAAACTTTACCTATGGGGTCCTTTTGGTTGATGATCACGAATCTGATGTTTATCTAGCGTATTTGGAACAAGTCTAGCACAGGGCCACCACCATGGAAACTCCATCCAGGACCACCAATCTCACTGAAACTTTGCCTAGGAGGTTCTGGTTCTGCAATGTCTCCATGATTCTAAGTAGTTGATGAGTGGTTGGTGCATCCCTTGTAAACTGATCGACGCCTACCACTTCATCAGTTAAATGAATTGAAATCTCTCAAGCATTTTCTTTTTTTTGGGGCTGGGAGCGGTCCGGTATAAGCGGTTCGCACGTTCGCTGAATGCGCCGAATTCGAGAAGGGTCCTCCAGAAGTGTTATGGTGTAGAGCCGTTTGTGATGCATAACTAGACCCTGATTAGGCAACATTTGATTTTATAAGAGCGCACCTGCTTACGAGCTAAGTAGAGCAAGCATATAACCATGAAATATCAATCAGGTCCAAAATCCGAGGCCCTGGTCGAGTACATGGCGCAATCCTCACCAAACACATGCCAGAAAATTTTCTTTTTTCTTAGCTTCCATCCGGCTTTCATTCGTTTCGATCGGTTCACTTTCACCGAAGTTGTGGTTGGCGATACACTGGTAATGCCATCAATTGATTACAAGATTTGTCCCAGGGACCGCGTGCGCCACATGGTGGCGCACGCGTGACCTACGTGCGCGGTCCGAGTGGCCAGCCACCGCGAAATGGCCTCGGTACGTTATGGGTTAATGAGCATAGACCAACTTCTCTTGTCCTTTTCTGTTTACCAAGGTATCTTTCGATATCTATTTTTGGGGTAACAACCGGTTCAGACTGATTATTGCCCACTTACCCAACCTTTGTAACAGTTCACCTCATAGAGAGACCTTTGTGGCTCGTTTTTTCTCGTGTGACTTTGTCTGTTTTGTGGTCATTTTCTGGGAAGTTGACGATGTAAATCTAAATCATTCCCTCACTTCCCCGCGGTTTTACCACAAATATAGATGGTCAAATGTTAAATATTGAAACCGTAGATTGAAATCCACACCACTTAATGATAAGGGCTGGTAAAGGAGTCAGAGGAGATCAAACTCTGACTATAATGCTAGTAGATGGTATGGGAGCTAGCCCCTTGGGTATACATAAGCGCTCCCCTCGTGTTCAGTTTCGGTTCACTGGCCTGTTCCCAAAATGCCTTGAGAATTTTCTCACCGATGTTTGGAGCCGAGGCGCGCCAATACTTCGAACGTGACCTCAAATCCATCTCCGTGGCGGGTGCAAACCCTCCGGTTACCCAGAGGAAACCCACGACCTTCGCTTGTTCTTCAAGTACTCGTCGGCCCACGCGTGAAGTGGATGTGGAGCAGGTGATCGGGTAAACTGTACCCTCGACGGCACCGTTTCCAGCCATACCAGTCAGGCGGACTATCTCAAGGTTTCCCCGCGGTGACTCCGACATCGTGATTACCCAGAGGAAACCCGCGCGACCTTCGCTGGCATCCATCCTGATGTTTTTGACCCTCTAGGGCTTTGGATACCCAGTTAGATAAGGTACTCCTCCTTTGAAGCTAGCCGAAAGGCGCTGAGACGGGGGCTAAGTGACGTCTTCCAGCTAATGGACCACCTGAGCGCCTGGAGATCTGAGACCACCAGATCTCTGATCGCCTGGGGCATCCCGCTGGAACCCATCTCCGCCCTAATCGGGGTGGTCTGGCTCTTCTGGTTCTGCATCTCAAATCGATCGAGGGCAGTTCACCTGTCAGGTATTCACTGGCGCTTGTTTCCATTGTTGTCGCTCCGGACAGGTCTGAACGCTGATCGCTCATTGAATTTCAGACAATTTTTTTGCATCCGCGTTTTTTCGCTCGTCTGCTGTCACTTGCATTTGCACTCTCAGTCACTCACTCACCACAGCCGGTTTATTTTCCAACTGGTCGATGATGATGAGCGAGACAGCAGGCTGAGGAGAAGTTCTTCGACTCTTCTGCTGCTCGAAGACCAGTTCTCCAAAGAGCGTCTTCTTGTCTGCCCCCAACAATCGCCACTTTATCACTGTTCCGATTCCGAGCCACAGAGTCTGTGGTGCTGGCCAGTTCGCCGAACCCCGTTGTCACCCTTTTCTATGATTAATTGATTGATTTTCTATGATTGATCACCTTCACGAGATCGTTCTCCCAGTCTCGGCGGCGTCAAGGTGGCGGATATTGGCTGGCTCAGCCGCGATGATCGAAATCATCTCCAATCTGTAGCCTTTTCTTTTCCATATTATGTTTTTAGGATTTTTTCGACAATTTTCCGTGTTTATTTTTTTGCCCTTCAAGTGTTCTTTGCCGTGCACATGAAGTGGACGTGAAGTTTCTTCTTCCTCCTTATTACACCGCGTCCTTTTTCATAGATTTTTTTTCCTCCTGCAGTAATATTCGATCGTTTCGTCGCTTTCCTCATTCACGAACTTTAATATTTTCGAGTAAAACCCTCTCCCCAATTTACATCACAGTATCGTCGTTTTTCCCAGTCTCACGTCACTTTTTCTACGTTTTCAGAGTTCAGAACTTTTTTTTCAGAAAATAGTCTCTCCTTCTCAGTCTCCCTTCTTTTCCGATCGTTACTTCCACATTTATGTACATTTCTTCCATACTTGTTTTCTATAGAACTAGCATCCCTTCTCGCTACAAGATATTGCTGAGAAGTTTAGTTTTTCAATTATTTTTCTTTTTTTTTGATTGAATTACTTTATGGATTACGATCACCTTGATTTCTCCTAGCACCGTATCGAACGTTTTAAACTTGTGTTAGTTCCCTCACACTATTCGCGTAAGTTTTAGATTTTTTGTTGGAAAACTCTTCATTCCTCCTCTTTCCGGCTTCCATTCCTTCACTATGAACGGCTTTTATATTTGGATTATTTTTACGATTGCTTATTATTTATTTATTTACTACGCTCACAAATGGGCTAACTCACGGAAATTAGTGAACACCAGAACATCAGCATGCAAAATAACTTTAAGCTGACAGTGTTAACTATGCTGCTACTTTTTCCGAGAATTTCATCTCTCTTCTATTTTTTAATAGATTGAACCATTGCCACTACTCGTATTGCATCACTAAACACCAAAAAATTGACCGTCTTTTGTACGCTATTTTTTCTTTGTCTAAAAGCTCTACTCATACGAAATTTTTTTGACTTTTCGCCTTATTTCTCTCCATTTCAACCTTCCTTCCTTCTACATAGTTCTACATGGTTATCTCCACGTAATTGGATTTTGGATATGTATTGACGTCCCACTTCACCAAAGTGTTTTGGTTAATCGTTTTTCTCCTCAACCTTTCCGCCTTTGGTGAGTTTTCATCCCCCCCCCCAATTCGCAACTTTTCTACGCATGATTGTTATTTTACAGAATTTGTATTTCTTATTTCCTTTTTCTTCATGACGCGATTTCATTGTTTCTGTATCACTCGGTAATCGTTGTCCGATTTGATCGATAATCGATGGTTGATTTGACTGATTTACTTGCAGACCCTTGCTCAACTGAGCAGCCGAAAGTCTCCACGGATGGGGTTCGTTGTGCTCCACGTTAACGAGACTCCTCTACGACTTGCCCTCCCTTTGTGAGTCCTTAGAGATTTGTCAGAATTTCTGCTTGTTCTTCGTTGGATTGACGTTCTCATCCTTTTTCCTTTTTTCTCTTGCTGAGTGATTTTTAGAATTTTGGCTAGATTATTGTTCCATTCACTAAATGGAGCGATTTGATCCTATTTTTGAAAGAAACGCTCCAGATTTATCAGCGGTATGTTCGTTGCTAACCGCTCTTCTTTTTTCCCTTCTTTCTTTTCACGTCTTTCTCTCTCGACATTTTTTTTACAAAGGGACTTTTGGCTCCAGGTGGATTAGAGCCTATTTCAGACTCTCGCTCTCATTCAGTAGAATTCACAGCTCATAATTTGTCATTTGAAAAGTTCGTAAACATCAGCAATTAGCCATCTAGAATTTACCAAGGATTCGATTATTCGCATTCATGAACGCGCCGCGGGCTAGACCCGCGATATCCCCCAAATGACCTCCGCGCCACGTTCATGAAGAATAATCGCGCCGACCGTTTATTCTCCAGGTCTTAGGTCTCAAGGTTTTAAAGGTATCCGGTCTGTCTTTGGCTATTCACCTTATCATTACGTCGATCTCGGCAAGATTTCATTCGCGGAACTCTCCTAGAAAGTCGGATTAACCGCCATGTGAGGGGTTTTAATTCAAATCCTGAGAGATTCGCATTATCCTGATCTCTACATAAGCGGCTCGAGAGCTGTTCTTCCTTCATCTTTTGCCTCCTCATCCCGCTAACCTTCCCCTTTCCCAATTGTCTAGGACGAATAGGACCGTTTAGTTCCACTTTAGGTGTGTATTTCTCTCTCTCTCTCTCGTTGAAGGTATCCTGATTGGTGCCCAAACCTTGATTCATCAACGCCCGCAGCGGGGTATGCTCAAGGTCTTTTGGGGTCCTTACTTGTTCTAACCCACCTTGCTGACCCAACGAGTGTTCGCAGACCACGAACTAAGTAGCTAAGGCGTATAAACCCCGAATAAGCCCGACTGGGCAGTTGATGAACGATGATGGCTGCGATTGATTATCGCTCCTTATTTTTGCCACCTTCTAAGCACTGATATGTGTGAGAGATGAGAATTTTCTTTCTTGGAACGAAATTTCGATTCGGTTTGCAAGCGAACTGGACTGATTATCATTTATCATTTGTTAACGGTCTGATGAGGTGACTTTCACGATCGGTGTGATCGTACTTTGCATTCTTTGTAGGATAATATATGGGCTAGAGTGTGAATCTTACCGTATCGGATTCACCCGCGTTTCACAGTGCAAAAGGTTGCTTTTCTCGGTAAACTCTGTTCTTGGCTTTAAAAATCCTACCGTATCGTATTCACGGGCCTTTGCTGGATCGGTACCAATGATAAAAGGCGCTACATCTACCTGCACGATTAAACGATCGATCTTCCCTAGGGCTAGCCAAGACTTCCATCTCTCCGCGATCGGATAAATTGGTATCAGACCTGTCTGGGAAGGTAAAGACATTGACTTGGTATAGCGGCTGACCCTTGCAAGTCACTGTATATGCCAAATACGCATGCGTCATCCCTCTACGATTCTGAATGGAGGAAGAATGCACGGCGCGTCCTCAGGGAACAGATCAAAGCCGGTCGCTGTGCCCTGTGCCTCTTTCTGTACCGGAAATCCGGCCGGGATAATAATGGCTGTTCGTTTGTGGCCCATTCATACTTGATCAGCTCTGTGAGTACAGGACAGAGACGCAGAGGACGCAGCGCGGCAGGAAGCATTGAGGTTGAAAATTTCGCAAGTTTCCAACGGTAATGGATCTTTTCCTTTTTCTCATATAGTTTTTCTGTTTCGAACACAACTATTAATTTCATCAATTTTATTAATTTTAAGCTTTAAGTCAGTTTTAAATTAATTTTTAATTTGAAATAGAGGTTATCATAATTGTAGATCAAATAACCACATATAAAGTTGTGTATTTGTTTTCCATTGATTGGGTTACGGAAAATGAAATAAATAAGTATAGCACTTGGCAACTTATAATGTTTAAGGTGGATCCCACCGCCATTGGGCACTATCACGGTGAAAAATTCAAAAGTCCATGCGCAAGACAGGCGGAAAACTCGTCCGTCTGGGGCTGCTCGCTTTGCTGCCGAGTATAAATTGCCTCTAAGGAAAGCGCCTGTGGTGTTCGGTGGTTCGTTTTGCTCGGAAAGAGTATTTGTCGACTGACCCTGGGCCAATTCGTTTGCGAGCAATTGCAGTGATAGATGTTTTATTCGCACCAATTCAAGGAATGTTACACATCGACTCGATTAGTCTGCAAGACGAATGCGCGCATTTGTTGCGCGCTGTTTGCAGCGCGAATTCAATTAGTGAACGGCCGAGTGGTGATGCTCGATCTGCTGCTGCAGTGCTGTTTTTACATGCAATTGCTATCAGTTCCGTTGATTAGCGGCGATTGTTCGGTGGGTTGTCGTCGTCCGATCTCCTTGCTCCGTCTCACCAAGATCCCTGAGGGCAGAGAGCGGCTCGTCAACGGTGAATGTTCGAATCCAGCGCGCGGCTCGCGGCTGGAAAAACCCGTTGTGCAACTTTTTTTCGGTGGCTGCTCGACGGCTCTCCTGCAAAGTAATTGCCGAACGGCACGCCAACTGATCGAAGACGAAAGCCGCGCCGGGAAAAACGCGGGAGCACGAAGATGAGGTGAAGCTCTGCTCTGCAGAAGGGGCGGAGTTTGTGACGTCCCAAAGTAGAAAGTGTTGCCGAGCAGTGAGGGTAAAATGGTGACCAATCCCCTAACGGCGCGCCAAGCATTCGTCTTCCATTCGGAATCGAAGAGGCGTGGTGAATGCGTATTTGGCCTATACAGTACCGGACGTGTTTTTTGATGAAAAGCCGAAAAAGTCGGCAAAACCGCTCCAAAGCGGCTTTTTCGAATAACTTTCTCATAATTCCGAATAAGTTTCTCATAATTCCGAATAAAGAGTAGAGAATAATTCAACTATTTGTGAAATTAGGCCTAGATTTGAGCAGCTCGAGCTCTATCCATCCATAGACACTTTTTCCAAATTCATGAAACTTGCTTTCAGTCGATTTTTTTGACCCCTCGATTTTCGGATCCCGTTGCCGCTTCGCTCCCTCGCTTGGTGACTCACCACCGACTAAGCTCCGCCCTCTCCTCGCCGCATGTAAATATGCGACGCTCATTGCACCGAACCAGGAGTGGGAGTCCCCACTGGGTGGCTCGAAGAGGCTACCACGCGAGGCCTCCTATTGGCCTCGCCGTTGACGGGGTTCTCTGTTGGGGCCCTCGTCAACGACGAGGCAATCGATGGGTACGAGGGACACGCAAAAAATCGATATTTTGTAAAACTCTCAGGTGTGGGTAATTTATACACCAAACATAGGGCTCGAGCTGCTGAGCTCAAATCTAGGCATAATTTCACAAATAGTTGAATTATAAGAAAGTTATCCGAAAATTTTTGCCTTCTTTTTCGGCTTTTGATCAAAAGACACGTCCGGTACTGTACAGCGATTTGCCGTGGCCAGCCACTATACCATGTTAGTGTCTTCACTTTCCCAGGCATGTCTGGTACCAATTTACCCGACCCCAGAGGGATAGTAGGCTTGGGTAACCAGGATCGGGATCGATCGCTCGACCGCGCGTGTGTCTGTAGTGCTTTTCACCACTTCACCGGCCCCCGTATCACGGTCTCAGTTGGATAATCGTTGATCAGAAGGAAATCGACGACAGGAAAAAGTCCCTTTTACTTTTTTCCTTCCACTGGTAAGCTCAAGGTGATTGGTAAAAAGGTAAAGTGATTGGCGCTTATCGGTCTGAGAACGTGCCACGCCCCGCCGTGCGACAAAAGTGGAAACGAGGCCTACAGTTCTCAAATGACCGCCTTGGCCGTCGTTTTAGCTCTTCGATCTGTTAATACTGATCATTCATTAGCAATAAATCTCCATTGATCACCGATCACCCCGGTGACATATCATGGTCGGATTATAAATGTAGCGCTCTAGCGCGAATCGTTTCAAGGTTACCCGGCTGCGTTTTGGTTTGAATCGAGAAAAAGCTGAAATCTCGCATCCTTGTGATAAACGGCTATCATTAAGTGCACCTGTGAAATGAAACGTTTCGCTCATTAATCCATTACGATAGGTCGCTTTGCAGTTCGATTTTCTCATCGTCGCAACCGTTACCAGGTTATGGGATAGATACACTCTCGATAGGGATCGTCGGATGGTCCCATTTTTGGCGTCGCTTTTCTGCTTGTCGACTGCTCTGTGATGATTCTGAGTAGATCACTATGATTCCACTGCTTTTGTTTCTGCGTGGAGCAATGGCAAGAATCGCTTACTTCTACCCCCACAGTCGAGCGATCGATCTTTCCCTCGTCAAACCAGGCTTTCTTTTGAGGTCGGATAAATTGGTACCAGACTTGCCTGGGAAGGTAAAGGCACTGGCTTGGTTTAACGGCTGGCTCACGCAAGACATTGTGTAGATCAAATACGCATTCATCATGTTTCTATGATTCTGAATGAAAGACGAATGCATGGCGCGTTCTTAAAGTATCCACATCGGTACCGATCGCTTTACCATTACATTCACATTTATTTTTTGTGAGGTTTCATTGTTTTTAGTTTATCTCCTACAAATTAATTTTTCACTTGTTAATTTCAATTCGGTCCAATTATTTTTAAATTTTCAAGTCGATAAATAGCCTGCTTGTATTTCCATTCGTATTCACATCTTGTTCAATTCTATGTGTGAACAAAAATGCGAACGCCTCAGTGGAGAACAGACCCGTTTTTGGCGTCAAACTGATAAGCTGATATCGATCAATTATCGGTTGATTGGCGATGTTGCCGAGAAATCGGTCATTGACTAATGTTAGGTATGAGTTGATCGGTTTTTGACCCGAAACACCCATGTATAAAGGCGGATGCGTTTTTGTCGTCTTCAGATTGTTGGTTGATCAATAAATCGATTTCTTTACTTCTGCTGTTTTCGATTTCTGTCGGACATGGAATTGCTGGTGACACTTACGCTGTTAGTGCTTATCAAACTGATAAGGAAATATTTCGCTGATTCATTTTTCAAGCTTTTTCAGAGCTTGCATGTGTACGTCTACTTTCGAGTCCCTGTTGCGTCTCATTTATACGGGGTAGAAGTGCCTGTTCAATGGGAAAATTCAATAAATGAACATTTTTCAATTTTTTTCTTTGGTGGAGTAGACGGTTTACAAGTCAGTTCTTTGAAATTCTATCGTTTTTAACCCCACATTATGTCTTTTCGACTTCAACTATGTTCGTAATCTGGTGATTGTTGTCGGTTAAATACACTCCATGCAACTATAATAATTTGATGAATCGAGAGACTTTGTTCAGTGGCGCAAACATACGTCTGTTGGACATAAATCAAGGCTAGACAGTGATTCCCGTGTAGGCTGTCATCGAGACGAAACTATTCCAATTCGTCATCGTTCATTATTTACGAGACCTTTCTCTGGGAGCTCTCCGTCTTTCTCTTTTCTCTTTCTCTTTTCCAATTCTCTTGTCAACCATCTTCCCTGCTTTTGCAGTTGGTCAGTGATTCACACCAGGACGATCGTAGCGAAATTTTTAGAATCTGAACAATAATAGCACGTCATTGTTTACGGTGTTAGGGCAAACGCTCATCTTTTGATATTTATTTTTTTCCAAATTTTTGAAAATGTTCTTTCTCTTAGAATACTTTCTACCTAGTTTGTAATAAGGAATTTCTATAGTCTCGTTACTTTGTTAATGTTTGCGATGGAGACTATGCTCACATTCGCTCTGCATGTTCTTGATCACGTGCCCAAAATTTTAAAGCAATACAAAAAATGATAATAAAAAGTAATGGTGCGCCATGTCTTTACTCGCTTTGGATTTCGGCCAGGTCACCTAGAATCAATGGGAAGGATGAGTGTGTGACAGTGACTCAGAAAGTGGCACCATCCAGGCGGATGGTTCCCAGGCGTAGAACCTACTAATCCTGCAGCACAGGTCTTACCCATATAGGGTTCAGAAGGTGAGACAGATTCCACTATCCTCCGTCTTCTTACGCAATATCATCTTCTGTTTGCATATAACCGATTTTCGTGTGTTTTAACACATTGACGACCGCGCCATTTTTGCGTGTCTGGCGCGTGGGACCAATCGATTTTTCGCCGCGCTCAGGGCGTGGTCAAACTAAAAAGAAATAGAGTAAAAAAACGGGATCTTTAGTCTTAGCGATATCCTTATATAATAACACCTGTTTTGAATGACAGAATTTTCTCGGAAATCTTCCATATTTTGCTACAAGGTCACCTTTTTTGAATGGTTTCGATCGTTTTCTGTCTAAACACAAAAAATGTTTTCAGTGACCCATATTTTGTGGTAGTATTGTTGATATCTGCGGTTTATTTATGTCTAATGTCATTTTTGAAAACACCGAAAAACGTTTCTAACGATCAATATGTATTTGTTTAGAGTATCGAAGAAGACCTGTGCATATTTTGATCTACTTGATTACTTGTATATTTTAATGTATAAATCAGCAACTGATAACTGTTTTCATGGACCACTCCTTCCAAAGCAATGTCTGAAGGTGAACAATATATCGCATAAGAAAGATTGCCCGAACCCTTCGAGAACATTTAGAAAATAGAAATATTAAGCTGTGACATAGCAATATGCCACGCGGCTGCTTGAGCGTGGCACGGCATCATGCCACACTGTCGTCAAAGTGTTAAACGTATCCCGCTCTTGGCCGTTTTGATTGATTACACTCGTCCCCATGTGAGAAACGGCTGCTGTACGTGGTTCACACAAGTAGAGATGCATCGATTTGTGATGGTGAATGGCCTGCAAAGCCACTTCTAGAGGTGATTTGCAGCCGAAAATGGAAACATGGTGTTTGATGAGAGACACATTTACGGTGTCGCGGTATCCTAATCGCTTCTAGTACCACCATCTACAGTCAACTACAAAAACACAGCGATTCAAGTCAAACCGAAGAGAGAGATCTATTCCGTCGACGATAACGCGAAACGGCGCTTGCATCCAAGTCAAACGCCGCGCCAAAAAACGTCAGCTGAGATGTGGCGCGGAATGTGAAGTGATCCATCACTCTGCTACTGCTACTGCTGCTACTTAAGAGGCTCTGCGCAAAATGCAGACGATTACCAGTTATTCCGATCCCAACTTCTCTTGTGGAAACGGTACCGAGCGGTATTTGTAAGTTCTTTGGAACGGGACCTGTAGAGATCGAAGGGTCAAACGCAGCTAGCATGGACGTTCTCACTGTGCGCGCTCATTCTCACAGATCAATCACGTCACCTGTGCCGGAGTATGTGGGTCCTGCAGCGACTGTTTTGAAGCGTATTTTGCAAGTACCCTAAAGTCGGTCAGATAAGCCCGCCCTGCGCGCGGCGCAACGCGGCGTATCGATAGATGTCACTCTATACAGGGTGGCGAATAAATACGTGCGCGTGAAATTCGGTTCAATTTTGGAAATTATAGGAAATCTTTGAGCGTACCCTTTTTTCTCAAAATATTAATGTGACATCTCTCATTCATTCTGTATGAAAGGAAATTGTTTTTAAATCTGTAGCAAGGAGCTATTCAAAATGCAGCGCTATTGCACAAGAAGCACAGAGCGGCATGGTTGGCTCGCTGATTCTTTCAAGGGTCGGTGTTCTCAAGGAAACGTGTAGAAGACTGAAAAGCAGTAAGCGTAGGGAGGACATACTCTTTTCAATCCATGAAGGTAAGGAAAGCGGGTGGTGAGCACACTGGTGGGGCAAGGGATTATTAAAAAGAGGACGGACCGACATGGTGAGGTTAGTTTGAATAAGATGTTCGACCAGCCCTACCTTTTTTGCAAATCGGTTCGATTGATGGAAGAAGAAGAGCCTGTGCTTTATAGTTATCATACATGAGAGGCACAGGTCCTCACCGATCAAGTGGAGAAAAATCGAAATAAAAAATAAAAGGAAATGCGGAAATTTCTCAGGGTGCGCCGCAGCATGTGCGTCCTTTGGCCTAAAATTAAAAATCTTATCGATGAATTGCCTACAAACTTCCACAATCACTACCATCTCATTCGCCCAGCCCCCGCGTACAATTACCATTAAAGAGCTGATGCAAAAAGTGTGTTTACTGAATTCTTGATGTTTTAGAACAGTGTCGGTGCTCTGGGCAGGACTGTTTTGATTTTGTTGATAAAAAGGATGAGAAGTCACACTAAGATTCATCAGCGCGATTTTCGTAGGAAAGCCACAACGCTGAGGAAACAAAAACAGGCGGAACAGTTCCTCATTGGAGTTGCGCTTCGCTTCATGGTGCCAAAACAAAAATGTGCTTTTTTTGACTGAAATCGGCTCTTCTCCGACGAAACACTTGTGACCTTCGAATAGCTCCATCTCGAATCAGTTTTGAATTGCCGTCGACTATGTTTTGGAAGAACATCTTGGAAGTCTATAACGGGAGATTCGCTGTATTTCGACAAGCCTTTCCCGAAATATAAAGCAATATAGGCGTTAGGCACCTGCGGCGCACCACGTTACCGATGAACGAAGAAAAGCGAGCCGGTATTGAAGCTCATGGCAGCTACTCTAATAACATTCCTTAATTATGCAATGCTATATTCTACCCTTTAACACATTTTACGGCGCACGTATTTATTCGCCACCCTGTAGATATGCTCTACCCTTCTTGATGAGTGTCCTCTTTCTCAGGACTTAATGTGCTTCACGAATTTATTGTATTGGATCCCGTCCGCGTGAAGTAACGTCTGGATATTTTTTCCGACTTTATTTCCTCTGTTTCTCGCATTTCTTAAGGTTTGAACTAGTTGAGGATATGATCGCTAAACGTATGCAAAAGGTAGTCATCGTATTTTGGTGGAAATTTAAGCAGATTCATCTGGGAATATTGGATATATCTTCTCTGAAGCAGCCTACAACTCTTTGTTTAGGTTTCTACCTAAAATTTGGCCGAAGTATTTCCTATTCCGTTAATCAATAACTACCTCTGAGAATACGTACCTGAATCCTGGTCTAATTTTTCCGTAGAACCTACTATTTCCGTAGTCTGGCTGTTTACATCGTGTTCGACTTCGCGTGTATCGATGACGCCGCGTTGCGGCGATGCTTATCTGACCGACTTTAGGGTACTTCCCACGTTTGTGAGGATGATAAGGTAACAGTTGACTGATCGCCGTTGATCGGCGTCCCAAAGATGCGCCGTGCGTTCGTGCTCTCTTCAGAATCGTATAGAGATGGTGACTGGCCAATTTAGCGGACTTGCAGTAGCCAGTCGCTGATCTGTTCATCTGTCCTCACCATCTCAGACAACCCTAGTACCAATTTGCCTAACCCCGGAGGGGTTGATCAGCCTGAGTTAGAATCGATTTCTCCATCATGCGGGTATCCGTAGAGCTCCTTACTACTGGAGAAGGTAATCTAGGAAAATCAACCTGACGAAACCTTTGGATTGCAAGGGAAACTAGGGAGCTAAGCTAGGGAGCGGTGCATGATTAAGAGGCGCACTCTATCTATAATGCACACGTGTGGTGCTGCGATAAGAGGCGCTACTTCCACCTGACCGGCGAAGCGATCGATCCTCGCCCGGGATAGCCAAGCCTCTAATCCCTCTAACAAGAGCTGTAAGAGCTGATACCTAAGCTATCTGGGAAGGCGAAGGCATTCTTACCGATCACTTTATTTCACTTTTGCTTTCAGAGAAAAACCAATAAATTTTCAATTTCAGCTGAGAATCACCCAATGAGGAACCCTACGAGTGTTTCTCTTGGGGTGATTCTCAGCTGTTTGGGTAACTCCGATTCTTTTCGGCGTCCTTTGTACGCGTTGGATACGCTTTTGCAGGGAAAAGATTACACAATGATACCGTCGTTATCAGTGGTGCTGTTGCAGCAGCTTCGGAGATTTACGTTTACCGCGACCGAGGTTTTTCATGGCGTTTTGATTACACCGAAGAGCTGGCCGGCCGTCGTCAAGGCCAGCTCGTGTCATTCATTGTCGAGTAGTACGCGCCACGCTTTTTCCGTCAATCGTCCGATGCAAATGCATCGTGTCGGGCTTTGCAAAGTGAAATGGTCCGACTATTGTTCCAATCGTTTCCTTCGCGTTTTTTTTTTCTCCCCATCAACGAAGAGTTGTGTAAATGCGAAAAAAGTGGCCATTTTTGCCGAGACCTGTCATCTCAAAGCGTTTCATCCACACTTTATCGTCTCACCGTTTATGTCCTAAGCTGTTTGAAAGTCCTTGTTGTTTTGTTTTTTCTTTGTCTCATGCGGTACCGTAACCAGTTTCTGTTTGCATCACCGATCCGCCGTCATTTCTCTTCCGTAGAAGCACTTCGTTGTGGAGATTCATTTTCATTGGTCATTTTGACATACTAGAGGAGTTTTCCAAATAGGAGCCTAACGTACGGGCGAAATGTGGATTTATTATGCCTCTACCATTTTTAATGGTAGACGAGTACGTGGCGCGTCCACAGAGGATTGATCAATGCTGACCACTTTACCTTTTATCTCGATCAATGGTATTAATGATTATTCGAAGTTGTAGGTCGTGCGATTGAAAGCTTCTTCCCATCAAAGAAAATGGAAAAGTGTCGCCGTTGATCAGTTTCCTAAGAACGCGCCTTGCGTTAGCCTTCCATTCTGAATCATAGAGGTATCTCATTGCGTATTTGGCCTATACAAGGATTTGTGGAGACCATCCGCTACACCATGTTTTCACTTTCCCAGAGTAGTCTGGTACTAATTTACCCGACCCCGGAGGAACGGAAGGTTTGGATATACCGGGCCGGGCTCGATCGTGCGGGTGTCAGTAACGCTTCTAGCCACTGCACCAGGCGAGCCTTCCTACAAGACTTACATCTTAAATTATTATACCAAGGGAAAACCTTAGAATGCAGTGACCACTTCAAAGTGTAGCAACTCTTGATAAGCAACCACGAAACGAAAGAAGCTCCACGAAATTGTTATTGAAAGTGGTGAAATACGGATTCACTGTGCCTCTGGGTTTCTGAATGGAAGACGAGTGCATGGCGTAGTCTTATGGTTCTAATCAACGCTGGATACTTGTTTTACCTTTCTTATTTTTGCATTGCCTTTACGGCCCGCTGAACCGATTTCCCTAAAAACAGCAATCGAAATGAGCATACATAGCGGTTGCCTATGGGTTGACGAAGAAAACCTGTGGTAACCTAAGGCGATCTGGCCGATGGAACCTGGGCCAAGATTCATGATCGGACGAGTGGTCTCCGAAACCGCGCCGCATCCAGAACCAGACGGTAGAGTTGATGAGAGATCGCGTTTAACATAGGGAGTTTAGGATAAATGGACAAAGGTGGGCGCCGTTCGGGCTAAATCTCGGGCATCGGGGCAAGTGTGGTGCCTAGGGTAAAGTTCAGCCTTCCGGGAATGCACAAGGTGTTTTCTGATCTCTTCCTGTTGTTTTGTTTTTCCTTGTCTTTTTTCTCCTTGATAGGCTTTTGTAGATTTAATTGTTCGCCCTTCTTGGGTAGGTAAATTGATACCAGACTCTTCTAAGAAGGTAGATACTCTGACTTGGTATTGCGGCTGGCTCCCGCAAGTCATTGTATAGGCCAAATGCGCATTCACTAAGCCTCTACGATTTTGAATTGAGCACGAATGCGTGGCTCGTCTCTACAAGACCGATCAACGCCGACAACTTTACCTTTACCTTTTACATATTTTCCAATTAGTTGACGTCGCTTTTACCTTTCTATTTTGATTTGAATTGTCCACCGACGTTGCGAATTGGTCAACTCGGGCGGATGAAAACCGATTACCGTCGCCACGAGAATGGCGACGCATTTCCTGAGGCCTTTTTGGTATGCGGAAGGAGGCGTGGGGCAATTAATCGCCTCGAACGACGACCGTATCCGGCTCCAACGACTCTCTGCAAATGTGCCGCACCCTGCTATACACAGAAGAAGAAGAAATAAATTTATTAGATGTCGAATAGTCGACGCCTATTCGTCTTTGGTTCGTTCGCTTTTGGTCCGACTGCGACTTTACAGTCGAATCAATTGGTCAATGGAATGGGTTGGATGGTTAACACATGCAGTAGTCAATCATAATCATTATCACTGTTACAATCAGCGGTTGTTTGATCGCTTCCATATACTGACTAATGTACAGAAATCGCTCGCAAACACTCTGATGTCGATTGCAGCCAATAGTTTTCTCTCCTTTTCCCTCTCTCCTTCCCTTTCTCTTTTTCCTTCTCTTTGCACTTATTGTCGCTGTCAAGAGAGTAGATTTATCCAGCGAAGAAGACGAACAATTGATTATCGCAGAAACCCTTTTGTATCGCAATGATAAAGATAATAATGATGATAAGCACGTTATCATCGTGCTCGTTTAGCAGGTTCGGCTTCAACGATCCTTCTCTTCCCTCTTTTTCTGTATCTTCTCCTCCTTCTAGTTCGCTTCTCCTTTTACTTTCTTTCCTTTTCCGGACTATTCCCCTCAACCTTCTCCACCGCATCTTCTTCTCCTTTTGCTTCTCCTTTTTCTTTCGATGATTGCGAAACATTGCTGAAAATGGCGAGATAAAATTGGAGCCTCAGCTGGCTTATTGTGGTGGACTTATTGTTAGGTAAATGCCTCAGGGTATATTATCTATATCCTATGAGGACGTCACTGAAAGAGTTCATTGCTGTGAGTATTTATGTTTTCACGTATGTGTCAGTAATCACACCGTTTCAAAATGTCTTTATGCCATATCAATTCTATGCTAACAATGGCTTACTTACAGTATCGTTGTCTAATCTTCCTTCAAGTGTTGTCCGTTAGTGCCGTGCTATTTTGGAACATAGCGATATAAGCCAATTATTCGATGTGCTATGTCGTTTCTGGCTTACCTCTGAGTCGTTACCTCTTCCAAGGTCAAAAATTAAATTTGGAAAATCAAAAACCAAAAAAACGACTCCGCTCAAAAGGTCTCATTAAAGTTGTCTATTAATTGCACCATAATTAGCGGATTGAGTTCAACAAAACAGCGAACAATTGAGTTAAACATTTCTGGGTTATGTTGCCATTTAGTCGAGACACAGCCTCACCCAATTGGCATTTCTTTCGATCATTGCAAAACATTTTGTAGCAGAAAAACTGCGAAAGTTTTCAATTACCCTAAAAAATAAAGTGAAATAATAATTAGAATATCGTGCCTACACCGTCGCCCGCTTCCAGCTCCTTCAAAGGTCGTAATTGTGTGGTGAAGGAATGCTTTTTATAGTCGAGCTCTGTTCTATTTCGGATCTTTTTTTTTTGAATTATTATTGTGTTTGAATTTCTGTGTGTATATGACGTGCACGTCTATAAATAAATAGCTATCGATATCCGAATCTCCTTAAACTTGGTTTTATTTTGAGCTAAATTCCCGTCGAAGAAGGACCCACCTATCCGGCCAACCTAATTCATACTACTGGATGTTGGCTTAGTTATTTAGTTTTTTAGGTTTTTTTTTACTTTGGCACGGACGTCCCGCGTGGTGCAGTGGTAAGAGGCGCTACAGTCACACGCACGGTCGCGCGATCGATCCCGGCCCGGGTTAACCAAGCCTTCCATCCCTCCGGGGTCGGGTAGATTGGTACCAGACTTGTCTGACAAGGTAAAGACACTGACCTGGTATAATGGCTGGCCACCGCAAATCACTCTATAGGTCAAATACGCATTCACCATGCCTCTACGTTTTTGAATAGAACACGAATGCGTGGCGCGTCCTCAGGGAACTGATCAACGCCGGCACCTTTATCTTAACCTTTTACCTTTTGACTTTATCACTGAGTATGGCGACAGGAGCCAATCCAACAGCTCTGCTCTGTGAACGTTTGACGATTGTTTTGATGAAGGACGGCCTGGGTGTGCGCTTTGGTCGTCTCATCGAGTTTTCTGCGAGTCCGAGTCACCGTTACCCCACCCCCGGTGGTCCCTTGAGTTCAAACTTACCCAACCCCAACCTTTACCTGGCTGTTTCCACCCACTCGTGAGCGACAAGCACGAGATCGTGTTGTTGCGAAGAGAGCTGGCTATTCGTCAATTTATCTCGGATGTTTGTTGGCTTGAGAAAATTGATACCTATCGTGTGTGTTTAATGGACGATCCGATCCCCAACGACGTCAACACCTCGTTCGTCTTCTCGTGATAATCGCTCTTCTCTGTTCGCAAACCGTCTACTTTCCCTTTTTTCAATATTTTTAAGAATTTTTTCAGGCTGCATCCCTCCCGTCTATGGCAACAGCGCCTTCTCTCAATCGCGCCGTCGAGGTTTTTTCGTCTCGTTTTTCGTTGATTTTTTCGCTACGTCGTTTTTCAATCTTCTTCGACCTTTACGCCGTGAGTGTTGCATTTATACGATCATTAATCATTCATGGAATCAGCGGCTGTCTTTTTTCCTTCTTTCTTCGTTTTTCTATCTTTCGATATTTTATAATGACGTCGACTTTTTTCTTTTTTGGCTTCCTCTTTTTTCTTCCTTCTCGCGTGTGAAAAACTATTGATGCATAAGATGTTACTCCAGCTTTACGATTCAGACGAATTTTCATTGAATTTGCAAAATTCATCGATATGATACACGATTTCTTCACACATTTGCAGAAGCCCTTCGGAATTGATAATTTTATTTTATTATTATTTTGTATTGTCTTTAGCCATCTGCCTATTTCTTTCGTAGTTAGAGGACCAGGACCCAGATTTTTATCTTAGAAACCCCTAAATATGCTCCGATGCCCATCATCAGCGATTCATCATCAAGGGGGTACCGGATACCTCGCAAAAGCAACTAGATTTCGTTTTCTGACGTAATCCATCACCCACCAAACGTACCAACACCCCGTAGGTTTAGCATTAGGTATCCAATAGCGCCATTTTATGAGTAGAAACCGGGGCAAGTAGGAAGCGGATCATGGATGAAAAGAAGAGCTACGGATACTCCGTTGTTGCATCACGGAGTGTCCGTAGCCCTTCTTTTGATTCATGCAACTAGTAGGATTGCACAACACCGATTTCATTGTGGGTAGTCTTTTATTTGGTACCGTAGCTAGCAAATCATCGCGTGCGGTGGTCGCCGCGACATCGCGTTCGTCGCTTGAAGTCCTCCCGCAGTTTAGAGAAGTAAAATGATAAGAAATCCTGTAATGTTTTGAGCTGCTCATTTTGACCATGAAGCGGCTTGTAGCGGGGAATGGGGCGCTACCTTCACCGGCACGGTCGAACGATCGATCTCCGTCCGGGGTAAGCAAATTTTCCATTCCTTCGGCGTCGGGTGAATTGCTATTTTTTAATAATACAAACGAGATGAGCTCAGCTCAGCTCTTCTATTGAAAAATTGAATGAGTATCATCCTACTTGCCATCTGGGTCTGCTGTTGTCGCTAGCACCCTTTTCAGTTAACTCTAAGCTAGAAAACGGTTTCTGGCTGGGATGGGATCGAACCCTTACCATCGAGGTCATCGGCCTACGCTCCTAACCTATCAACCATTCCGCCTCTTTTGTATTATGAATTTAGAGAGAGCCACAATACATGATAGAGGGAGGATGACTCGAAAATCTTTTGCCGCTGACTAGAAGCTGGAAAAAGAAGCCGCCACTGTACAGTAGACTTGTGCAGTGCTTCTCCATGCTTTTTTCGATCAGCCGCTGTCTGCAGCTTTCTGCTCAGCTCACATAGTGCAACATTATCCATTCAGACCAACCACTCCATGGTCGGGAAAAACGCCTGCGGCTGTGATGTTGACCGCCGCAAGTTGCAGCGACCGTGTTTAGCTGGGGTTTTTTCCGCTGACACGGCCAGACGACTAGGTACACGGTAGCCATTGCTATTGCTTCATGGATCGTTGAAACGACGGGCTTTTTCCCAGCCGGCCAGCGGTTGGTGTCTGTCTGCTTGCAGCCAGCAGCAGCAGCAGCAGCTCGGACAGCGGCAGTTAGACGAGGGATGGCCTCATAGGAAATCAGAGCAGAGCACAGCGCTCCTGTCCTGCACTGCTGAACCATGAAACGGCATACGGTAGCTGTGCAAACCGCCGCGTCGACCGTCAGATGGGCGACGGGAGGAAAAACTCCCTGCTGCTGCTGTGGCTGCTGCTAGTTCGCTGCCGTCCGAGCGAGCGACGAGAGAGTCATCAAACTGGAGCTCGATGGGTTTTGGTGGTGTAGACGTCATTAACCGCCGTTCTGCAGGCCAACTTCTCCCATCTTCTCATCACCGCCGCCCAATCCCCTGAGGCAACAACACCGCCCGGGACTTTGTCATTGTCCACAGGTCATGGTATTACTAAAAGTTAAAGTTGAAGGTGCCTGGCATTGACCAGGGTCAGGCATTGACCAAACCTACCATCACTCCCGGGCGGGTAAGTTGATACTAGACTTGTCCGGGAAGGTAAAGACACTGACTTCGCGCCACGCATTCGCCTTCCATTCAGAATCTTAGAGGTATGGTGAATGCGTATTTGGCCCAGATTCATACGAAGACTTCTCCGGCCGTGCCAAACGCAGAGTCGATACCAAGTCAGTGCCTTTAGTAGACAAATGTGAATGTCCCGGACATACCAATGATGAATACTAGACTTGTCCGGGAAGGTAAAGACACTGACTTCGCGCCACGCATTCGCCCTAGCCAAAGTCCCGGACAAGCCAACTAACCCGCTCTAGATGGATGAAAGGCTTGGTTGGCCCGTGCGGGGATCGGTCGCGGGTGTCAGTTGCCAGGTAGACAAGAACAGCCAAAGTAGGCGAAGTTGCATACGGATAGGTGAAGGTAAAGGTGTCGACGTTGATCAGTTCTCAAGGATGCGCCACGCATTTGTGTTCCATTCAGAATCCTAGAGGAATGGGGAATGCGTATTTGGCCTATACAATGACTTTCGAGTGCCAGCCGCTATACGAAGTCAGTGTCTCTACCTTCCCGTACAAGTCTAGTATCAACTTACCCACCCGGGAGTGATGGTAGGTTTGGATGGCCAGCGCGGGAATTGATCGCGAGTTGTCAGTAGCGCCTCTTACCACTGTGCCGCGTTGTAAAAAGGCGTAATACTAAACCATAACTTGGACATTCTACAGTCGTTGCGCTCTACCGTAACCCTAAATTGGTCAGTGCTCGATCGTCGTCCGTTTCGCGCACTTTCACCTTCCCACGTACAAGTCGTTGGCTGTCGACGTTCTCGTCGTGTCTACAGAAGAAGAGCATCGGCAGCCGGAGAATGAGAGCGACGAGAAAGTGCAGAAATGGTGAGAAAAACCACCACCACCACGAGACGATAGTGTACTGTAATTGGCCCGAGTCAATAGGCAGCGCTGCTCGCTCAGACGACTCGAGAGTGACGCCTCAGTGCCCGTACTCCTCATCCTTCTCTTCCTTCTTTTCCTCCTTCCCCTCCTTTTGAGCTCAGCTGTAACCACAGTATTCGTTCCGTTCCTTTGTTGGGAAGGGCGACCTCAGGTTTTCTTCTGGAGAGCTTCGTCCCGGTATTCCAGGACATTTAGAACCCGAGCTTCAATAGATGTACGTTCTTCCCTTATCTTGATTGATTGACGTAGAAGGTAAAATTACCGTAGTAAAACAACTCTGGTAGCAATTCACCCAACACGAGTGGGACGAGAACCGAGTTGAACTTCACCGAGTGATGTCTACACATTATCTTGATTGTATTGTCACGTACAGATAAAGGTAAGATGGCCAGCGTTGATCAGTCTTCCGAGGACGCGCCACGCATTCGTGTTCCATTCAGAATCGTAAAGGCATGACGAACGCATATTCGGTCTATAAAATGACCTGCGGGGCCAGCTGTACGAATAAAAACATAATACACTATGTAAATTAATATCAATGTATGATAAATTCTTAGTACTTTTTATCCTGTTTCGCCTTTAGCCCTATACAGGATAAAAATTAGTAAGACCGATAGTATATTCTATAAAAAGATAAATTTGGGTTGATGTTGAAGACAGGTAACACTCCCTTAGGATCATCAGTAGGGCTAGGAGTGTACCCTTCAGTGTCGGTCAAGTCAGTGCCTTTAGCTATCCAGATATGTAAGTGGTACTATTATAATTTAGCCGACTCCGGAGGGATGCGCTTTGTCAGCCTGGGCGGGGATCGATCGCTTGACCATGCTCGTGTCATCGCTTATACCCAGCTTTTTGGATGGATTAAACGCTCTGTTCAGTCACGATTATCCTGGGACGACAAGTTCTATGGCAACATATTTTATTGTTTTTTATTTTATCAATGTTTTTAGAAGCCTCGTAATTCTATTTGTCCAGCAAGTTTGTTTGATTGTGAATACACCTTGAACGATGTAGAAATAGCCTCCATCTTCAGCTCTAGGAACGAGCGCTCTCTCCGGGTTTATTTTACCCAGCTCCATTCCTCCTCATTCATTTCTTAAATTTACTTATTTCTCAAAATTCGTATGGTCGTTCTCTTTAGGATGTAGACGTTCAGACATCAGACTTGAACTCCATTATCTCCCTGCAGATATTTCTAATACAGAGCATTTCATCGCTTAATTTTAGCGCCACTCGAAAATTTGATTTTTGAAAATTCCCGAAAAACTGCCAGCAGCTGCCAAAAATTCCTCAATGCAGTTGTAAGAGTACAGACAAAGGAACAAAGGGTTTGATTAATTGAGCAATTAAGAGAATTTTATTATTTGTTGCAACTTTGCCGTAATTCTCTTGTTGCAGAAGTTAAAGGCACCACCTGAGACTCTCGGGTAACTCTGCACCTCATTGTTGCCTCTAATTATGCAATTCTAGCCATTCATACCCGTAGCACTTTGCTTTTTGCCACTTTTTCATCTGGTACAGTGGAAGGAAGCGCTACTGCTGCCGGCGCGGTCGAGCGATCGATCATCGCGCGAGCTAACCAAGCTTTTCGCTCCTCTGCGATGGGGTAAATTGGTACCAGACTTGTCTGTGAAGGTAGAGACACTGAGTTGGTATAGCGGCTGGCCCCTGCAAGTCATAATACGCATTCACCATGCCTCTACGATTCTGAATGGAACACGAATACGCGGCGCGTCCTCAGGGGACTGATGAATACCGACACCTTTACCGTTACTTACTTTTCTACTTTTCTGTTTTTACTATTTTTTCACAAATTCCGATGAAATCAACTGGACTACTAGGAGCGAAGGAAATACAGAGCTTATGGTCACACGGAATTTTCTAGAGAAATAAGAAGCAGTTGGTAAGCTAAAACCCACAGAAAATCAGCGGGGAAAACCCCCTCCGGAAATGACGTTTTCAAAGAACTTCTCGGAAGGCTATTTTCGTCGGATTTATTGAATTAATCGATTTAATCACCTGGAAGCTATCATTCTATCATAAAATAATATGTTAGCGATATTTTAACAAGAATGTATGTAGTAATATGTTAACTACAAAATTAAGGACAGCAAGAAAAGTGCTCGAGAGTTTATCATTCCTCTTGGGATGCGCCATGCACTAGCCTTACACTTAGTGAGTGGTAGGGTGCATTTCGCGGCAATTAGTCTGCTCTCGTGGGGTGTCCACTAAGGTCGATTCTTTCATTTCTTGTTTCTTATTCCTCACCACACACAACAGCACACCTTATGCAGAGAAATGGAAAGCAAAGTACCAGAGACCGTGTCGGTTGGCTTGTATTATAGAAATATAGAAATGAAACAAAATCATTACGTAATCAGCAAATCTTCGCTTAAGAATGTCAATGTGGGTAGCAGCTCAAAGAGGACACTAGCCAGGAATAGGTGAGAAGTTTTCTTTTTTTCTTTTTCTTTTTTCTAGTCTGTCGTCCGATTGTGAACGCGATCCGAGAATCTTAAAAAGTAATCCAAATACATCTACAAGTTGCGGGTGTATTCAGGGTTTGCTCGGTGTTCATATGAGGTATAACAGAGCTCAATGACGAGGCTAGAGCTTGTATAGCTTGAAATAGTAACTTGAAGGATAACGTCAAGTAGACCTCGAACAAACCCAATAACACCTTGGTGAATCAGGGTTTGCATGTTGCGCTGTTGAAAGGATTGAAAGGGATAACGGAGTCTTTATTCTTTTGCTCTTCTTTCTCGACCGGCGTCCGATTGTGAGCGAGCTATAGAGCTTTAGAGTGATCCAATCGCTGATTCATCTACAGATAGCGGGATTTGTTCAGGGTTTATTCGGTGTTTATATAAGGTCTAGCACAGCACACTTGACGAGGACCTTGAAGTATTAATACTAACTTGATAACATCACAGTAATAGTGGCATAGAGGATCAACCTCAAATAGACCCGAACAAACAGCTCAACGCGTTGGTGAATCAGGGTTTGCACGCCATTCGCGTCAGTAATAAAAGGGTTGGAAGGAATGAATGGAAGGATTTTCTATGATTTCTCGCTTGATGTCAAATTTTGACCGAACTATGAAGCTTCAAAGATTGATCGAAGCCCTGATTTACATATCTACTGTGGCGGGGTTTATTCAGGGTGTATGCTGTGCTTGCATGAAATCTAACGCACCTCACTGGCTACACGAATATGCACCGACCTTGAAATAGTAACTTGCAGGGTAAACCTCGCATAGAGCTCAAAAAGCAATTACGCGTTGTTGAATCAGGGTTAAAGCAGCAGAGGAGATATCCGTTTGTTCTTTTTTGTCGTCTGACGTCCGATTGTGAGCGATGTCCATAAAGCAGCAAGCACGTATCCCTGAGGTTGGCTTTGGCACGTCGTCGTGGCTCATCTCCTGCAGCAAATCGTCGTCGTCGTCGTCGTGACGTGCAGCCTAATGAGTCGCTTCGTTGCTTCGCGTATTTGCATCATCGTTGCTGTGTTGTATTGAACCACTCCCCGGCTTCATATTTAAATTACCCCCCTCCTCGTCGACTGAGAGCTGCTGAGGCACATTTGCCCACGGCGTCACACGCTCATCCTCCTATCAGCTTATATTTTTTATTTATTTCACTGGGCGCACATGGGCGCGCGGGCGCGCTAAAATAGGAAGTGATTAGTAGAATAAATGACCATGATTATACTGAGGACACTAAACTTAAGAAGGACTCTGAAGGTCAGTAAAACAACAAACCGTTCTTACAAAAAATCTCGTTAGTATCATCTATTGGGAAACCGCACCAAGTAGGCTAATAGCACACGATGAAAGTAGGATAGCCACGAGCTTTTCCTTTCCGATTCTTTATTAATTTTTTCTCTCCAGTTGCCAACAAATAATGATTGAGAAAAACGAGTTTTGTGGTGTCCTCATTTCTGCACTTATCTTCAACTCATTTTCCCCTTTTTGTGTAAAAGTAAAGGTGTAGGCGTTGATCATTCCCCTGAGGACGCGCCACGCGTTCTCCTTTCGTTCACAAACTTATATTCTCGGTGGACACGCATGTGACTCATACAATGACCTGTAGGAGAGCTGCTCTTCGGCTCAGTGTCTTTACCTTCCCAGACAAGTCTGTTACCGATTCGCTCAACACCGGGAGGAATGGAAATCTTGGTTAGCCTGAGCGAGGACCGGTCATTCGATCGTGTGGCTGGCAGTAGCGACTCTTGCCGCTGAACCGTTCGCATTCTTTTCCGGTCGCCTAGGAATTATTGAAATCCGACTCTCATTTCTGTTCCAACAACTCTATCAGCACGCTAAAAGGTAAAAGTTAAGGTATCGGTGTATATCAGTCCTTTGAGGACGCGTCACGCATTCGTCTTCTATTCAGAATCGTAGAGAGATGGGGAATACGTTTTTGGCCAACACAATGACTTTCGGGGACCAGCCGCTATACCAAGTCAGTGTCCTTACCTTCCCATACAATTCTGGTCTGAATTTACCAGACCCCGGTGAGATGGAGGGCTTGGGTAGCTCGGGTGAGGATCGATCGCTTGACCGTCTACGTGGCAGTAGCGCCTGTTACTTCACCAGGTGTGTCGTTTTGTGAATTTATCGCACACAAATCGATCTGTAAGGAAGGCTTTGCATTCCGATCCACTTTCATTCGTTTGTCAATATCCGTCTGTTCTGACAGTGATTTCTTACGATCGTGTCCTTCTAATTTTTCTGAGGATTTTTGCTCCGTTTTCAAATGGTCTACTGAGAGCTTACTTTTATTGCCTTCATTCCTGTCAGGTTTTTGAGCTATAAATGGGTTTTATCTGGTTTCTAGCGCTTTGGCAGATTTTATCATAGAGATTTTAATGGAAGTCCATTGTCCCTTTTTATCCACGTCCCTGATTCATTTTCCGAGTTTTCGCAGCTCACAAGTATCTTCCTCGAGAAACTTATCAGTTTTGAGACAGGGGCATCCGATAACGAAGCCGCAACTACATATTACAGTTTGCGTTTCGTTAGAGACGACACCTATTCTGCGTCAGTCTTCGGTAGCTGACGCACAGTATGTATCTCACCGTGCTTCTTCTGTAAATTGCTGTGTAGCCGTAATCTCTGCAGAAACGGATATTACGAGAATGATTTGCAGCAGCGCTGCAAAAGTGCTATTGTTTGAACGGAAAAAAGCGCTACGATTGTTCGACTCGACTGACTGTCGAATAGTTCCCATCTCGTCGTAACTGGTTCCTGATGGATCAACTCTCTTGAATAAGTTTTTCTGATTCCTCATGGCTTTGTTACCGGCGTGAAGTGCTTCGTGAATCACAGCCAATCCGTCATGAATTTCTTATTATCTCCTGCACCTTCACGGCTACTGTCAGTCGTCGAATTGGACAACAGACGACCGCCGCTTGTTGAATCAAGGTTGATGAAGGTAGCGTGGTATATTCATGGTTAGCAGCTGGTTTGACCATTATGAATTTTGATGTGCAATAAGACCTAGGAAAGCCAACCAAATGTCTAGATTGGGTGGGTAGACCTTGAAGTGGTCACTTGAGGGATAAACTTCAAAGAGCCTCTGAACAAAGCCCATGGCGCGTTGATGAATCAGAACCAGGGATAGGTGCCGACCTGATAACTAGTGCTAGGCTCGTATAAATCCTAAGTAAACCTCTGGGCGCATTGGTGAGTCAAAGTTTGGGCGGTGTTCGGGTATACCTCTAGGGTTATAGTGTCTGGATCGTTTATAAATTTGGTCGCAAAATATTATGGTGGATTATACCTCGACACTCGTGCTTCCGGTTTGGAGTGGAGTTCACAATTTTCTTATTATTAGATTTATTTATTTGTTTATTTGTTGCGCCACACAATGGCGCGCCAATCATAAATGCAAACATTAACAAAACAATAACTCCATGCCATAACACACACCTTACAAACCCGACGACGTGCAATTTGAGCGATGAATTAGCTGTTGAGCATGAAATTGAGCGAAGTACACGACGACGAGCATTCTCGTCCAATGCGACGTTTGCGGCGGCCGCATTACTCTAATCGATACCGCCTTGCAACGCGCGGTCGGCCGCGTTGGACGAGAATGCTCGTCGTCGTGTCGTCGGGTCTGTAAGGGCCCTAACACAAAAGTAATCAAATCAATTTTTTTTTAATTATTGTTCATAACAAATAATCAAGAATGTGAAGGTAACAAGACTGACCCCCTTTAAGCTAACGAGAGGGCGCCCTCCGGTGTTATGATTGTGGCGTCAGAGTCACGCAGCGTTCTGCCATCGCGCGACCGTCGCGTCGCAGCGCGATCAGCGTTTGCCCACGAGTCCAAAAAGGCGTGCAACGGCGATTAGATAAATGCAGTGCTGCTGCGGCTGCTGTTTGGTCGGTGATGGTTTTTTGCAGTCCGTCAGCTGCACTTTGCACCGTCGGCGGCCAAGCCGTGGGGTCCGCCCCCCATGCAGCGGCAGTCGCGCGCGCGACATCTCGCCTGACTGGCTGCAGCCGAGCGGACGGCTTTTTTCTCCTCCAGCAGCTCTTCTATTATTATTGTCCGCTGCAACGGTAGCGAGATGTTGCCGCGAATATGCGATTGCAAGCACGCTGCGAATGTGCAAACAAACCGCTACGACTGACTCGACTCGGCAGCCGCGACCCCTCTATCAGCGCCTCTTCATCCACTCAGTCCTCTCTTGCCTACCTACGGACGGCTCTGGAAAATATTTAAAATATTCCTCGGGCTATCAATAGTACCTTCTGATCGTATCGAGTTTATCATCTTAATCTTAATCATAATCATTCGTGCTACAATCCTTGCCCTCTATCACTCTTCGATTCTAAAGTCAGCGGCAAATTATTTCCGGCTCATGTTTCTTCAATTTCCTGCTATTCTTTCTTCTTCTAGAATGCGTTATGGCATTCTCTACACTCATAATGTAGGAGTAACCGCAAGGAAAGGGTATTATCAGTGACGGAGCTCCTCTTTTTTATTGTTACTGATACCACTTCCTCTGATAACTTGCTGTTTTCTTCGTATCTGAACAGCATTTTTGCTTAAGGGACACATTTTTCTTATTTAGTAGCACATTCATGTTCAGGGATGTAACGATAGATAACAGTAGAAACTTTATAGTATCCTATCGTACTGTTAAAGGGGCTATGTGGGTTGGATGTTGCAGCCGGTAGAAGTGTTGTGTTAAGTGTATTTGGTAGAGTCGTTAAAGAGGTCAAATTGTTCTCAAATGTGTTCATATTTTCTGTGTTTTCAAATTCCTTATATTCTGACAGCTATCTGAGCAGGTGTCTTTGGGCAAATTCTACCTCGAGAAGCTTTTTTCCCAATAGCATCCTTAGTCCACATATAATCCTCCTCTCTGGCCAAGTTAAGGACTGCTTAAAAACATTAATTGGTCAAAATTTTCCAAGCATTTTTCTTCTGCCTTTCGAGTTTGTTAAGTTTATCATTTATCTTGACAATCTAGTGTTTCGACATTCCCGTACTATCAGTATGAAGGTTAAAAGATGAGACAAGTTTCTAACACTGATCTGTTAAGATTAAAGGTAAATAAACCCATATTGTGTTATTACTTCTCTTAATTCCGCGTTTCTAAGTTTCTAACACTGAACTGTAAAGCAGAAAGGTAAAGGTAAAAGGTGAAGGTGTCTTCGTTAATCAGTCCCCTAGGGACGCGCCACGCATTCGTGTTCCATTAGGAATCGTAGATGCATGGTGAATGCGTATACGGCCTATACACTGACTTGCTGGGGCCATCCGCTATACCAACTCAGTGTCTATCTTCCCACACAAGTCCGTTACCAATATGCCCGACCCCAGAGGGATGAAAGATTTGGTTAACCTCGTAGGGTCCACATATCCTATTTTTCCATTTCTCCGTAGAGGTTTCTCGGTTTTCCATTTGACTTTGTGTTGCTTTTTTGTTCCATTTTTTGTATTCTGAATGTTGTGGTACACAGTAGAGTATCTCTCTCTCTGGTGGGTTCTCATATTGATCACTTTCTGTATCACATGACTCGATGAATAGGAACATAAATAAATCAGTCTAGTCATCCGGACATTGCGAAAGTTATCTACAAGAACCGCTTGTAAGTGCAATGTTTTTCTAATTTAAATATTTTTCTATCCCTCCCGGGCATGCGTGGAGCAGAGGTAGAAGGCGCTACTGAAACCAGCAAAGTCGAGCGATCGATACTCGCCCGGGCTAACCAAACCGTCCATCTCTTCGAGGTCAGGTAAATTGCTACCATACTTGTCTGAGAAGGTAAAGACACTGACTTGGTATAGCAGCTGGACCCCGAAAGTCGTTGCATAGGCCATATACGCATTCTCCACCCCTCTACGATTCTGAATGGAACACGAATGCGTGGCGCGTCCTTGGAACTGGTCAACGCCGACACCTTTACCTTCTATCTATCCGTCCCCAACTTCGCCTACTTTGGCTATTCTTGTCTACCTTCTTGCATGGGCGTGGCGTTATCTGGAACGTAAACGAGGTGATTGCATGACATTTCCTTCCTGCTTGTAAATTGTTTATTGTTTTTATTGATTTATCCCCTGCTATCGTTTATTTTCGAATAGAAACGTCCAGGCAACAATGCGAGTGTCTAAACTCTCTCCCTTTTTCCCGCGCTAAAAAACTATTCAAAAACCGTTATCGATCAGCAATCGTGTCTTGAAAAAAACCCCGAAAGGGCAGATTCATCTGCATTCGATGATTATCTTTCTTCGAAACTTCTACTATTATGTAAAGAAAGTTTTCCCAAGGACGGAGATCAGGACCAGCTTTCTCAGTCGTCCCTCTAGGCAGCTAACTTTGCGTGCTACTCACGGATCTTTACTTTTTTCGAAATTGCAAGAGACTTGGGTAGCAGTAATTCGCCGTAACTTACCGTTTCCGCGCGACATCTCAAAAAGGAGCGTCGTATTTGTGTGCCAGCATAAATGCTGAAATTCATCTGACATTTCGCCTCGGTAATGTCGTTTTATAGTGCCCCACTATGAAGGTCACACTCGACAACGATTTTTAAACGTCGATCAAACATTTTCTATGCTCCTTCTTATAGAAAATGTGTAGTTTTTGAACTTTTCATCACTGCAAATCATTCGATTTCCCTTTTCGTCCGTCGATTATGGCAGCCAGTCGTTGAAAAAGCAGCGGCGCTTATCCACGTCGACCTTTTGGGAAAATATTTTTAGTGTGATCGATGTGGTGCTTTGTGGAGCGAGCGTTTGGTGAAGAGGTAGGAGGCGCTTCTTCCTTCTCCTGGTCCAACGATCGATCCCGGCCCGGGCTCACCAAGCTTTCCATCCCTTAGGGGTAAAGTAAATTGCTACCGGACTTGTTTGGGAAGGTGGAGACACTGACTTGGTATAGCGGCTGGCCTCGCAAGTCGCTGTATAGGGCGAATACGCATTCATCATACCTCTACGAATTTGAGTGAAAGAGGAATGCGTGGCGCATCCATAGGAAACTGACCAAAATGGACCATTTCATCACTACCTTTACCCATATTTCTGTGGAAAAGCCGGTTTCGGGATTTTTTTTCATTCACTGCACCCTAACAACCGTCATGTCGATGCAAAATAAATAAGCTTTGTATGAACTTGACCTTCCTACATCATCTCGCACTATCGCGCCATGCATATCGAAGTTGTTTAGATGAGGCATCGGCCTGCTTTACTTCCATTTTAGTGGAACAATTGTGCCGTTGGGAGCTCTACTAGCGCCGTACTCCATGTATCTGCGATTCTGAATGGGAGACGAATGCATGGCGTATCCTAAGGGGACTGATCAACCTCGACCTCTTTACCTTTACCATTGATCCGTTTTAATTCGATCCGTTGCCTTCCTCATTCTACCATTTAACTTTTCGTGTTCGTTTTTCTCTCGTGTCTGAGCCCTTCCCCGTCTAATATTTCTTCAATTTTTCATTTCAATTATTTTTATTTTTCGTTTTACTACACCCGTTACCTCGTGAATGAACGGCAGCGCCTGTTTGTTGCCAACGGCCTTGTTTTGCATCTCGGCATCATGCATCGCTCACCCCCCGTCTGGACATTGTCGGTGATAGGCGCGCCGTCGTAAATCTTCCGCTGTCAGTGAGTTCCGCAATAGCCTGAGGCTACTGCAGGATTTCGCCTTCCTGCAGCGCGCGCTTTCGTTATGTCACCGCGAGCGGCTGCGTAGCGGTTACGCGCGCGCAGCCGCTCGCATGGACAGATATCGTCCGTGATCGGCGCATCAGCGTTCGTGTTCTGCTCATTATTGGTTACCTTTCCGGTTCCAGTGTGTTTAGTTCGATTTTAACCGGCATCATGGTATAAGCTAACCGTCACCATCGAAGTTTGCAGGAAGTTGGTCTTCTGGACTTTACATATTCGCCTTTTTGGTAGTTACTTTTCAAAGTGGTATGTACGTATGTGTATGAATATTTGATTATTTTGGTGTGCTTGGTAGGGTTAGGGTTACGGACTATACCCAAACTTCTTTCATCGGCGGCGCTATGAGGTATATCAGTAGTTTTTCGAAATTCAAAGCGGAAATTGGATTAATGGTCAGCACAGTAAGTAATTTGGTGAATTCGGTCAGCCTGACCTCTACCGTAACCTACCGTATTTGTCGTTGTCACCAAAATTTTCGGATGTTAACGTTATATGGGCATTGAAATGACTGCGTAAATGAAGGCCGTAAAAATCACCGACCTATTTACCTCAATTAGGTGGATTTTTTCGATTTTTGAAATTGCCATCACGTTACCCGGGGTTTCTACATTCCGAAATATAGAGAAGATTCCATTGGTGCCGCTTTCTCTTTTTCTTCTTTTCTTGTTTCTATTAATATCGTTAGAAGGTACGATCGCTGCAGTAATCTTACACTTCATCGCTACCGTAATTTCGTATCTATCCGGTCGTGTTTACTTAACTACTCTAACATTTCTGTGTTCTTTTATGATAATAGGCCCCTATTCACAGTCAGCTACAAAGAACGGCCAGGAGGTGATTCATAATTCATTGTTCTTCCATCGGTCTCTAGCGCGTAGCTCTGTAATTCTGCAAATCCATCGGCGGTGCTGCCGCCGTCGCGACCGCTCGCTTTGACAGGTGGTTCGACATTGGTGTTGGCACCAGTGTTCTTTGTGCGCGAGGTGCTCCTTAGTTCTTATTCAGATTATTTGTTTTCTGACTGAATCATAAGGCACGCTCGTTACAGTGGTAAGAGGCGCTACTGACACCAGCATGATCGAGCGATCGATCCTCGCCCAGGCTATCGAAGCGCTTTACCACACCGGGGTTAGGGAGATTGGTACCGGACCTGTCTGGAAAGGTACCGACACTGACTTGGTTTTCAGCTAACCACAATTATTCGTTGTTTAAGCCAAATCCGCGTTAACCATGTCTCGTATAATTCTGAATGAAAGACGAAAGCATGGCGCATTCTCAGAGGTGAAATCATCATTCCACCTTCCCATTCATTACGTTCTAGAAAAAAAATAGAAAACCAACCAAAGGCAAGTTTGGCAGGAACTAGCAGATACATTCTTGGAAAGTCGTTCCTTCTTCAAGTACAATCTCTCTTGTTTTGTACATTTAAGAAGACAGATGGGTTGGTTTTTTCCTGATGACTTCATCCTCTCGAAAATTCAATTTTGGTTTTGATTTTATGACGTCTTTAGTCGCTAAATCTGTCCATAATATGACGTCATAGCTGTCAAATTAGAATAATGGACTCTCCGTTCGCTCAATTTCAAATTCTCTTCATAGTAGGACCGGAGAACACCCACGAATCCGCCTTTGCGAGATGTTTTAATCGATTTTAACATCGATTCCGCCGTGTGATAAATTAATCACTGATTAAGCACTATCTCCGGCTGACGGCCCGTCTAGTCTGGCTATTCGGCTAGTAGTGCTGATCCAAGTCTGAACGAATTTGATGATCATATTCAAATGTAAAAATAATTTATCGATTTTTTTCCGTTTTTTTCTTCTTATGATGTTCACCGTCGGAGGGTCAGACCGCCGGGATAAGCAATCAGAAGGGCGGCAAGCGGGCCCTTTATCACTGTTTAGTTTATCACTCGACGGGATAAACTATAGAAAAATAATAAACTATAAAAAATATAGAATCGATCAAAAGTAGTAGAGAATTTGTGTGTCCTTAAGCGCTTCTGAATTGAATACGCTGAAGTGTCGCTTGCTCACCTTCGGTGATCGTTTATACCCTTGGGGCAGGGATGGAAAGGAGAAGGATCCGTTCATCGTTGGTAACTCTAAGCTACAGTTACGCTACCTTACCTTGGGGTCCGTTCGAGTTTCTGATTTTCAGTTGTTCTTGATTGATGGTTTTCATTACTGTGACTTGCTGGTAATACTTCCAGGTTTTTCTCACGACAGATTGTGGTATATCTATGCCCTAGACCTCACCAGTTCCATCGAGCTTATGATATCGTATCGATCTTTCTCATTGTTACTCACTCCTTTCGAGCAGCATGAAAGGAGATTTTTTGAATCTTTGTAGAGATCCGCTTCTTTCTCTCTCTGCTGTTCCACTTGGAAATTTTATAGTTTATAGTTGTTGTGTGCTCACGTGGTGCAGTGGTAAGAGGCGCCACTGACACCCGCACGGTCGAGCGTTCGAGTTGTTTACGTCGCTGCTGCTCACGTCGAATACCCCTGAAGAAGTTAAATTTAAAATACTATTTTTTTAATTTTCAGAGTTAATGTGACGCCTTCGGACGTGTTCGTTCGTCGTGTACAGTACAAACAAACAATCAAACAATGCAGCAGCGTCACGGGTTTCTTGCTGACCTCACCCACTCCTTATTCATCATCATATTATTGTTGTTGTTGCGATCGACACTGGGACAGAATTTCACGACGGATCTGCAATCACCACATCAGCAATCCCAACAACCGAGTGTTCTAGCGGTGAGCATTAGACAGATTTTTTGATTTTTCTCCGAATATTTTTATTTTCGTTTTAAATTTTTCTGTCGCTGGTTCATTTACATCTGTCACAAAATTTGTAAGGTAAAGGTAAAAGTGCCGCAGTCAATCAGTTCCCTGAGAGCATTTGTGTTCCATTCATATAGGCATGGTGAATGCGTATTTGTCCTATACAATAACATTTGAGTGCCGGCCGCTACACAACTTCGGTGTCCTTACCTTTACAGAGAAGTCTGGTACCAATCCACCCGACCCCTGAGGGATGGAAGGCTTGGTTAGTCTGGGCGAGGATCGATCGCAGGACCGTGCCGACCGGTGTCAGTAGCTCCTCTTACCACTGCACAACGCACGCCGTGGGCTAGTGGGTAGCAGGAGGGTATAATAAACACGTTAATTAATAAGTAACTAAGGCATTTTAACATATAGAAACGCATTACGGAGCAAGTTGAGCGTTCAAGAACTGGATTTTTAAAAGAACTTCACAATTTCCTAGCCATGGGTCCTTACCTAGGCTGAACAAGTCCTCCATCGCTCAGGGGTTAGTTATATTGTTACCAGACTTGTCTGGGAAGGTGAAGTCGCTGGCTTGGTATTGCGGCTGGCGTGAAGATTATTGTGTAGGCCATTCCTCTACGATTCTGAATGGAAGACGAGTGAGTGGCGCGTCCGCAGGGGACTGATCAACGCCAAGCAGTTCCTTTACCCTATACCTTTAATGTACAATACCAGAAGTCAGCTTCAGGGAGTGCGCTTATTACCCACTAAAATAACCTGAGCTCAGATACCTCATCGAAACCTACGTTTAACCTTGCCGCGGTCCCATTGAATGGGTTACCTTCCGCAGCTTCTATTTCATCACTGTAAGACCGCGATTTCGAGTTTCCTCGCACCTGGTCGAGCCATGTCCATGTCTAGGGTAACCAAACTTTCCAACCCTCCGGAGTCGGGTATATTGTTACCAAGCTTGCGTGGGAAGGTGAAAACACTTTTGACCGTGCAAGTCAGTGTAGGCCGAACTCGTACTTTCACCATGCCTCTACGATTGTGAAGGCGAGTGCATGGCGCGTTCTTGGTGGGTGAGGCGGGAAGGTGGGAAGGGGGGGGGGGGGAATGGGCAAAGCCGATCAATTAGTCTCTGCTGTATTTTTATCAATAACAAGTTCACCGTCCTCATAGACATCGACTAGATTTTGAAAATAACGACAGAAAACGTTCGTAACAGCTGCCCGCTGCAGACAGTCATCATGTACCCTTTGCATGCACTATTATAGCAGGTTCGGCTAGTGCAACTGAGGGGTGATTGATGAAAGGTAGGAACACTGGCTTGGAACTGGGGTTAGCAAATCATTGTATAAGTCAAATATTTTCTAATTTTTCACAAGAGATGGTGGGATTGATGCATACCCATTAGAACGGAGTCGGATCCCACAGGGACTTGCGTAGCTCTCAGCGTTGCTTTTTTCGATTGGAATTGCTCCATAAATGCCTATCAGGTATTGATTTTATTGATTCGGTCGATGATCGATATTTCAGTTGCTCGATGCGAATTCCACCACCGACAATGAGATTCTCATCAGTTACCTGGCGGCCGTGTCGCGCTTGGACGAGCAGCCAGAGGAGTTCATGAAGGCGATCAGTTTAGCTCGAGTATGTTTCCACTTTCTGGTAACCCGGAGGGTTTCAAACTTTAAATTCAGCGTGATTATGGGATTTTTCTTCAGACTCGTGCCTCGGACTCGTCCTCGTCCTCATCGCCGTTTCATGACGAGCGATTCAAGCAAATCTACACAATGTTCAACTGCTTCAGCACGGACTTTGACGGTTGGCTCCAGCTTTTTGATCGAGTTTTTCGTTTATCGTTATCGTTACCCTTTTTTCAAAATCACTTTTTTCGGGATAATAGCTTCACATTGTCTCTCGAAAGTGGGGTTTTCCGAGAAGCCCACTCTGCTGGAAATATCCTGGGCTCTGTGTCATGCACGATATACCCGAAATTAATATGGCCCGAATCGGTCGTCAATCCTGATTCATCAACGCGCGTGGCAGGTTCATTCAGGGTTTATACGGGATTTCGCACGCTTCCCTTACTCAATGAGCGCTTGAAGCCCTTCAACTACTGAAGACGTTTCAATCTCAAATGAACCCCGAATGAACCGCGGAGCGCGTTGATGAATTAGGATTTGCCCATCATTTGTAGTCCGTACTCCGGGGTTTCTTTCGTGTATACCGTTCATAAGCCCATCTCCTGATCGACTTTTTCCACTACGGGATCAGCACTTTTTCGTTTTATTTCATATTTCATCTAAGTTTTTTGCTCACTGAAAATTTTGCGATGATCAGTACTTTAGAGAAACGTTGATTGTTGTTCTCTGGGTATCCGAGTACCTCCTGCTTCACTCTGTTCCCAGAACTAGTGGAGTAGTCGAAAAGCATGTGAATAATTAAGTGTAGGCATACAATATTCAGGTTTATTTTTCTAGCTGTTTCTTTTTGTTGTTTGAGCCTTTAGTTATTCCTGGCATTTAATCTTGAAGCAATTTATAGATGACAAACAGTTCAACCAATAAATTATTGATCTATTTCCACCGTTTCCAGGCTCGATGATATCCGGAGCGTTGCAAGTGGCCGTGAACGAAATCAACGCCAACCCTGACCTTTTACCCAATCATCGACTAAACTACATCTTCGACAACACGTGTGGTAAAGAACGGCAAAGTAGGTTAACCATCTCATAATTTTACTCGTTTCTATTGATTTTTGCTGTTTTTATTGACTGGTACGCTTCGGACCACCTTACCCTCACCTTTGTTTGGTAAGAAGCGCCGCAGGGTTTGATAAAATCTTTCGATTTGGATTAAAGCCACTGCAATCCTCCCTAAGTGTCTGTGATTATGGTGACGTCGGGAAGCTGCGTTTCTCGTCACTCCGTCTAATCAGGAACTCCTTCTAGGCTGTGATAGGGAGATAACAACTCTGCTCTAATTTTCCTGGTTAAAGTATACCCATGTGTTGTTGATTACCCATTATCTACCGCCCCTTCATCCTAGGCAGCTCATGGAGTTTGAGTATGAATTTGCGTAACGTTAGAACATCTAGGAGGTGTTGAATTTAGTCTAAGTTAATTTTCTGGTCGTTACCATACGAGCGAGTATGGTCGGTAGTTGCTTTGTAAGAGGCGCTATTTACACCAGCACGGTCGAGTGATCTATCCCCGCCGGGGCTAACTAAGCCATTCATCCCTCCGGGGTCGGGTAGATTGGTACCAGATGTGTTTGAGAGGGTGAAGACACTGATATGATATAGCGGCTAGCAACCGCAAGTCAGTGGATAGACCATTTACCATCTCCTAGGATCTTGATTGGAAGTTGAGTGCACGGCGCGTCCTTAGGGGCTGATTGACGCCAACCGCATACCTTTTACTTCAAGTTTTCTTGGATTACATCATATTTGGAACTCTTATTAGATTGTTGATCATTATTGATTACTTCCAGGCACACAATATTTTATGGATCACTGGAAGATGGGTGCGAGGGTGTTCATCGGGCCCGAGATGAATTGCCGGACGGAGGCCACCATGGCAGCCGCCCAGAATTTACCCATCATCAGCTATAAGTGCAAGGATCAGACGGTGTCCGACAAGAAGAAGTGGGTTTAATCGTTTAAAACTTTTTGCTTTAGTTTTTGTGGCAAATTTTCATTATGATCGCTTCCGTTTTTATAGTTCTTGGTTTGTGTTGGTTCACTGCGACTTTTTGTTTTTCTGTGTTTTTTCTGCGATGTTTTTGGTCTCTTCTCGTTAAACCGGTGATCTGCCCACCCTAAGAACTGGTGGTCCGATTTCATGAATTTTATACCCTCCATAGGCCTAGGATGTAGAAGAATTGGTCGCAAATCCCGATTCATCAACATGCGCAACGCTGTTCATTTTCATTAATACGGGGTCTGACACAACTCATTAACGAGACGTCAGTCAAGATACAACCGAAATGGTCAGGCCTTCGGACCTTCGCCTCCGGGATGTGTGAAATCTCGAATAAGCATCGAACAAACCGCGGGTGTATTGATGAATCAAGGTTGGCTTGCCGTTCGGGTTTTCCTAAACCTCATCGCCTATACGACTTGTTCTATTGTTCTTATATATCCTGAATAAATCCTAACACAATTCAGCAGCTAGTCGACGAATCGTGATTTCCTGTTAGTTTTGGTATTCTGAAGGGTTTATTTCGGGTATACCATTCATCTGTCATGTTCCTGATCGGATTTTTTAAACTATGGGCCGTTCGCTCCCCGAAAATATCCACAAACCTTTCTGGTCAGTACTTTGAGAAAAAGGGGTGGTTTTGTGATTATAGTCTGTTCTTTTTTTAATTCGGCTTACATCTGTTTCTTTACCCTTACCCAAAAACTATTTCGGCTTCTTTTATAAGAGTTTTCCGTCTCAAACTTCCTCCTTGGTAATTGGCTGCTAAATAGCATTTCTCGTCAGTTGCCAGACGTGTACTTTACCCTGATGGCTCCCGAGGATACTAATTGGGCTGGCTAGCTTTCTATAGTTCATTTTCCACTGTGTCTGTGCTCTAGACCAACTTTGCCCTTTTAAATTACGACTTTATATTCTATAAACCCACAGGAAAGCTATAATTCGAGATAATGCGCCAGACGTTACGTTACGCATTCGGCACAATTACGTATCACATCAGACAAGCTGATCTATACTTTTCCTCGTCTGAGCGCCTCGAACTAATCGCTGGTTGTTGAGTGTCATTAGCGTAAAAACAGCGTCTGGTAAATCTAATGAGAAAATGTAAGTGCAGAATAAGTAGTAAATCAATATAATAGATCAGGTCGTATTTTGCGTAGTATCTGCTGTTACTACAATTATAATCATCAACATAGACAACTTTTCTGCTATATTTGAAAAAAACCTTGGGACTTGTCTGGGAAGGTAAAGACACTAACGTGCTATAGTGGCTGGCCCCCGCAATTCATTCTATAGGCCAAATACGCATTCACCATTTCTCTTGGTTCTGAATGAAATCCGATAGCATGCGCGTCTTTGGGGGACTCATCGACTCGGACCCGTTTATCTTACCCTTTTAGTGAGGTTTATCACAGTCTCTGGTGAGCCATTTTGTTGCCTTTTGTTCCATCACGTTTTCTCCAGCGAACTCTTCATGGAGCACTTTCAATTTTATAATTTGTTGCTACGTTGCTCGCCATAAATTCTCTTGCTACTGTGTGATTATTAATATGTGGCCTTTTTCTTAATCCCCGTCTGGCAATCTCGTTAATTGCCCTCGGGATCGAATGACATTTAAAAAGTGATGTTGCGAACAGAGAGCGAGGAACAGAAATGGACGAGAGGAAAGGGACATTAGGAAAGTGTGGACTCCAACTGCAAAATGGGAGTAGATTTCTTGGGTTCAGAATTTTTTGAAAATTTTCTTAGTCTTTTCTCGAGTCATCATTGACACCTTGTCGGCTAGAGCTGGGCTGCTGTGGTTTTCGTTTTTCAATGATTGAAAGTAGGAAGGTATATATCATTCTTGATAGCAGCGAATAATATCATCTCTTCGTATAGTTTTCCTACAATCTTATCCAGGTGCACAAAGGTGTCTCCTATAGTTGGAATTAAAGTAAAGTCAGTCCCTTGAGAACGCGCCAAATACTCGCCTTCCATTCAGAATCGTGAAGGCGTGGTGGATGCGCATTTGCCCCATACAATGACTTTCGGATACCAACTCGGTGTCTTTACCTTCTCAGACAGTTACGGTAACGATTTTCCCGACTCCAGAGGGGCAGAAAGTTTACTCAGCTCGGGCAGAGGTCGATCGCTCGACTGTGCAAATGTCAGCAGCGTCTCCAACCACTTCTTCATGCGCGTTTCTTCAAAAGTGATTAATTCAGTGTAATTGGAAACTGCTAGCACCGATAGAGAAGGAAGGAATATTAGGATCCTATTTGAGCTACCTTTACATTTTATGCAAGATAAAGAGGTAGAGAGGGTAAAACCTAGGAATGGGTAACTCTTGTGATAGTCAGTGAAGTAAGAGTATAGGGTAAAAAGTAGCCGATAGCTCGACGAGGACCCTGAGTATCCGATTCATCAACTTTGAATTTTTGATTTGCTGCGAGCTTTGTATTCTCTAACGATAAGTGTCTTTTTTATTGTCCATTGATCGTTTTCGAGTCCGCTGTGTCGGTCTAATCGCTGGGTTTCCGTTTTCGGTATGAACACTTTCTTTTTTCCTCTGATTCTGGTGAATGAGGGGTAAATAAGGGGTAAATTTTGCAGTTTTTACCGGAATTTCATTTCCGTTGACAGAATTATCATGGTTTGGGTGATGATGTGATGGTAAAAATATGTACTAAATATCTCTAAGTGCTCATGTCCTTGAACCCAATGCTCATAGGTATTACACAGAAACCTTAGGGAAACCCAAGGGTCACCTGGGTGCTTTATATCCACGAACACTCGTAGGTATTCCACGGAAACGTAAGCGAAACCCAGCGAAAACTTGTGTTTATACCCATGATATCAACACCCATATGTATTTCACGCAGACTCAGTTAAACCCAATGGAAGGTTGAGCGCTTATCCCCATGAACTCAATATCCATAGGTATTTGACGGATATCTATTTATACCCATGGGAAACATTTGCTAGGGCAAATTTTATCGACGTGTCTGTGGGAATGTAACGTCGGCTGTTGCACTTTTTCTTTTGCAAGAATAATGCCGTTCGCACTACGCAAACAAGCCGCCTCTGCAGACACGTCGCCGAGTTAGCGGAATAAAGTGCATTGGGACCGAAAACGATGGAGGGTAAAATTTATCCATGAACTCAGGGTGCTGGTTAAGTTCGGAGCCTTTCTAAAAGAAAAGTGCATCGATATCTTCAGTAAGTATCGAGCGAGGGTTAAAAAAGAGAAAATCAGCCCTGTGCTGTGCAGGAGAATGTTTATCGATGGTCGGTAAAAGAGGAAAAAAGAAGGAAAAAGGATCTTGGAAAAGAAACTTCTGGAATTTCTGAACAACGGTATCGACTATACGCAGACATCCCTATATAGCTTGTAACACTTGCAGAGTACTGAAACAAGAACATTGGAATCTGGCCCGTCTTTAGGGTAGGCTGCTGGTTGATTGTCCTTGGGTATGGGTAGACTGTGCTGGGTAGGCATAGTGCGTGATCGAGCGCTCATGTTTCATCATGGCGCGGCAAGAATGGCTCAAAACGTTTGACTATAAATACCTCTCAGATGGCTGGTTTTGCTTTTTGTCGTTCCAGTTCTTTCTCCTCCGCGGATCACAGGGCCACCTTGCTGGGTTTAGCAATAGGGTGATGGTATACCCGGGGTATGTGCAACGATATATTCGGACTATCCCATAGTTCGTGGTATTCATGAGGCTAGCTGATTTGTGATTTCATGTATAGTGACGCTGCCCTGAATCGGTTTAAGATGTTTTGTGTCAATACCTGGGCCAGATTCATCATTGGCAAACCCCCGATAAACCCCGAGATATAGCCCGAACGGCGTCCACCTTTGTCTACTTATTTCCTATGTTAAACGCAATTCCTCATCGACTCTGCTGTCTGGTTCTGGCTAAGATGTTCTGTGTCAATATCTGGTTTAATTATACCCATTGTTTGTTGATTGCCGATTATCTACCGCTGCCCTTTGTTACTCGTTTATTCAGGTGCAAAATGATTCGTAGTTGACAGATCAGGTAACCCTTCAACGAGGTTCCAGTCATGCTGGGTATACTTCACCATTACCCACACACCTGGCTGTACCTGCCGATACAGGCCGTCGTTATCAGCCTTAGGGTAACTGTCCCAAACAACTTCTAGACATGGACCGATCGATTTTCGTCTAAGCAAGCCTTCCATCCTAGGGAAACGGGTAAATCGGTAGCATACCTATCTGGAAAGGTAAAGACACTGACTTGGTATAGTGACTGGCTTTGGCAATTCATTATATACGCCAAATACGCATTCACCATGCCTCTACGATTCTGATTGGAAGACGAATCCAACGCGGATCACCTTAGTTTTACCTTTGCTGTTACCCTTACCTTTACTTTCCAGGTATAACACCTTCGCTCGAACCGTTCCGGCTGAGACTGATATTGTGAAGGCGTTTATAGCACTATGCCGCGAGCACAATTGGAAAAAGTTCACGATCATCTACGAAGAACATCCGGCACACGAGGAACTCTACCAAGCCCTCAGGGTATGTGTTAGCTATCGATTTTCAACGCGGTCGACGAATGTCACATTAGCCGTGGCGACTTATTTATGTGTTTATTTTGCGCATGTCGCCTATTGCAGGGGGAGTTTAGAGAGGGTAATGAATAGTTGTCTCGATCTCAATTGTTATTTATTATTGCGCCACGAATGTTGATGGTTCTCAGCTTTCAGCAAGCTATCGACGTCGAAAATGCCCGTCTGGAACCCGACGAGATAAAATATTCCGTGCAAAATGTTTCCAAAGTGATCCGGTTCAGTGAAGTTCAATCGGAAAAACTGATCGATAGCGTCGTCGAACAGACCAAGGACATTACCAGATGTGGGTTGAGTCTGGGTTAATATAGCCGGTTTTCTATAAATTAGTCAGATATTTGAAATTTCAGTGTATGTGACGTTTGGTAATGTTCGACTCTTTCGAAAGATCCTGATGTCGATGGGTAAGATGGGCCTCACCGATTCGCAACAATACCTGCTGATATACCTTGATACCGATTACAACTGGTTGAACGTCTATCATGCGATGAACAATCATTTCTTTCGCAGTGAGTCATCTTCTGTTGTATTCATATTTTTTTTGAATTTTAATTTGTTTTGTATACTTGGTTTTTGTAATGTTATAATTCTTTCTGTTGTTTGAGCATCCTTTTTCGTAGATGTCATCCTCCAGGGCATGGTTATTGGAACCCCTGTGTGGTAAATGTTTTACATCGTTACTTGCCCTCCTTATTAACCCTCACTCGTTCACTAGTTCCAAGCACTTCAGATTTTAGTGCCGATTTCTGGTTTAGTTATAACCTTAGATTGTTGATTTCCCGTTATCGATTAACAGACGATCTAGGGAGTATTTAAGCTAGTTAAGTTTGGTTTTGCGGTTGTTGCCGACCTGTTTTTACTGGTAGTTCTCCACTTCTCGGCCTCCTGTAGGTATCCCGTTCTGTTTGGTTGGGTTTATCAAGTCTTTCGAACCGCATCAGAAGTTTTGTTTGTATTTACCTTTGGTTATGGTTCTCTTTTTCAGGTTCTAGTTTTTGATTTTTGAAAGTATACCGACTACCTTCTGTGTTAGCGTATATTGAGCCTTTTCCTGGATGCGTAGGCGTGAATAGGTTTAGTTGAAAAATGAATAGCCCAAGGATAAAAATCAGACCGAACAGAATCCAGACTCATTGCTCTTTCTCTATTCTACTGGAATCTTGTGGAAAACAGAGAACATGAAATGAAATCGAAAAAAGCGTAAAGGGTTGGCTTTTCTCCGACATCTAGGAAGGATTCCTCTTTCCTATGAATCAAGAGTGCGCAAAGGTTCTAGGGATCGCTTCACCGGAACTTTGACCTTAGGCAGTTAGACTATTAGGAGTAGGTTAGCAATGGGTGAAGGTTTAGTGAAGGTTGAATTCATGTAGCAGCTGGTTTTCGAGGGAACTGCAACATCTTGCAAAATTTGAAATTTTAACAAGAGTGTGGTTTTCGTAATAGGATGAAAGTGGCGGACGCGAAAGCGCAATCGAGCGTGATTCAAGAACTTGCATACGAAAACAATAGTGCAATTTCTGCACAGCCATGTTAGAGATGACGAGTTGAGATTGACAGAAAGGTGGGGGAAAGGTGAACAACAAGGTTGATGGACGCAGAGGCATCGGGTTAGGATAAACTCACGAACAACGAGGTATAATCATACCCAAGGTACCTTCGAGGCTACCTTTTGCTGCTTTTCTGCGTTTTTTTGCGACTTTTGTTAGGTGAATCAGTCAAAACGGTGATTATCCTCCGGTGCGTCATATGGTAGCGTCTGGAAAGCTTCATCATATTCCCTGCTATGATGAAGCAATGAACTGCGAAAACATCCGGCTTCTTGCTGCGTGTGGCTTCCGGCTGAAATGCCGGAGGGGCTTCGACGTTAAATGAGGCTTAGAACTAAAATATATGCAAGCCGCCTAGTTCAGAGAAAAAAATATTGAACATAACGCGTGGATTCAAAAAATGTTTGAATATCATAAAATGTCGAATAACAAATAAATAAAAATGTCTTTTTGTATAGAATCAAAAATGACGGAAGGAGAGTAGATTTTAAGACTTCTGCTTTGGTTTTTTCTCCTCTCTTCTGTTTTGATGTATCCGAAGTATTTTCACCTTTTCTATTCCAAGGTATTCGACCCCGATATAACAACTCTGCATCGGTGTAAGCCGGATAACCTTGTTCCTCGCCATTTTTTGATATTTATATTTATTTATTCAAATCTTCAGTCGCCAATAAATAATGATTAAGAGAGACGATGCATGTTTATTAACTGGGCTGGTGCAAAAAACAAGAAAAATTGAGAAAAATAAAAAGTTGTTTGTTTGTTTCTATTTTTTCTTTTTCTTTAGTCCATCCAGCAAAATTTGGTCCAACGGATCGGACTGGGTATACAGATCAGGTATCTGTGAGCTTTTGATTTGGTGGGTATCATGTCTTTGGGCTGAGTAAATACAGTAGTTCGCGAAATGATATGTCACCTTGCATTTTTCGGTGCAGATCGCTGAAGCCAAAAGGAATTTGATTCCAATTGATAGTTTTGATAACTATTATTGAAAATACACTAACATGTGCTCTTGTTGGGAATTCTAGATTTTTTTTAAATTTTTAAACTCATTTTCATATGCATTTTTAAACGAATGTATCTTAGGAACCACTGAACTTCTGCTCGTCTTGTAGTGATATTCTGATAGAGCATGATTAGCTTGTTCTTATAGGCTATGAATTTCACTTCCAAGACATTAATAAACCATAGAATTTTTTGTGTGATTTTTTTCATGGGCAAAAAATGGTGAAATCATGGGACAATCTTTCATATAAAATTTCATATATCAGTAACCAGCGAATGAAATACCATCAAATTAGGAAATGTGATAGCATTAGATTTTCTCTTTCCCACGCATATCTAACTTTGGAGAATAGCCGTCTGATTACAGAGAAAATAGCTAATGAAATTGCATTTACACAAGCGGCCGTTTTACGAATACCCGTAGGTCATTCGACTCCAGATTGCTCTACTGCATAGTAGACTTATTGCTTGTTAGGTACTTACCAGTTAGCAAAATAATTCCCGCTACTATTCAAAAAATCGTCTTCTAGTTCGACCGAGAGAAAATGGGGCACAAACCTGCGCAGCGTACGGTGGCGGGATAGTGATGCATACAACAACACATGATTTTCTAAACAATAGCAGGGATTATTATGCTAGCTGTTAAGTTCTTAACAAACAATAAGTCTACTATGCGCTGGAGAAATCTAGAGTCGAATGACCTCCGGGTATTCGTAAAACGGCCGCTCATGTAAATGCAATTTCATCAGCTATTTTCTCTGTAAATGGACGGCTATTCCACAAAGTTAGATATGAATGGGAAAAAGAAAATTTTATGCTATCACATATCCTAATTTGATGGTATTTCATTTGCTGGTTACTGATATATGAAATTTTGTATGAAAGATTGTCCCGTGATTTCACCATTTTTCGACCATGAAAAAATTCACACAAATAATTCTATGGTTTTTAATGTCTTGAAACTAAAATTCATAGCCTATAAGAACAAGCTAATCATGCTCTATCAGAATATCACTACAAGACAAGCAGAAGTTCAGTGGTTCCTAAGATGCATTCGTTCAAAAATGCATATGAAAATGCGTTTAAAAAAAAATCTAGAATTTCCAACAAGGGCACATGTTAGTGTATTCTCAATAATAGTTATCAAAACTATCAATTGGAGTCAAATTCCTTTTGGTTTCAGCGATCTGCACCCAAAAATGCAAGGTGACCTGTCATTTCGCGAACTACTGTAAATAGATCAGGCAGGAGGAGATCTTGCTTTTGAAATTTTACTGGATGCTGTTTATATTCATGTGATTTTTATTCTTCAGTGAGTTTTACTGCATCGATTGCAAAGTTTTTGAGTTTGCTTCGAGAAACCACCTGTTATTTAAATCCTAATCCAGCGCTTACATTAATGTAGATATCAGCTTATTTGTGCCATAAGCCTTTATTTTACGATTGTTCTATTTCTGACGGTGCCCAGAGGCGAAAACAAGCCACAGCTGATGGGATTTCCTCGAGAAGAAATGCCATGATTACAGGAAAGGCGCTTTTATTACTCCATGATGATGCGCACACGATGCGTGTGTTCCGATAATGAGATGAAGCTCTTTGCTTGTTGGTCATTCAGCGAGGATTAGCCACAGCCATGGGATGACGAGCTATAGGGAAGTAGATGGACCAAGGGATATGAATAGCTTCTCCACAGTGGTTTCTACTTGGTTTAGGTTTACCCGGTGGGCTGTCATCTGGGTCCGCGAGCTGATACGAGATGTTTTCAATTCATCATGTTCAGAGGAACATCAGGACAGCGGCAGTCAAGCAGCTGTGTAGTTTGTCGTGGTAAATAGATCAAGTTACGTGTACCTCGACGATTGAGCTGCCGGGTGGGGGTAGATTTTGCGTCGTTTACTATTGGGACCTTCATGGTATGTGGAAATCCTTGAAAAAGGTAGAGAAACGGCAAAAAGATCCGACTACCGACCGCCTCTTTCCTTTCGGCAGCTCATAAAGATTTGTAAATCTATGAGGTATTTAATTTAGGCTGTGTTACGGTTGTTACCAAAAGACCGGCTAACGTCGGTGGTGCGATGGTATGAGAAGCTACTGACACCCGCATGGTCGAGCGATCGCTCCCTGCAAGGCATTGTATAGGCTAAATACGCATTTGCCATACCTCTAGGATTCTGATTGGAAGAGAAATGCGTGGCGCGTCCTAAGGGGACGGATCAGCGTTGACCACATCACTTTTACCCTTTACCTTTACCTACCTGGGCTCTATTCCTTGGGTGGATCACGAGGCGAATATGAATGGAGCTGCTCTCGTTCGATTTGCAACTGGAGTCACTATCCATTGAATGCTTGTCTTGCTTCTGCCCTTGTTAGTTTACCGGCTGGCACATAGCTTTGCCCAGTGGACTTTACCCAAGCTCGATGACAATTGCGGAGACAATTGAGACACATTTTTTCTAATTTAACGTTTTTCTCCTTCTTATTGTTCCTAGGTTTTCATTGCATGATGTGACTTCCCTATCCGATGAACTTATTTAATTTGAGAGACAGTGTGATTCCGTGAGCTCTGTTCTAAATTGGAAATGAATATTTAATATTTAAATGTATGTTTAGAAATAAGTAAATGCTTGTAATTTTTAGATTTTTCATTTCAAATGGAGTAAAATAAATAGATGAAGAAAGGTCTCATTTGTCAGTTTTGCTTGGAATTTGGGTGAGACTACAAAAGGCTCACCATTTTCTTATTTGAATATTTTTTTAGCAGAATTATATTTGGTCCGCAGAGCTAGCAGCCGCTATGTTGGTCGTGTACAAGCCAAATGTTTTTTAAATTAAATTTTCTAGTAGCGATGGTTGAGTCTATCAATATTTTATTGAATTATTGATCCAAAACGTTGATCTCAAACAATCACTTCAGACACGATGATCGACCTTCAATCATCATGGGACGTCAGCAATTCGTCAGATCATCGAATTATCGGCTACTCACGAGCAGCTTTAGCGATCATTCCGACACCGGTGGAGCTGAATTCGGAGAGGTAATGCAATTAGGGTCCTCTTTTAATACCGCTATTTTTTCAATTTTTCTTGGTAAACTTATTTGTGCTTTCTTCGTTCCTGTACTTTATCGCTTTCAATGAAGTACTCTCTGTTTAGATTCAAAAAGTTCTGGGAACAAGCGGTGAAAGACCTGGCGAACTTCGGCATCACAAAACACGAACACACCTGGTCCATCAAGGTAATGCTGTTCTTATTTCTTTTCTTTTATGATTCGATTTGAGAGATGTTTTGTCTTATTTTCTTGGGTCCAAAGTTCTCATGCAAACAGCGGCCTGTTACGGTTGCTCGAAAGAATCGTTGATATCAACCGATCGCAAACGTTTGCAAAGCGAAGATTCTCTTGCAGAGTGAGCAAAAAGAACCATTTGCGATCGTCCCTGCAAATGTTATCACCGGCCAATTCGTTCGAGTTCAACGCTCTTTTTTAGCAGATTGCGACCGAATTGCCCTTTGGCCCAAATATTTGGATAGGGCAAGGGGAGATCTGAAAAAACAGCAGCGCAAACAGTAACACCTTTCAATGCGTGCATTAGTGGACGTGCCGCAACCATAAAACGCGGTTAGGCGGTTTTTTGCGCCGAAAAGCGTCTTTTACGAACAAACTAATTTTGTCTCTACTTCCCAAATCTGTGGATGGTATCCTTGTCATGAACACTGATTACACCCCGAATGGCACGCAAACCGTGATTCGTTGGGTCAAAACGAGGCATGATCAGGGTTTCTAAGGGATTCATGCGTAATGGGTAGGGATGACTCCATGTCAATCTCGAATGAACTCCGAATAACCTTGAATAATGCCTTGAGCATGTTGATGACCACGGTTTGCACGTAATTGGGTATATCCGAACCCTCGATGGGCTAATCAGCTGTTGTCAGACCCCAAAAAACATCGAATAAACCCTCAATAAGCCGCGCCACGTGCGTTGCTGAGTCAGGATTCACCCGCGTTTTGCGGGTGGTATACCGTCCAGTTGCATAATGGTGTCGAGTTCTTTTTTATAATGGGTCCAGACTTTTTCATCATTTTGTGGTGTATTCGGGGTTTATGTAGGGTATACCATTCGCGAATCGGGGCCCAGATATGGCTCCTTTTTACCGCATCCGATAGCTAAACGATCGATTCGGAGGAAAAGCTTTCGAAAGTTCAATCAATAGTTAAAAAGCAATTAGCAAAGTATGAGAAAGGGGGTAATATTGTCCTGATTCACCTTTTCGTCCTATGCAGGGTAAAAGGTTTAGCAGGAGTTCTACCCGCGGACGGGTAACTTAGGATCATGTTCTACCCTGCACGCCGAGGCAAACCCTTATGCGATCATCGACCGGGGATCGGAGTTATAAACCCCAAAAGAGCATGAATTTAGGCCCAGATCAGTAGAGCTATATGTGTAGGATGACGTCTATATTTGGGTCTAAATGTTTCTGAAGTTATTGTATTCGGACACACAGTCAGCTTAGTTTTCTACGAACGAAATGGTAAACTATACATACCTCGGTAAACTATAGATAGACACTATGGAGAATATGCCTTTCACTTAGGTCCTAGTATTTCACCCTTTTCCCTAAAGTTGCGGGAACTCGGTTCTGTTTTGACTGAATTACCCTAGCGCTTATTATTGGATAAGCTACGGGTGTTCTATTTTACAATTTTCCGCTATTTTTAAATCTCTAATGAATTCCAATGAGCGGCTCCACTATGTAGTTGCTGTGCAATCTATTTGGCAGTCTGCAAATAAAAGTGCAACTGAAGTTTTTCTCCTTGGCGGTGGTGGCTGCTGCACTTTCTGTATTAGTGCGGAGCTGTCATTTTTCTCCTCTATTTCTCTCTCTTTGTCTCTGTCTCTCTCTGTCTAGTCGCTTTCTGCTCTTTTTACGATCCTGCACGCATCTAAACGTCTGTGGTTGCGTCGTGCAAAACAACTTTTTCTAATTGAGGTGAATCGATTCGCGTGTTATCTGTACGATGCGGTGTACTTGTATGCTCGGGCGTTGCACGAACTGATCGAAGAGACGACGGATCGTCAAGCTCATGGCTACGATCCCACCAGGGACGGTGCCGCCATCATCAAGAAGGTCCTCAATCGGAAATATCTGAGTAAGTGTTGAGAATTCGAGGTATAACGTGGAAGGTAACAGGTACAAGTTGAGGGGATTCTATAGTGCGGTATACTGAAGACGACAAGCGAAAATTGATTCAAGTTTATTACGGCTAACGTTTCGGCGAATCCACCTCCGCCAGAGCCCCAAACTGACAAACCAAATCAGTCGATCGATTGATCAGTCGCCAAAGAGTAGCTGAAAACGAAAGAAGAAGTTACCTTCAACCGCACGGGCGAGCGATCGTTCCTCGCCCGGGCTTATCAAGTCATACTTCTTAGGTCGGTTAAATTGGAAGCAGACTTCTTTGGCACCTTATACCTTGGAAACTTTAGGGTTTCTTAGAACTTGCGGAACAATGCAATGTGATAAACACAAAGGAAGTGGTTTTGGTAATTTGGTGGTAAGGTAAAGGTAGAGTTGTTGGCATTGATAAGCCCTTTGAGGACGCGCTACGCATTCGCGTTCTATTCAGAATCGCAGAGGCATGGTGAATGCGCATTTGGCCTATACATCTGACTTCCAGGGCCAGCCAGTATACCAGTGCCTTTACCCTCCCAGACAAGTCTGATACCAACTTACCCGACCGCGGAGGAATGGGCGGCTTGGTTAGCCCGGGCGAGGATCGATCGCTCGACTTTAATGGTGTCAGTAGCGCCACCTACCTCTGCTCCACGCGCGCCTACGTTTTGAAACAGGCCGAGGAAAACCGGTTGAGGGCACAGAACTAGTGTGTTCATGTACCTGTTAACCATTGGACCGGGTATAATATATGGTGGGTATAAAGTCACACGCGAAAATAAGCAGAAAATAGCCGAAAACGGGGCAAAGTTGACAATTTTCCAGAGTTGTTTTCGTTTTCATACTTCGCTATTTTGTGTAAATGGATTAATTTCACAATTAAGCTATCCGATAGATTTCTGCGTTTCTCATCCAACTGCACTGACAGCAGGAGAAACAGATTTTTCCATGGGAAAATATGTCGCAGCTCCGCTCAGCTTTTTCTGATTATAAATAGCGGCAGTGTTGGTTCACGTGCCTTGCATGTTTCGCAACACGGAATTCGCTGGAACTTCGTCGAATTTCCTCCTAGAAACCTCAGGGGACAGCTTTAAATATTCGATGATCGACTGTCGTGTTGAGTCTCAACGCGTCAAATAGACAATGTGGTCCAAAAGTATGGGACGTTTGGGGTTGCTGACGAAAGATTTTTCCGAATCCTCCGTCCCCCAATGCGCCGGTCAGGTGTGCTAGACCCCGACTAAACCTTAAGAATGGACAGTTATACCCATCATATACACTGACTACTCTCCGAAAAAAGGGCCCGCGTGGTGCAGTGGTAAGAGGCACTGCTGACACCCGCACGGTCGAGCGATCGATCACGGCCCGGGCTAACCAAGCCTTCCATCCCTCCGGGGTCGGGTAAATTGGTACCAGACTTGTCTGGGAAGGTAAAGACACTGACCTGGTATAGCGGCTGGCCTCCGCAGGTCATTGTATAGGCCAAATACGCATTCACCATGCCTCTACGACTTGAATGGAACACGAATGCGGCGGCGCGTCCTCAGGGGACTGATCAACGCCGGCACCTTTACCTTTACCTTTACCTTTTACTCTCCGAATCAAGCGCAAATTGTGATGACGATGTTCCTTCAGGGTTTATTAAGATTGTAAGCGGAGAGTTATAGATCATTTCTGCATCAAAGTCTCCCAGCTCTCCGTGCCCCAGATAAATGTCAAACCTCGGATGAACCCCCAGTATTCCTCAAATAGATCTTAAACAAACTTCAAAGCGCGTTGATACTCAGGGTTCGCGGTTTATGGAGGGTATGCCATTCACGATTCCGGGCCCAGGTGAAGAAATGTTCTCAGTAATCGCCGAAGGTTGTCCGACTTTGCCGAAATCCGCCGCCCGAGAGACGCGGAATAGTCTTCAACGTATAACACCATATAGGACCTTTTAAGAAGTTCGTTGACCTCCCTTCTTTAAGTCCAGAATGTGTAACAATAAGTCTGTCTTGTTCTACTATAAACTTTAAATCTTTGTTCCAATTCACTTGATCCCGAAGGGATTGATAAGATCTTAAATCTGCTGTTCGGTTGATCAACGAACTTCGGTTACCGGGAACAATAGATTTTTCCTCTCGAAAAATAGCTCCGCTCGATTTTTTATGACCAAACGGTGGCAAATATTATAGTTCACTTGCTTTGCATGTGTCGCAACACGGAACATCCTAGCGGTTAACTTTGATGAATTAACTTTGGAGGACGGCTTATAAATATTCTGTGGTACAGAATTATCGATTGAAGCTGACGATCCAAGATTTATTTTGAGTCTTTAAATACTTCACGGGCATTCGTTTGGTATTCATGAATTCATCAGTAGCAACATTTTAATCACCAACCCGTGCACGGTTGTGGGGGAGGGGTTTGATATTTAAAATTCAAATCGGAGCCAGGCGGTGGGGGAGATGAAAAAAATAAAATTTTCAAAAAATCATCGGAGCTGGACGTGTTATACCGATACCGATACCGTGCCGATATAGGCTAATAAGTGGAGCAGACAGTCGAAGAAAAATTGTCCTATTACCCAGGATAGCATTGGATCTCTGTAATCGGTTTTTTATGGTTTCCCTCATTAGGGCGCACGTGGTTCAGTGGTCACAGGTGCCACTTACACCAGTACGGTCGAGCGATCGATCCCCTCCCGGGCTAAGCACGCCTTCCATCTCTTCCATTTCGGTTAAATTGGTGCCAGACTTGTCTGAGAAGATAAAGATTCTGACCTGGTATGGCGGATGACCGCCCCGAGTCATTGCACAGGTTAAATACGCATTCACCATGCCTCTACAATTCTGTATGGAATACGAGTGTTTGGCGCGTCATTAAGGCACTGAACCCTCATCTTTTACCTTCTGTTCATTTTGCCATTTTTCCAATAATTATTTTTTTTTCAGGTATGCAAGGATTCGACATGCGAATCAACGAGCACGGCGACGCCAAGGGAAATTACACGTTGTTATCGTGGCAAGCGGTGAGTGCAGAGCTTCGAGAGTCCCATTTTCCAGAAAGGTCTTTTCTTCCTGTTTTCGTCGCTTGTTGGGGTTGGGCAATACGGGGCAATACGGCAAAAAACCAAGGAGGAGAGGAATGTGGAGTCATGCTCTTGAAGAGGGGAGAAGGATGCTAGATCAGAAAGAGAATGTTCATCGGGTCGTCAAAAGAGAATAGCACGAAGTTGATCCATCAAGAAATCTGGGCTTCCGAGAGGTAGGCGATGGGTAAGCTACTGGTATCTCGAAGACCGGATCGACTGATTCTATCCGATCTACTCCATTCAGGGTGAGCGATGACGACTATTTGACGGTAGTCGTTTGTTTAATGTATCTTTGTGGCGCTGAAAGTTATGCTAAATACCTGAAAGGTGAAGGTGTCATCGTTGATCTGTTCCTAAGGGCGCGCCACGCATTCATCTTCCATTCAGAATCGCGGAGGCGTGGTAAGTGCGTATTCGACCTTTACGATCACCTCGTTTACATTTCGACTAACGCCACGCCCATGCAAGGATGTAGACAAGAATACTTAAAGTAGACGAAGCTGCGTACGGATAGGTAAAGGCAAAGGTGAAGGTGTCGGCGTTGAACAATCCCCCAAGGATGCGCCACGCATTCATCTTCTATGCAGGATCGTAGAGGCATCGTGAATGCGTACATATTTGGCCCCTACAATGACTCGCGGAGGACAGCCGATATACCAAGTCATTGTCTTTACCTTCTCAGACAAATAAAGTACCAATTTACCTGATCGCGGAGGGATGGATGGAGCTCGTTGTGGACGTAATTTCTTCTATAAGAAATTAGACGAAAGACGAGTACGGTGCTGGCTGTATTTGTTGTCCCGAGCAACTCGAATTTAGTGGCTTAAAATAAAATTTACTCGTGGCGGAAATACAGTACCGGATGTGCCGAACGCTAAAATGGCGCTGGCGGCACTTTCTTGCGCAGAGACTGACATTTTTCTGTAGTTCCTCTCAAATTGACATATAAACATAAGCATGCTTTGAACTCACCAGAACGAGCTCTACCTTCTGGTATGGGAATTTTTCGTATTCGTGGAACGTATTAACAAGCGATTTTTGGACAACTCGATTTTCGGTTCCTTGCCCCACCGATTCCTCGTCTGGTGACTCATTGCTCGACGAGGCTCCGCCTTCGGGCGGGGACCCCCGTTGGGTATGCGGCGTAAATGAATTGAGGTAGGCTCTGTCCGAGTCATCACTTGTGGACCTCAAAACGGCACCTTCCGGCGCATAAAAGCGCCGCTGTTGCCATGTTATCGTTGCGGCACTTCCGGCACTGTACGTTTCCTCCTGATCGAAAGCTTTGTGTTTGTCTGTTGATAAACAAAGGGAAGCGAATTTGATGATGCGGTTAGAGGGCAGAGTGCTGCTGCTTAATACGTTCAGTTGTTCGTGTCACTTTGCAGGTGGAGCCGGTTCGAACGAAGGGCGACGGCAATTACTACCCGCTCGACCACGCGCTCGACATCACCGCCATGTTCGTCGACGGCGGCGAAGGACAAAACAACATGCCGAAGCTGGTGTGAGTCCATTTGGTGTTGTTGTCTTTCTTTGTTCCCCTTCGTCCTTTTCGTATCATCGCTTTTGGTAAACCTTTCTTTTTCTTGAGTTTCGGAAAAATATGGTTGATGGATGACCGACCCCTATCAACTACGCACTCGCGCTTTTCGAAAGACCCTTTTTTGTAATTTCTAACTCTTTTCCTAATTATAATTTGCCTAGAATGGGATGGAAAACCTCCGCCGGATCTGCGGCTCTCCTTTCAAAAAAAAGTCTAATATCTCAATCAATTGTCTATCAAGAACATTCAAATTCGTAGAATGATCTAATCCCGATCCTTGCTGGACGTCTTCATCCTTGTTCTCTTCATTATTTTGTCGAATTATACTTGCGCTCGTTTTTATCAGAGATTGAGTACAGCACCATCGATATTTTTCCACCAAAACGCGATTTAATCTATGTAAGTAGTTTTTGCCGTTCACCTAGCATAAATCACTTTAGAATCATTTGTTTTGAATAAAAACACATTGCCGGAATCAGAAGAGCATGATCTATCTGATGGTGAAGGAATCATAGCCAAAATTTTGAATTCCTCAAGTTGCATGTGTGTCCGGGTGAACGGTAAAAACGATTTATATCGTTTAAGTCGCGTTTCGGCGGAAAAATACCGAGGGTACTGTAGGTTGCTGTGGTTGATAGATGTCAAGAAGGCGATATCATCCTTAACCAGCTGCCATCATATCGAGGGTTTTCCGTTCATCTGATTCCCGATTGTCCAGGGTCTGGTTTTGTCCACTCGTGAGTGATGTTCATGACTTGCTGCCTCTAACAATGGCTTAGTAATCATAGCGTTTCTAGAAACATCAATTCTAAGGTCTAGATCACACCGAGCGCGAGTAATTCAGCGAATAATAATAGTAAGCCCGATTCTCTGCTGTGTGTCACTATTTTGAACAATTTTCACATGATTCTTTGATACAGGAAGGCAGAGACGCTCGAAGTTCCGAATTACCTAGTACTTTCACCGTTCTTTTTCTGCGGATTATGATTCTCGAGCATTCTTCGTACTTTCGTGTCCATTCTGCTGAGTTTTTCCTTCTTTTCCAGCCATTGGAAAAACCGACTCTCTTATAGTCGCTCCTGCTTAGGCTAGATTCCAAGTCCAAGTTTTAAAAGGCGAAAGTGCTCTCTCTATGTTACCTATATTGTTCAAGTGTATTTTCCATAATAGGTTTTGTCGACTTATTCAAAAAAAAAAGAAAATTTCATTCTAGGTTCCACAAACCCATAGTGTGGATCGATGGGCCAACGCGAGACCAGCCGGACTGTGGATTCCATGGCGAACTGTGCCGCGACTATGGAGGTAAGTTTTGTTTTGTTTTTATTTCTTTGAAAAGTTTTTTCTCAGTGTTTTAGATATTTAGCCGCAGCGAAAACCTCCCATTTTTTCAGGCTACATCTCATTTATCTCATTCATCCTGTTCTTCATCGTTTTGATTGGTGGTGCCATATCGGCTGGTTTTGTCTATAGGTAGGTGTGCTTCGGCAAGCAATTTTATTCTGTTTTCTAGAACATTCTGAGCCATTTGCAGCTTCTATGAATGTTTTCACTTTATTTATTATTTTAGGAGTCGCAAATTCGAAAAAGAACTGGCGATGATCTGGAAGATTGAAGGTCGCGAAGTGCAGCGGTTAATGCAGGGCAATGCATCGACAACGTCGTTGTTCCCTGATGGAAATGATGTAAATCAAACGCTTTTATTGATTGACTAAATCCATTTTGTTTATTATTTATTGATATATTGATTTTTCTCAGATGGGAGATCACGCTTGGTACACCGGTCCAGATAATGAAAAGAAGGGCTCCGGCCTTAGAGGCGTGGCCTACTACAAGGGGACCCTCGTTGCATTGAAAGGTCCGTTTTTACTCCGTTTTTTTTCATATTTTGTCAGATGTAGAAATGTACTGTTTGTTTTGAATTTGCATTATAGAACTGACATTTTCGCGAAAACCTCGAGAGTTGACGAGGACGTCAAAGATCGAGATGCGAGTGATGCGACAACTGACACATCCGAACATCAACAGCTTTATGGGTGAGTGACAGGGTTGTTTCAGATGATTTACCTGGGGGCCAAGCTTTTTTTTTACTTTTTCATTCATTTTTTTATTTGTTTCATTTTTTATTTTGAGCTAGTCGATTAGTTTCTGACTGATTTGAGATCATTCTCACGTGTTCATCTCATACCTCCTCCCAAACTTCCGCTATTGTTCAGTTAAACCAATAGGCATTCCGCGGTCACTTGCACATGTGTTTCTTTCTAAGTCTGAATCTCTTTCTCTTTCATGTTTTTATTGCAACCTAAGATCCTTTAACAAGAATCGCCTGCACATCGATCATGATATTGGTTCGAAGTACGATATATATTTGTTTTGCGAAACCTGGTTGAAAAAACACCATTCCGTGAGGGCTTTACTCGGACCTTGGTGTGATGATTATGCAATATTGAGGTGTGACAGGGAGAGGAGGTCTGGTGGTGGCGTCGCTCTTTTGCTGAGAAATGCTCTATCGCACACTATCGTTTTGTCGGAAACCATTGATTCAGGATATGAAATCTTAGCAGTGGATATTTTCTTCCAGTCATCATCTTTTCGAGTAATTCTTGTTTACCGGCCTCCTTCTTGTGGTGAAGCGTTGACGCATCGGTTGATTAAAGCTATGAGCGATCTGACTGCGTGCCAACTCCCAGTCATTGCAATCGGAGATTTTAATTTTCCGGAAATTGATTGGAAAACGACCAACACAGCCGAAACGAAAAGTCATGTTTTTGTTGAGATGATATTATGCCACGAGTACGTTCAGCACATTTCAGAGCCTACTAGAGGTGACAATGTCTTAGATCTTTTACTGTCAAATAACAAAGAACTACTTGACAACATTGTTGTCAGATCTCCGTTAGGCGAAAGTGACCATAACAGTATCTCGTTCTCTGTTAAAGCAGCGGGCTTTGAATGGTTCCCTTTACTGAAAAGAAACTTCCGAATGTGTAATTATGACAGCATTTGCAATTATTTGCACAATGTGCATTGGGTTGCTTCGTTCGAGTCAGCATCCTCAGTAGATGAGAAGTATAATATGTTCTTGTCTATACTAAATCATGCTATTGAGCTCTTTGTCCCTTGGTGCTATGTTTATTCCAATGCAGCCAACCTGCCATCACACTTGCGTAACATGTCTGAACACAAAGAGTGCTTGTTCAACAATGCCAAGAGATCCGGGGACTGGTCCGAGTACCACAGATTTTGTAAAGACTTCACACGCAAACTAAATAAATACAATCGCAATATTGAGAAAAGGATTGTAGAGTCGCGCAGCAAGGATAAATTCTTCGGATACATGAAGCATAAACTGAAAGATAAAACTCGACTAGGAAATCTTGTAGTAGGAGGAAGAACATTTGTAAGCGACTTGGATAAAGCTAATCTTTTTGCGAATGAATTTTGCAAAGTTTTCTCAGGTGATGATGGATCGTATCCGCAATGTTGCTTGAATTTTGAGCATGAAATGGAAAATTTTCCTCATTTCGATCCTCAGACAATTTTTGAACTCATCAACAAAATGAAGTGGTCGAACTCTGTAACACCCGACGGAATACCATTCGCTTTCATACGAAATGTGGCTCATGTCATATCGTTTCCTCTGTCTTACATATTCAATCAGTCGATGATGTTTTCCCAGGTCCCGTCAATATGGAAACATTCGTTTGTTACACCCATTCATAAAAAGGGTTCTTTATCTGACCCAGGCAACTTCCGACCAGTTAGCATTACGTCTTTATTTTGCAGAATTTTCGAGAAAGTGCTCAAAAAACACATCATAGATCATTTAACAGAAAATAATGGACTGCCTCATTCTCAACATGGGTTCATTCCCGGAAAATCTATTGAAACCAACTTGTTAGAGTGTTTGGAAGATTGGACCAAAATTATTGATCGTAAAAACACCTGTGACATCATTTATTTTGATTTCGAGAAGGCTTTTGACAGAGTGAGTCATGCTAAACTGTTGCGAAAGCTTGAGCATCTGAAGTTTCATAAGAACGTCATTAACTGGATTCGCGAATTTCTGTCAGATAGAACCTTCCAAGTGCGTGTTAATTCGACTTTGTCGGATCCCAAAACTGCGCTCAGCGGAGTTCCGCAAGGGGGAGTGCTCTCCCCACTCCTTTTCAACATTTATGTTGCTGGGATCGAATCCATGTTTGAGTCTAGAGATGTTCAATGTAGGCAGTACGCAGACGATCTGAAAATCTACAAGGAAATTTGTAGTGAGCATGACATTAGTGCCCTCCAAACAGCTATCAATTCCTTAGTTGTTTGGGCGCAAAACTGGCAGCTGCCTCTCTCTTCAACTAAAACCTTGCATCTCAGGCTCGGTGGTGCTGAACGTGCGGGCACCCCTTCTCATGTATATCTCTTAAATGAGTCTCCCATTACTAGAGTACACCAAGTTAAGGACCTAGGTTTTTGTTACAACGAAAAACTTGACTTTTCGTCACACTGTCAGGAGATTGCACGTAAAGCCACAATACGTACATTTCACATCTTCAAAGCCCTAAGCACAACTAATAAAAATGTTCTTGTCTCGGTTTACAGAACTTATGTCAGGCCGATTCTTGAGGGCTCTAGCACAGTCTTTTCACCACACAAAAGAAGTGACATGAACTTACTGGAAAGAGTCCAAAATAGCTTTACTAGGAAAATATTGTTAAGAACGGGTGGCTTTTTATACTCGCGTATACCTCGTGCTCAGTTCCGCAATAAATACTTAGGGCTGCTGACGTTGAAGGTTAGGCGACAAATCGCCGATACGTGTATGGTTCACAAATTACTCAACAGAATGACTGGAATGGAAATATCCCGATTTTATGATCTAGTACCCTCTCGTACTAGAGGGGAAGGAACTAAAATATCATTTGGCCGGCCTAGGACTTCCGTTAGGCGTCATTCGTTTACGGTTAGAGCAGGACTAGTCTACTTAAAGCTTTGCAAAAGGGCTAAACTCCCTCGCTCGCTTCCTTCCTTGAAACACCACGTTATCAAAACTCTCTCCGAACAGGAGAAATACTGCCCTCAGTTATGATGTTTGTTCTCTTAAGGTGTCTGTACATTTTTTTTGGTGTTTTATTGTGATCAGCGGTGTATGTTACTTTCTTACGTTTGTCTTAAACAACGTAATAAATTGATTGATTGATTGATCATGCTAAACTCTGATGCCCAATGCCACTCTACGCCTCCAAGGGCTGGAGGGAGATGACCTGCCCCCTAAGCCCTATGCGGGTATCTTGACGAGCGCCCTTGGACTTCATCCCCTCGTTGGGACCTCTGTGGGCCAGAACTTCCTCGCTTGGCTGCAATCAATATTCGACAGCCTATGATCAATATACAATCTCGCCACAGATGTAGATTTGTTGTGCCTCGGAACGATCATTCTCAAGACCTTTCCCCTTTGCAAACAATTCCTCGATCCAATCCTCCTCCAGGTGGGGATTTTGCCCCGGATAGATCCGAGGCGAGACGCAGAATTTGAATCCCTCCTCAGCCGCGATTTTTGCGATGATCCTAGCACCACCTTTACTACATCTAAAACTTATATGCTAACTTTATCTTTTTTTTCAATTTTTTGATCGCATGTTCTTAACTGTAATGGCACCGAAATATTAGTTTTAAGGGATAGTAAAGATTTGTTCGAAGTTACCGTGCTACCTTGAGTTTTCAAAGCAAATTTTTATACTGGCGAATTGACAGTTTATCGCCTTGTATCTTTGCTCTAAAGTTTCTGCTCTGAGGCTCAATAATGATCGATTGATCATCGTATTGATTATCTCTTTCAGGCATTATTATGTGCCCGTACTCGATCTGTATAGTTCGAGAGTTTTGCGCAAAAGGCTCGTTGATGGACATTCTGCAGAATCGCGAGTTCAAACTTGACCATCTCTACATTGCGTCTTTTGTGGAGGATCTCATAAATGCGAGTCTATGATTTTTAATGTTTTATTCTTTAATTTATTCATTTGCTGCGCTCATGGGCCTCATTGTTCCTGGTTGAACTACTGTCTTTGCAAGAAAAACCGAACAAATTTCTGTCTGGGTTCGGTCCGATTGGTTTATAATTTCGTGCCTTCATATTTTTCTGCTTTTATTTAAATTTTTTGTATCGATTTTACACCACACCTATTCAGGGTATGGTATACCTTCACGACTCGGAGCTGAAAGTTCACGGAAACCTCAAGTCGACGAATTGTCTCATCACTTCACGATGGGCACTGCAAGTGGCTGACTTTGGACATCATGAGATTCGCGAAGGTCGCCAGTGGGAAAGCGAGGAAAGCAGGGTACGTTTATTCTAACCCAAGTACTTTCCAGGTGGTCAATAACGTAAATGAAATTGATTCAGTGGATGAGTTACCTTTGGTGTGCGCCCGAATTGTTGAGGGAGAGCGAGCTGAAACATTCCGTTAAAGGTGAGGGGGATTTAGAACGGAATCGATTTCTATTGACCCTACATGCCCGTCTTATTACGCAATCTAATGGATTTACCTTTTTCAGGAACACAAAAAGGCGACGTCTACGCGTTTGGTATCATATTGCATGAGATTTTAACAAGGCAGGGGCCGTTTCAGATATTCGCCAAGAGCGATACCCAAGTACCAGGTAAACTACGCTTGTTTTTTTTTCAAAAAGTCGGTTTTCACAAAAAAATCGATCATATAGTTGCTCATTAATTGAATTTCCAGAAATCGTCGCTCGAGTGGCTGGAGGCTCGTGTAGCCGTCCGAATCTGGCATGTATCGAAGGTCAGGACTATGTGACGGAGACGATGCGACAGTGCTGGTCCGAGTACCCGGAGAATCGGCCCGATTTCAAGAACGGCGTTCGCCAAAAGTTGAAACCGATGTTCGCCGGTATCTACAAACGCAATATAATGGTGAGCATAGAATTTGTTATGCTATTGTTTCGGGGACGGGTTTGGTACAGTGGTAAGAGGCGCCAGTAACACTCGCACAGTCGAGCGATCAATCCCTGCTCGTGCCAGCCAAGCCTTCTATTTCTCCGGAGTCGGGTAAATTGGTATCAGACTTGTCTGGGAAGGTAGAGACACTGACTTGGTATAGTGACCGCCCTCCGTAAGCCATTGTATAAGCCAAATACGCATTCACCATGCCTTTACGATTATGAATTGAACAAGAATATATGGCGCGTCCTTCAAGGATTGGTCAACGCGGACACCTTTACCTTTACCTTTACCATTCACCTTGAAGGATGCGTTTTCAAACGGTTAGCAAGTTGCAAAGAGCAAATTGCAAAGATCGATGCTGATTTAACGATGTTTTCATGCTCTTTTGTCATTCTGCTCGCTATTTGGGTTTATGGTTCTCGGCAGAGATCATTTTATTGAAGTTGTTAGTTTGTTTACGACCCCGACCATGTCTAGACGACCGGTATTGTGCATGAGGAAAAGGTGCAAACACCATCGAGCGTGGGAGATTCTAAATATAAGTGTTTTTCTTCCCGGCGGTCGTCGTTTGCAAATTGATACCGATGCTCTCAAGCGCCTAACATTTTTGAGGGCGGATAGAATGCTGCAAAAATTATTCATTTTCATTTATTACACCATAATGGGCCCCTGTGGTACAATAGTAGAAGGCTTATTGACACCCGCAGAGTCGAACGATCGATCCCTGCCCGGGCTAACCGCGCCTCAGTAGAACGTACATATATTTACCCTGACGTTCTACCAAAGGGATGAGTGGAGGTCTCGGCTTTGGGGACACGAGGACACCCATCACCGCTGGAAGAGAGCGAGAATAGATTCCCTGGGGCACATCCTTCCCCACCGGGGAGAGCTGTCCCAGGAGTACTGGAGATCCCACAGCGAGTGTAGACTGTGCCGTAGACAAGGCGTGAGGCTTAGGAACCATAGTAGTAACCAGGGCAAGCATGTCTTCCATTCCAAGGTAAATAGCTACCAGAATCGGTTAGAGTAGTGAAGACGCTGACTTGGGTGGTGTCAACTCTGCAGTGATAACAGGCGCTACTGACACCGGCACGGTCGAGCGATCGATCCCCGCCTGGGCTAAACAAGCCTTCCACTCCTCCGGGTTCGCGTAAATTGGCACCAAACTCGTCTGGCAAGGTAAGGACACTGGCTGGGTATAGCGGCTGTCCCCGCAAGTCACTGTGTGGGCCAAATACGCATCACGGTGGCGCTTACTTAGGGGACTCTATAAGGCCGACGCTTTTACCTTTACCTTAACAACGTTCTATTTGTCCGTCCATTTTCCTTGATTTTGTACTGCGCCGTAAATAAATGAAAAAATAAATGGAAATAAATAAATAAATAAACCTTGTAATGTTCAGGACCATATGATGGTGATGATGGAGAAATACCAAAACCAACTCGAAGATCTGGTCGATGAGCGAACCGCCGAACTGCGAGAAGAGCAGAAACGAAGTCAGCACCTATTGCAGCGAATGCTACCCAGGTAATTAGCCAACAACAGGGTTTATCTATTATTTCGGTTTTTAATTCTTTTCTATCCTTGTCTTTATTTTATTGTAATATTTATTCGTTTATTTTAGTTTTTAACCTTGATATTGGAGTCAATTTTATAATCATATTATTATACCCTTGCGGGTCCGAATAATAAGAAAGAATAAAATTTCTAAAACTTTTTAGACAAAATTTTAAGAACAAACGAACTTCCTTTTTGAACTTTCTTGTCAATTTAAATTTTCGTTTGTTTTTCGGCTCGAATATTCGTTAGGAGAGAGCTAATACTCTTTAGCAATTGCACTGAGATTCTCTGTCGCTATCCCCTTTTTCATCTATCTGTCCTTATATTTTCTTCCTTTTATTCATTGTATTTTATTTTCATTTTCGCATTTGCGTTCAATTTTTACATCTATTTGTCTTGCAGAAGCGTTGCCCAACAACTGCTAGACGGTCAGGATGTAGTGCCGGAGTCGTTCCCGTCGGTCACCATCTATTTCTCCGATATTGTTGGCTTCACTAGGATTTCTGGAGAATCCACACCTATGCAGGTATGCCTTATACCCCTTCTTGTACCCACTGTACACTTTTGATAAACATCCACAATATTTATACATTTGCTTCCAGGTTGTGGCATTCTTGAACAAATTGTATACGAAATTCGATAGGATTATTCAAAAGTACGATGTGTATAAAGTGAGTGTTTTTTCCCGATGCATAATTTTATTTCCTTCTTTCTGTGCTGAATTTGTACCATTGGGTATGCCAGTTCTTTTTTAATGGCCAATATTTTATAAGCCTGGTTGTTAAACATTATTTTGCCATAGTTTTGGTGAGATCGTCTTCTTCGAAGAGCAATACGAAATGAACCTGATTTACCAAAAGGAGGTTTACCAAACCCTCTGGGTATATACAGGCACTCCATTCTTTCGTTCGCTGACCTGTATCAATAATGCATCAGGGGCTCTGTGAGCAGATGTTTGGGGCCACCGCGCTAATATTTTGAACGTGACCTCAATGTCATCCCACAGAGCGCTGGTCTCACCCAAGGCACAGAGAGTTACCCAGAGGGAACCCAGAACCTTTGCTAGCCCTTGAGGGGGACTTCTACCCGCACATAGTATGGATGGGATATACGCGGTATAACTCTGGCCATAGTTAAGCCAGGTACTGGTTAAACAGTACCCTAGGCAGCTCAGTATCCTTCCACACCGGGGATGCTGGGCTGCCTAGGGTACAGTTTAAGTTTTTTTTTCTCATGCGGACTACCCAGTTGGGTACAAGGCAAAGGGTCGTCCATGCGGTTTCTTACCAGCAGGTGCTTGTGGTCATTTCGAAGGAATTCGAAGGAGTTATTTATGAAAAAGGGAAAAAGTGAAGGTGAAGGTGGATGGATATAAAGGCTGGAGACATTCGTGTTTCTTTCTGTCTTTTTTGTAGAATTTTTCTTCACACTCATCCCCTTCGCACATTTACTGTTTTAACCCTTTTCATTCATGTCCGATGTTGCCTCGAGGTCCGTCAAAGGATTTTGTTCGGAAAATGAAAACAAAAATATGAAAAAATGGTCAGAAATAAGAGGTAGAGGATAAGAATTCAGAATAAGCAGCCAAGAAGCTGCATAGTTGCTTGCATAAAGGTATAATATTCAAATTCAAAACGTTTCAGGTAGAGACAATCGGTGACGCGTACATGGTCGTCTCTGGCGTACCTAATTTCAAGGAGACACAGTTTCACGCAAAAGAGATCGGTGAGCGGTTCGAGAATTTCATTTCTTACATCTTGAAATTTCTCTATTTTGAAAATATTTTTCAATTCCAGCGCTCATGGCGTTGCGATTGCTGCGTGCCGTGCGGAACTTTAAGATTCCTCATCGGCCGAATGAGCAGTTGATGCTGCGGATTGGTATCCATACCGGGAGCTGTGTGGCTGGCGTGGTTGGCAAGACGATGCCAAGGTTTGTGAGGCATTTTTTAGAGAAAATTGTAGGTAATTACCTCGAAAATTTGATTAATTTCGAAAAAGCTCGAGCATCAACCTTTAAATTGGGCTTCTTTTAGGTATTGCTTGTTCGGTGATACCGTGAATACGGCAAGCCGCATGGAAAGCAACGGGGAACGTGAGTTGTAAATTTTCTTTTGGTATTTATTTTATTCTTAATTTATTAAGAACACCTATGGGAGTACTCTTTATACCTGTAGTTGAAATACCCTTTTACCCTTCAAATGTTTCAGCCCTCAAAATCCACTGCTCCCAACCGACTCGAGACGTCCTGTCAACGATCCCCGGCTTTGTGCTGGAAGAGCGAGGAACCTTGCCGATTAAGGTATCTTCTAAAAGGACATTCCCGTTGTGAGTCCTTTAAATTTGAAATTTTTTCCAGGGCAAAGGCCAGATGACCACCTATTGGTTGCTGGATGCGGAAGGTTATGAGTTCTCGGACGACGAAGAGCTTCGAGGAGAAGAGCCAAGTCTCGCGCCGGAGATCTTCCCGCGGAATTCGACGTTCCGTACGATTCGAGGATCTGGGTTTGGTTGGTGGCTATTCTTCTGTTGTTTTTTCTTTGTGTTTAGAATATTAAATTTGACAACAGGCAACTTATGGGGTACGGAAAACACCTTCAAACATACCGCCATTTTCGCAGATTTTCTTCAATTTTTTCTCATGCTTCTGTTCTCAGACGATGACCACTTCAGAAGCCCTTTTGGTATGGTTCACTCTCTTCTCTTTTCCTCCGCTGGCTTTTGCTGCTTTTTCTTTTCATTTTTCACTGCCCACCGTTTAAAATAGATCGATATAACAGATGGGGATTGAAATAGGTTGGTAAATTGGGATTGAAATAGGTTGGTAAATTCCGGTGATTATATACCACCGGTGAAGCTCGAAAGGTGTCTCCAATGGCGAGCAACCATTGTTCATTCATTGCTCTGGGTAGTCCGGGGTTTATCTTGGATATACCGCCCTTGAATCAGTTCGTTGATGATTCATAAATTACATATTATGGAGTGAACCCCGAAATAGATCACGAATGCCGCCCATACCTTGTTTCTTCAACGCGCTCTGGGTATATTTCGAGGTTTATTTCGGGCATACCTTCCACGAATCACTTCATTGGTGATCACCCTATGGTCGTGGTCAGCCTAAGCAGTTTTTAATTTCGACAAGTATTGAGGCCCAATTCGGCAACTTTCACCTAAAATTGAGCATTGTAGGCGCAGCGTTGGGGAACTGTCGTGATTCTCGAGCTGCAGATTTTCCTCTTTTCCTTTATGTATTTTTAAAACGAGTAACAGGTCCTATAAGTGTTGAAAAATCGATAGGGGAATTGTGAGGAAAATTAATTTTCAACAGTTTATCAGTAAAGTAATTAAGATCCTACCGCTTGTAGCGGTTGGCTTCGTTTATACTTATTCTTTGCAGCGCTGAATCGCGAGTCCACCATATCGCTCTCCACCCAGAAGGACCAGTCGTTCCTGAAGCGATTCATAGGGACCGTGAGACCATCGACACAGGTAAAAGCCTAGTATTCTAAAATTTCAGACGCTCCTGTGAAACTGATATTTTTTGATTTTTTTAACGAAAAATGGAGTCGAAGCTCTACAAATTTAATCAAACTAACCATCTAAGTTCCTTTATTTAATTGTTATCAAATGTCTCCATGGTTGTTTGTCTTTCGAGCCCCTAGTGAAATAAATATATAAAAATAATTTTTATTCTTCTCTCCAGGCGAACGAATCGCAGTCTAGTGCGTTTTACTCGGCGATGAATGGCGGAGTGGTGTCGATGGGTAACTCGTACAAAGAGCTGCCAAGTGTGCATGAGGAGGACTCGCCGAGTATTCTGCGACAGTCGGGCGGTCACCAAAGGTGCTGTCGTTTTCTCCGGGTTATATACGTTGTTTTCATTCTTCAAATTCTCTAAGACAGCGCCGGACGTGCCGCAGCGATAAAACGGCCCTAGCCGCGCTTTGTTGCGCAGAAACCGCCGTACTTCTGGATTTTCTATAAAATTGGTTTGATCATGAAAATAAGTATATATTTGGACTAAGCAGCTCGAGCTCTATCTTCTTATATACAAATTCTCCATATTCGTGAAGCTTGTTCGCAAGTGAGTTTTTTTTGCAAGTTTTTTTGAACCCTCGATTTTCGGTCCCTCGCCCCTTCATCTCGGTTAGTGACTCATCGCTCTACCAGGCTCCCCCTTCGGCCGGGCTACCACGCGAGGACACCGTTAGGGACGAGGCGTAAATGAATTGAGGCAGACTCCGTCCGGGTCACCACGCGTGGACCCCAAAATATTTTATCGTTGCGACGGGTCCGTTACTGTAGAAGGTCGTTGAGCAGGTGTATAGACTAATTTTATTCAAAATATTCGCGGGTTTAATTTCAGCCGAAGCATTCGACGGCCGCCGTTCTCGTCGACGAGGAACTGTTTCCAGCATGTGGGCCGAGCATCGTTTCCCACTGAAAATGACGTGGTGTTGAGAAAAAGGTGAGGCGTTCTATGAATTTTCATCATTTTTATCATTAAGAAGGATTAACTATAGGTTCAGACCCCATTTTCCTCACACCCTGTACTCTTCCAGCCCTGAAAAGGTATCCTCAATCAAGTTTCCTTCTCAGAGTATTAGCGTCACAGAGCCGACTTTTGAATCAATAAAGTTCTACCCTAGAAGTTTGGAAAGCTGTTGCCGAGAGAACAGAAATATTTGAAACGCAAGACTGACGTACATTGTGAACTCTCGGGCTATATATACCGCATTCTCGCCTCGATTCTCCGTCAGGCGGTTGACCCAATATCCCTCAAGCATGTTACCAGCAGCCGTGTTGGTCCTGCGAGGCAGAATTTTGATGGTGACCTCTCGATGTTTGGGCCGAATGTGGTTGTTTGGCCCCCGGTAACCCAATGCGGTAGTGGCGCGGTTTGCCTCTCCCTTGTGGGTGTTCTTTACCCGGGACATGGAAAGTGTTTCTGCGTTTGTTCACTTGGCTCCTTTTTGGGAGAAAGCGCACCGTCGGACTCTAGGCGGTTGAGCGGGATCAACCAACGGACGGAATTATCTGGAAAATAACTATCGATTCGTAGTGGTTATGCATCGTCGATGAAATCTGTTTACTAAATTTCAAGTATTTTAGGCTTTTCTACGTATAATTAAGAGCTTCAACCATCTGACGTTCTGATATATACTATCGTTCTGATAGCTTACTGATCCGATTTCAGATCCACATCATTACCAGACGGTGAGGTGCTGAATCTGGACATGCTCGGTCCGCAGACAGCGGCCAACTCGACGGCACCGGTCTCGTCGTACTGCTCGCCGTGCACTCGACGGAACACCGCTGAATCTAGGTAACTTTAACCCTGAACTGATCTGAGCCACAAGTGTCAGGTGTAGCTGCCTTATGAGAGTCCCTTGCTCTGCGCGAAAACGTGATCGCTTTGACTGCTTCTCCGTGTGTCCGTGTCCGATATAGTAACTTCTACCTTATCGACACCATTGAGTGGATTTTGACGTTCTTGTCGAGGCACTACATCCATTGAAGTATGAATTGAAGCAAACTTTGACGACTCCTGAGAGTTCTTTACCTCAAGTTCTCACTCATTTGTCGTTTTGAAGCCGTTCGATTCAAAAATTTTCCAAGTTCCCACCATTCGGTGTCCCAGTGTCTCTCTTGCTGCTGCTCCCAGCCATCCAGCTATGTAGCTGCAGCTGCATTGTGCTTAATAGGTGCTGCTTCGATGCTGACTGGATGTAGATGAACTGCTTGGCCAATGCCAGCTTCTGCTTAGCAGCAGAAACCCAGCAGCCCGGTTGGAGATGGCTGCCGTCGGCTGCAGTCATGTAAATTCTCCAGAGCAGTTACCATTGGGAAAACATTCCATATCGTCAAAAAAAGAATTCTTCTTGGGGATGTCAAAGGTGGTCTATTTCATTCTTTCAGTAGTTCGCGAACAATGCAGTCGACATCGCCCACTCCCAGTCAGTATCCTTCGTATAGGGATCTGGCTGATCTTCCGGCTGTTGCAAGGTGCTTTTTCGTGTTTTTTCTTCGCTTTTTCCGTTTTGTCGCCTAGATGATATGCTTTTTGTCCCTAGTCGTAGCTCTCTAGTGATAGTAGGTTTTTCGGCAAGCACTGCTCAGCAAGATCGTTGCCAAATTCGATCGTTGAACTCTGTCCAGTCAAAAGAGAAACAAGATGAAAGGTAAAGGTAAAGTTGTCGGCGTTGACCAGTCCCCTGAGTACGCGCCACGCATTCGTGTTCCATTCAGAATCGTAGAGGCATGGTGAATGCGTATTTGGGCGTATAATGACTTGCGGAGGCCAACGGAGTCAAAGTCAGTGCCTTTACCTTCCCAGGCAAACCTTGTACCATCTTACTCGACCCGGAACAATGGAAAACTTACTCTCCACGTCCGACTCTCAATGAATCTCGGCATGGGTACTCTCACGATCAGAAAATGTAGTGAGCTATCGACCGAGATTGTTATACGTTATTCTTCTGCTTACGTTTCGGCGATGTCGCCTTCGTCAGAGCCTGGGAGGTCGAAGTTATGCTTGAGAAACTGCTCGCTCAATAACTATTTCATCTTACAACAGACAATTCTAACGCCTGGAAGAACGGGAAGACAATGAACAGAGAAAACATTAGAGACGTACCTCAATGGTGGTTGCCGAGACAGATCACCAGTCACCCTTTGACGTAGAAGTATGCGGGTGAATGAACCCGAACCCTAGGGACTAACTGCCTCTAACTGCCTTGGTGGGCTCAGTGGCCGCGATCAGTCAGGTGAAACCCACATAGATCCGCGAACGGAGCCAACTCTTGGGTGACCGCTAAGAAGACGCGGAAGACCAACGTGCCCTTGCTACGGAGCCTTCGCTTCACACCTTGCCTATGGCGCAGTCTGAGGTGGGACTGCTGCCATTCATGATAGTCTCCTCCGGCTGGGATGGGTATGCACCCGGGGACATAAGCTTGCCCTCCCCAGCGGAAGCGGGTGTCCCACGAGCTATATTGAAAGTAAGGGTAAGGGGCCGGCATGCTTATTCCAGTTCATACCCACCACAATCGGGATCTCCTTATTCGATCCTAGGGGTAAGGGACTGAGGATCTTGGCCTCGGGTATGCAAATACCTGTCGGGAGGGACAAGCATACCTCTCCAAGTCACAGTCTTCCTCGGGAGGGTGTTGCTGTTGAACAGAAACGCGCTTCAGTGCTGACTCTGTGCTCTTCTCTTCCCTTTACGTCCACTATTGTATGCTCGCCTCTACCCGATGGATATGGGCAACCGTCGTCCCGCTCCTGTTTACTTCCTTATGCCTGGCTGACTGGTGTAGTTTAGGGCGGGCGCGTAGGACGCGCCACGCATTCATCTTCCGGTCAGAATCGTAGAGGCATGGTGAGTACGTAACTGGTGTATACAGTGACCTGCGGGGCCGGGCGCTATACTATGTCAGTGTCTTTACCTTCCCGGACGAGTTTGGTACCGCACTGGCCTACCCCAAAATGGTTCGATTCCAAGACCGTGCGGGTGTCAGTAGCCCCTCTTAAAACTCGATAGAGGCACCTATAGACGGAGTGACAACAGGTCTGACTTGGTAACCGATTCAAGCTGAAGCACTGCATTTTGAAAGTAGCGAGTTCTGTAGGAGCTTTTGGAGCATAACACTGCGGAATATAGCTATCAATCGATTGTCGATTATCGATTAGCTTCGATGTTGATGTTGTCCAGTGTGTGTGTGTGTGTGTGCAACCGCGTCGGTCCACGGTGTCGGTACTAACCATGTGTTTAGGAAGCAAGGAATGGCACTTATTGTGCGACCTTCTAGAAAACGTTCACTGTCGGTCGGTGACAACGTCCGGCAGCATACGACGATGATGTCGTCGATGATCGGCGCGTACGACGATGGCTCGACGACAAAGGTAGATCCTGACGATCCTCTGATCTCTAGTCCGCGAAAACCACAACAACAACGCCAACGACGACGGTTCAAGAGCAAGGCAAGAATGACTATATACTCCTCCTACTATGTTATACGCACGACTCTGTCGTCGTCGTTTTTGCCTAACGTCGTTTTGGCTCGTTTCATGTGCATGAATGGCGGCGTTATTCGTTGTCGTAGAGAAACTATATAGAAATACCCTCAGCCGTTTTCCACGTGAAATATATTTTTCTTCATTTCTTGAGCTTTTGGAATGAATGGGCTAATGAGGCCACTGAGAGGAAATCTTATTATAGAACTTAGCCACCCGCGTTCGTAGGCGCATTTTTGTTACCACTCCGTGATGAGCATCTCGAACTGTTTTTGAAATTGTGGTCAAAATTTTTAGAATTTTATCAGCTTATCATTTCTTGTCTATCGAAGCACAGTAGCTGAAAAGGGTCGTGCTATAAACAATAAAGTTAAGAATTTGACTTACAGGTCCCGACCTAGGAAAATTTAGAAAGAAAAACACTTTCGAATTTTGATGATTTTGTTGCCAAGATGAGATATTCTAAAAGTTGAATTCGAACCCAGCAAAACCGTATCGAACAGAGCTTGGAACAGGAAATGAGAGATTTTCGAATCTAGACCAAACCGTCACCTAAAATATTATTCCTTTGCTCTCCAGTTTTGAGTCTTTTGAATATTTCTTTCCAGCCCTCGAGGAATTTTAACGATTTCAAGATTGTGTTATACTTTATCACTTTATCGTTTTTTTCTATCGAATGCAGTCGCTTAGAAGGATCATACAATATCGGATATCTCTACTAACGGGTTTTCTGATTTCATTCTTCGTTTATCAAGAAACCTTATTATTCGTAGTTTCATACCTTTTTTCCTCATGTCTTTTCGCGTACAATTTTTCCTTTTTTCCTTCCTTCAGAATTCTTTTTTTTTTTGACAAACGTGGTTTTGCATGGCGTTTTTATACAGAAGTTGAACTGTAGAGTTAAATCAGTGATGTAATCGAGGTCCTGTGGTGGTGGCAGTGATTAGCTCGATCGAATTTTCCAGAATTTTGCTTACCAACTGCCTTTTAGGACCGAAAATCGATTTTGTCATTGCAACACCTGAGAGATCCGTCTCCGCTGCAACGATTGCGGGACGCGTCGCCGTTCCGTAAACACTTGTTCAATGGAGGGTTGGTTTTTTTCGTCCTTCTTTTTTTCCTATTTTTGTAATATTCAAGTCCTCACTGTCCATAGATTGCGGTGATTGGATATTGATTGACTAGTGCTAGGTTACCTGCAAAAATTGTTTCTAACTTGAGCCTTACAATTAGGGTAACTGTAGGCTCCAGCCGGTCATTTTCTCTCTCATTTTCTCTCTTGCTTTTTCATATTTCCTTTTCCCATTGTCATTTTGTTACGAAATTACGTTCACACTTTTCTATTTCTAGACTCTCGGAATCAAGGTCGTCTTCTGCTCCTATGCTTTTTCTTGGAAACTACTTAATTTTCCCAGTTTTCCTCACCTTTTCCTTGAAAAGTGGATTTTTTGATTAGTGAACGTTTATCTTTATCACAATATAATCGTTTTGAGCAGTTTCTCATCCCTTTTCGCTTGAAAGATGGGGTTTTTTGAGTAACGTATAGAGACTCTTATCTGGTTTTCCCCGCCGTATCTGTTATTATCGATTTTTTTTCAATTTTTTCTTTTTTTCCACTTTTTGCTATACTCACTGGTACCCACTTGGGTGCAAATTCCTGACTTTCCTTCTATCGATTCCCCACTCTCATTCCGGTCCTTTCTTTATCGTGGTCCCGCCAATTAATTTTTTTAGTTGACTCGACCATTCAATCTTACCCTCTTCGGTAGGCCAAAGGTGGAGATAGATTATTTTTAATTCAAGAAAAGATGGAATTTTCGTCAAGCCCCGGTTTATCCTGATGTGGACCCTTCGTGTTAATCATCTTATCATATCTTTTTCTATATCTTGTCAATGTTTTTTTTATATCTTATTTTTATTAACATTTTTCTTATTTCAGCGAACGCACGGCTTCGGTGAATCGCTTTCTACGGAGGCTGACCAACGGAGTGGGATCTCAGTACGTCGACCTGAACAACTCAATGGAAGACGGATTCGAGTTTAACTGCCCGAACAACATCCCCAACAGTCAGTTATTCTCGCAGTTCCGGTCTTCTAATGAATCGATAAATCAATAACGGCTCTGTTTTCAGTACCGCTGCTGCCGGACCGTTGTGAACGAGACACGGAGAATGAGAAGGACGGACCAACGGAGCCGTTGATTTCGCTGCACTCACCGCTGATGGTGTGAACATCGAGAACTGGATGGAGTCAGAACTCGGAGCTGTCCGACGGACCCGCTATTACCGTAGATCTATTGTCCAAGGTTAGGATACCATACCTAAACCCGCCGGTGGGTTTCCGTGGCGCCATCGATCTCATACCTGCTGTGATAGGGACTCTCTCGTTTGCGAGGAGGTAGAAAGGGAAGCTTAAGAATAAGGACCCACGGCTTCACAATTTGACTATGGTTCTGTCGCTGCGCCGGGCGGCGATCGTCGGGGCGATCGATACGCTTCGGTGCTGCCGCCGCGCCGCGCGACACGACTATAAACGGCTACAGCCGCTAGGATATTTGCTGCTTTTCACGGTGCTTTCTCCTGCTGTTCAAAAGCAAAAAAACCCCATAGCGTCAACTGATTTGATTAATAAGATGATCTCAATCGATTGCTGTTCTATGTTTTTTATATTGCTGTTGTTTTTTTAATATGTTAATCCTTTAAGAGAAGAGTTTCTGAGGATTTGGGTTTAATTATGTGCATTTTACTAATCCTTACCGTTCCTTCTGACACCGGTAATTTTATGTGTTTTTCTACTTGATTTCTGGGTGGTACCACGTGACCACATTCTTTGTTGGGTATAGTCGTTGGGTAGCTCGATTACCCAAAGGCCATACTTCCAGAGGATTTTTCCCCGCTCGCTTGTTATATCGCTTTCTTCCAGTCACGTTGTGCATATCATTGTGTTATTCGATGTCGTGATTTTTTACCGGTTTTCAACATGATTCTTGAAAAAGGATAGAAGATTAGAAAAATTCGGGTAAGCGCACGAGGCACCTTGAGGGTCGTATCTTCGGCGGTTGAGCTCTAGGGTATGTTAAACCCTAGCAGACAGGCTTTTGACGACCATTTCCCATGAAATTCCTGAATTCTTGCGTTTCTGCTAAAGGCTAGGAATTCCTGAAGCCCAGCTGCCGTTGTGACGATCAATCCGGATCAATAAATTCAATACATCCCGTAGAAAATCGATATCAATTGGGCTAGCTGACCTCCCTGACGGTTCAACCCTACTGGTGCCTCGTGTTGGTCGGTCGGTCGCGGTCAGGCCTTGATAAACGTTGTCGATAATTACTACGTCGTGTGCAAAGTTCGGGTATCGATTTTTTCGTTTGAAATTTGAATGATGGTGTGTATTTTAAAAAAATACTCATATAACGTATATGGAGAGCTTAGTTGTACTGTACTGTTAACATCTTGCATGCTTTTTACGGTTATCACACTGATTAATGCGAGTAATGAATATCCGTCAAATTGTTCGAAGTGTATTCGTGTATTTTGGCGTGAATTGAAAAATCGAACTTGATTGATCGCTTTCAGCTCGAAGTGCCCAATTGCTCTATGGGCTTTAAGCTCCTTGTTGAGTTGAAAAAGAAACTGATTAAATAAGTGCCTGATTTGAATGCGTTAAATAAGTGCCTGATTTGAATGTCTTTTGTGGTCGCTGATGCGAGAAGGTTCTGTGGGTATCTGTTCGGGTAACTTCAGAAAGGCATAGATCAAAATCCATCGATCAAGGTCTTGGTATCACAATACGCATATCACAAAAACAATTCTTGGTATCAAATATAAAATGATCTGAAGTTTAAGGCAGTGAAAAACGATTGAAATTTATATAATCCAAAAGTCATTGTGAACCTATAGGAGGCGCCATTTTCACCTGATCGGCGATCGACCCCTCTGGGGTCGGGTAGGATTATACCGTGGTTGTCTGTGAAAGTGAAGGCAATGACACGGGTATAGCGGCTTACTGAAAGTGAAAACTGAAAGGGGTATAGGTGATATGCATAAAGTCAAGACATGTCGTGGGACTTTCTCGACGAATCTTCAGGATCTGGAACATTGGCGAAACAATTCAATGCTAAAACCACAAAAGTAGTAATTTCTGCAATTTGGTGGTACCACAGCAATTTGTATGCGTTGTAGGGAGTGATATAGCCTCATGGGCAAAACGGCTTGTTATACTTAGGCCATTGAATAAAGTTTATCCACCTAACAACCTCATGCGGCTGGAGTAATTAATCTTAACAAATCATCGTCAATGCCAAGGTTTCTTTATTCTACGCCTCTTCACAGATCTGCCAAAAATGGCTAGTGGTGCAAAGAGCAGGGGAAACTCGATCGAAGGAAAAAAAAGGAAATTAAATCAAAACAAGACAAAGCTCAGCGAGTTAGTAACTCAAGCAGATTGAAAGAGACGTTCTTCATGATCAAAACAAAATTCGTCGTTTTTCTTTTTGTGAGTGAGTAGCGGCTCGCTACGACTGATATCCACTGATGGCGAAAAATGTTAAGGTTCGATATGGGTCACAAAATCAAAAGGAAACTATGTATAGTACTGATTTATCTATGCTAGCTAAGAGTCAGGCTACCCGAGCACGCATCTGCAGGACGGGTTCCGTATCTCAGGAACCTCCTTATAACTAGTAGGCACCCTGATACGGCTGAGAAAGCAACGAATTTTGTGTTATCCTGTTGCATTAATAAGGCCCCATATGCGCTATGGAACAGGGAAACAAACCACAAGAACAATCACACTCCACAATTACTACTAGAAGACGAAATAGTGAATTAGAGCGTGAGGGCACTGCTTCCACCCGCTCGGTCGAGCGATCGATTCTTGCCCGGGTCAAACAAGCTCTCCATTACTTCGGAGTCGGCTAAATTGGTGCCAGGTGGGTCTGGGATGGTTTCCGGCCGGTTTCGGACTGCTCCAGGCCGCCGACTATGCTGCCGGGTGGGTTCGGACGACCTCGGCTTGACCGTGGTTGACCGGCCCTTCGTGACCCCCGCGACGACGACCCCGGTGCATTCCTGCCCATCTGGCCCGGCCTTTCCATTAACCCGCTCGTTCTCCATTCCGATCGTTCTCGATTGTTGGTTAAATAACTGGTCTAATCAGGAAATAGCTCAACAACTCCAAGTTCTCTCTTCTTTAAACTTCGGCATTAATGTTTAAATATTTCGTTCTTACTATGCCTTATAAGGTTTTTGGTGGAATGTTTCAGCGATCTTCATAGCATGTAGCGGCAATTGCTCAAAGCAGTTGTGTGATCCTTAACTTTTCATCTAGAAACGTCGTCAGGTAGAGTAACGACAAAATATTTGAAAACCGTTGTTATTCATTAATCCTTCATTGTACCTTCTCATTGGTTTGTGATTCATGATCATTCTACTCGAGCAGCTCGCTAGTTTATAATTTTTTGCTATTTATTATGTTCTTTAATTCAGGCGGTTAGATAGTAAGGGTTAAAGTTTCTTCATGTTCGTAACTCGTTCCCTATCATACGTACATACGTACTCGCTGACATCATGAGTAGGGGTAAAGTTTCTATGTATTTATCTGCGCGTTTCCATAATGTGGAAATAACGGGTTGCCTACCATCTTGAAGGCTTTAAACTTCTATTGAAACTTTAGAAGATGGTTTTTCATATTCTCGTCACACCTTCCTTTCTCTCCCTGGGCAAACCTCTTGGAACTACTACCAGCTGAGTGCTCTCGCTCTTTTGCTGGAGAAAAGTAAATTTTTAGTTACATCTACTCATCATGAAAATAGTTTCCAGGTTGTGTTCAATGAAAAGTCTCTTTTTGATAATTTTGAACGTCTCGATCACCTTCTGTCTTCTACAGCTCCAGAGGTCAGGCGTCCTTGCCCTGGTGACCCCGTCCGATAATTGCGAGTATTGCGGTTGAGCATGTCACAGCCAAAATGGCACGGTTGTTCAGTTGAAGGGTCTTAGAACGATAGGATCAATCTAAAAGTCGCTTTCTAATTTTATACCTATTATTCAATTTTATAATTTCTAGGGGCGGCATGGCTGAGAGGTTAAGAGCTTAGGCTCGTAATCTTGATGATCAGGGTTCAATCTCCCAGGCAGAAACCGTGGAGAAAGAAGACGAGGCGACCATCATGAAAGGCGTACCCCGCCCGAGATAAAAACGTAAAAGAAACTGGTCGAGATAAAACCGAAAAAATTCAGTTTATAATTTCTAATTTCACAGTTTAATTTCATAGTCGCTCATATTCCTATATGGATCCATACGTCCTCAACAAAACGCTCTAGGCGTTTCCTGCATAAAGTGAGGTAAAGGTGAAGGTATCGACGTTGATCAGCCTCTAAGGACGCGCTACCGCATTCGTGTTCAATTCAGGATCGTAGAGGCTGGGTGTATGCGTGTTTGGCCTACACAGTGACTTGCTGGGGCCAGCGGCGCGCCCTTCGTTGTATTTTTGAAATTTACTATCGAGCTTTGAATGAGTTATACGTAACGTATGTATTTCACCTATGGCTCGTTGTTTTCAAGGTTGCTCCTGAAGTACTGCACTTCTACTAATTTCGCAGGTGACTTACAAGTTAGTCGTTAGTCCATGTCCTGAATAAATTCATAAAATCGATTATAAAAAACCCGATTTCGTCAAAAATTAAATTCTTCCTATACTTTTTAGATTGTTGTTGTAGCATCTGTAGCATAGATTGTGAAGGATTTTCATGGTTTTAGTAGCCCATGCGCTCCCCACAACATGACAAAAAGTGGAAGGGCTCTCTATCTCGCCTGGGGCAACTCGAGACCCAGTATTGATAGGCCGTGACAATTTTTTGTTTTTATTTTTTATTTTGTTGATTGAATAGCTTGCTCATATCGTTTTTCTGTCTTGTGTTTTCGAAAGGGATAGTGGGCTGGTTTTGTCAGAAAGCGCTTGCAATCCACTTCCATCTCCCATTTTACCTGACCATATTGCCCTTTTAAGCGGCTTTTTAGCCATTCTTTCTGCATCTCCCTCGACTCCACCGATTACTTGTTTCACCTAAATTTTTCACCTTTGGTGAAACTTCACGTAAAAAATCAAAAAAGTCAAAAAAAAATCATCAAAAATATAAAACTGAATCCATGTCTAAATTACCTTGTACGTCAGCTCTGTCTTCCGAGGACCTAAGGTTCAGTTCCCAAATTCCTTCATCCTTAAAACTTGCATCAAAATGGATTACTTGTCCTCGAAATTTCATGCTTCCTACATATGTCGTTCATTTATCCAATTTTCCTCTGCCTGTCCTCCTCGTGAAGTGAAGCCTATTTCTTTTAGTTTCAGACTCTAACACTTGAAAACAATGGCTGTAAAAGAAGAGGAAGCAAGCATCTATGCGATGAAGTCTGAAGGAAAGGTTTGTGCCATTGAAAATCTAAAATACTTCAGTAGTTGTAAATTTGTTCGTTGACGAAAACTGAATGTCTTTTGTTGCAAATGATATGCTGTTTAGCCACCTGCTTTTCCCCACTGAATCCTCTGTTCAGAAAGTTATGGAAGAGGCCGAGCTAATTTCAAGTTTGAGGAAATCTTCACAAGATGTAGTACTGACCTGTAAAGGAAGAGTAATTTTATTCAGAAATTTAGAAAATGATCTTACTGAAGCGGAATCGCGGGAGCTTTTGAATGGTAGAATCCATGGCTAAATTACCTTCCTACACATGGGCCCACATTCATCATTAGTAAACCCCGATAAACCCCGAAATATAGCTGGTGAACGGCGCGCACCTTTCTCTACGTATCCTAAACTTTCTATGTTAAACGCAATCTCTCATCGACTCTGCCGTCTGGCTCTGGCTGCGCCGCGGTTTCGGATACCGCTGATCCGTTCGTGAATTTGGGCCCTGGTTTACTGTATACCCAATTTAACCCACGTTCATTTCTGCAATATAATATCAAACCGTGTTTAGACGCGCTCACCACTCCTGCAGCAACTGTTGCAGTCGAGTCGAAAACGGTCGCACAGCGGCGATCCAAACCCCGACTCGTCCTCATTGCCGTGTCGATCGCGCACTGAAATGGTCCCCACGACGTCAAAGGACGCCAAAATCGAAGTCGACGAGAAACCCGATGCCAATCGCAACATTCGATTGCTGCTATCGGCACCGTTTGCTCAGAAAGCTGTCGTTCAACCAGTCGATCAGCCCGTAAAGTCACTTCTCGAGCCGAAACCAGAGCCGATGGCGGATCCGATCATGGCCGAGAAGAACCCAACGATACGTGGACTACTTGATTTACCCAGGTTGGACGAGAGGATTCATGCAGAAGCTGAGAAGGTTTGAATTTTAATTTACCCATTTCGCTTTTTACATGAAGCACCATAGGAAATGCGATGTTATGTTGGAGCTCCCCCCACATATTGAACAAGTAGACGGTTTGGTGGGTCCAGAAGTCTATATCGCGCGTTCAGGTGGCCATCTGACCACCCAGTAGAGTATCAACGGGTGACGTCGGTATTGGTGATAGTCATGAGGCCCAATAAGATGAACATCTAGGCGGTTTACGGGTCCAGAAGTCCATCTCTTCCATCCAATAGTGTACCTACGGGTGTCGTCGGTGGTATTGGTGATTTCATGAGACCACCAAAGATGGCAAACTGGACGTAGAATTTCCCAAGTTCTCTCTTCTTGAAACCTCGGCATGATGTCAATCTTCTCGAATGCTTCTGTGCCAGACGAGGTTAGTGAGGTGGATCAAATTTTATTTTGGCCTGACGTTTCGACCCTATCGTCGTCTTTAGAGACCTAAATAGTGACCCGAAATTACTTAACCTTAGAGAACTACTCGGCCGAACGTCTCATTCTCCCTAGCATTTTTGACCAACTTGCAAAATCTCCCCACGAAACCACAGAAGCCAAAGAAATAAATGACCTACCCGTGATCCACCGCTAGAGCGTTGCCGACGTGGCAACCTGCTCTTGATATTAGTCGATGCAACTATTTAGGCCTCTGAAGACGACGATGGGGTCGAAACAGGCCGAAATAAAATTTGATCCACTTTACTAACCTCGTCTGGTACAGACGCATTCGAGAAAAAAAACTGGGCGGTTTTGGGGGTCAACAACGAAAACGAAGGCGTCATCCTAGTTCCTGCCATCGTTTTTCCCAGGATTGTACTACTTTCGTAGTGCACTGACAGTGTCGCATCCGCCGCATCCCTACCCTTGCATCGCTGTTATGCTTTTAAGCGTGAATGAGCCTCAAAATCGCTCAAAATTTTGTGTGACTTACTAGTTTTCGAGGCTTCGCACTTGTTAAGATTTACTTTTAATTTCCTGCTCTTTTTCATTAATAAGGTTTCTAGGCGTCTGATGAATTCGTTATGCCACGACACGATCCGGCCGACTCATCACTGATAACGCAGCTGAAGCTGCACCTGGCTTACGCTTTTTTCGAAATGGCCAAAAAACGAGTCGTCGATGCCGAACTCAACGAAATCTGATCTCCCATACATATTATATAATTCGCTATTTTTTGCGTTATCATGTGTATCTCGAATAAATGATTGTCTACCTAAACTCTCTTGTGTATAAGGGTTGGGACCCCAAGCCTTCTTTTACAAAGGTCTTCGTTTAAAATGCGAATTTTGCCATGAGACAGCTTATTTGTTGCCTAGGGATTAAAATCATATCCGTGTGTGGCGCAGTGGGAGAATGCGCCTTAGTGTTCCTTCTCTTCGTAGTTGGGTAAGTTTATTGGCGTAACTTAAATAAGTAGCAAAAATGCGCGATCCTCGGCATCCACTTGGCCAGTAATACGGTAATTGTTACTTAACGAAGAGAAGGTATAGGTCAGGGTAGAAGGATTTGGTATACATGAAACTATTCTGTTAATTCTCCTCTTCCCGTCCGATGTCAGTGTTTTGCGAGTAACCTAGCATCTCCAAAAAATACAGGGTGGCAAAAAATTTTCGTGCGCGCTACATTCGACCAATTTTTAACTACTGTACAGCATCGTTATGCATGCTTTTTTGTTCCAGAATATTTACTAGATTCCCGCTATCAGCTTTTCGAAGGAGAATTTTGATTTCCAATTCATTTCGAAAAACTGTTCAACTCGATACGCGATTGCACAAGAGCCGTCAGGTGGGTTGGAGAACTCAGCGTTTTCATCAAGACTTGGTGTTTCTCTATAAACCGCCCAGGATATTGTGAAGCAATGGATTGAGAAAGTACATGTTCAATCAAAGGCGAAAAGTGGATGTAAATGGACTGTCAATAAATAAGAGTGGTATGGTATCCTCAAGAAAAGGATTAATCAATAAAATGACATGAAGTTAATAAAAGTGGCCGTAGAACTCGAACATTTTTGCAAATCGCTTCAAATGCTTGCATTTGAAAAGCTATGACTTCGAAGCTATTGTCTTTTCAAGCTGCGCCGCGATGAGGTCACAATGAGGGGCGACCTCTGTTCCGATGAGAAACCTTTTACTGTCAACGTGGCTTAAAACTTTCAAAATTACCCTCATCTTTTTTACACAGCCCCACTGAACAACTGCAAGTGAAAAGTCACCGTGAGATTCTGATATCCAATAAACTTAATGGTCTCGAGCGATTTCAGTGCTTCAGGCAAGACTTTTTTTTTATTTCTATCGATAGAAAAAATAAAAGCAATGCGAGAATCTATGAAGAAGAGATCCTCAAAGAAGCTACAGTGTTGCTAAAGAATCTTGAAGCAGAAACATCCCAATTTCACCATTCAGTATCGGTACATGCACCCAAATCAGTAGTGCACGTCCATGAGACCGAAATCAGCTCTTATTCGACTACGGTTTGTAGCCATTTAACGTCCCGTAACTGAATCCGTTGGACGTTCCCGTTTGAGTGATCACAGAAGAAAAACACAGAAGCCCAAAATGCAAAATTTGGATGGATTGTGAAAGTAGCTGATCAACGTTTGAAGCAAAATAGAAAATTACTACCTGCGGCGCACCATCGATTTCACGAAGTAATAAAATACCACTTATCTAAAAATTGAAGCCAGCCACTTTGAAAATATTCGGTAAATATGAAATACCATGTTCTGTTCTTGAAAATGTACGAACTTCTCGAGCAATCGTCTTAAGAAAGAAGAATTATGAACACTTTTCATGGCGCACGTAAATTTTTGCCACACTGTATAAGTCATTCAACTATAATAGTTCTCGTCTATAAACCGCTAAACAAAAAGCGGCAATTAACAGAATAGTTTTGTGTTATATCAAAAATGCTATCAGCTTAACCGGTAACTGCCGATAGCGGCTTACTGGCTCATTCCCGTGATAACGGGTGAGTGTTGGTAGCTACAGCCCGACTGGTTTTAAGAAAGATGCTAGCAGATCTGCAACGTACATCGGTAGTACAGTGGTTAGTACAGTATGCCGGAAACAGAAAGACGCGGGTTCAATTCCCGTCCGATGTCAGTGTTTTGCGAATAACCTAGCATCTCCGAAAATATCATATTTGGTATACACTCCGTTCTGCATGGCGTAATCTTGAATGGTAGAAATTGTTTCGATTTCGTTTTTCTTTGTTTGTATTGGAATCCGTGCTCCAACATCAATATGATTATGGCCTTTTATTCTATTAGGTACCTTATACACCTGTCCCACCTCGTCAACAGGCACACCTCCCTCACCGCCGAATTGGACCCCCCGCCGCGTTTTGCACTCTTCCGGATCCAGAGTGGCTGGTAGTTAGGTAATCAGGACAGCGATCTGATATGAATCCACCACCACAATTTCACCGGATGGGCGTGACCAGATGGGCGTGGGAACGTCCGCGCGCAGCCCCACCCACTCCGTCACCCCCATGATCGGGGCCGAGTCGACCTGCTGTATGGGCGACGTACCTCCAGCTGATTTTATGTGTATTTATGCGAGTTTCGCGCACCGGCGGTCAATTGCACTGCTGCGGCGAGTTCAACCGCGGCATTTATGATGCGCACTGACCTCAAACTCGTCCGAATCCCCGCCCGTCGTGGAGATCCTCACCTGTCTAGTTTCCTTACAGGCACATTTGCTTGGTAGATGCATGGATATTACCCGAATTTGCTGCAAATATGAGTTCTTTGATCCGAGTTCTTTGTCTAACCATCTGTCCATTTTCTTCCTTTTCCTCGTAATCGTATCATGTTTTTGTTTGGTTTCTGTTCAATTTCTCTGCGAGCTATGAAAAGTAGCACGCCTTGGAGCATAAATGATAAAGGTAACGATCAAGGAACTAAAGGAATCTTCTATTCTTTAGGAGAATTTGAAAGTTCTTGATTCGCTTGTGTTCAATCGTGATTTTCTTGTTAGTGTTCTTGTTTTCGCACTATGCCTGAATTATTGCTTTCATTTCCTTCCATGTAAATCACCACTCTTATGCACTATTGATTTCTGGGATCTAGTTTTTGAATAATCCTTCTTTTTTCCAAATTTCAAAGCATTTTGAGTTGCTGCTCGGGCACAGCTATTCTAACAAACTTTTTCTTGTCTTTTTTTGCTATGTTTTCGTGCAATGTTCTTGGTGGTCTTCTAGTTTTTCTTAAAAGGCTTCTCAAGGTGATAGTGCTTTGGAATAATGTCGCATTTTTCTCTTGGATCTGTTTCTCGGAGTTTATTTGTTGGTTAAGGGTTTGGTAGCAAACTTAACCAGGGAAGGAAGGGTAGGAGAACTTCTGACTCTTCTTCCTTCCGATCGAAGCCCAGTGTATTGAAACCTCTCGTATAGGCCCAGAGAACTCGTATCTCCTGCCATCGTTCGTATAAGGAGGGAGGTGTGGAATGGGATCCGGTTCTGAGTCTAGGATGCCGAAATTGGAACTTGATCCTCTGGTCTTCTGCCAGAGAAGCGAACTCGCCCTCGAGATCGAAATCTCTGGCAGGGACAGTTTGCAGCTGTTCACAGACCTATATGCACTTTCGGAGAGGGTTCGAGCCGAACCCGCATCACCACGAGTTTTTATTTTATAGAATTCGTGAAGCCCTAAAAATGGCACATGAAAAATCTCCGAGCAAATTGCAGTAGATGACCAACCGACTTCTAAAGTTGGCATAAGCACGTGATTTCCGAAGGCGCGGTGTGGTTACCCACGGGTTACCGCCTGTGGCAAATTCCCCCTGGGTTGACCTGCTTCCGATCCAAGACTACCAAAGGGGCCAACTCTTGGGTCATCGCCATACGTCCTTCCGACCTATTGATAACGGTTTCTGGGTTCTTTGCGGCAATCCACAACGCCTCGAGAGGTTTTTGCCCTGGTTGGTAAATGACGAAGGTAAGGCAGCGGGCGTTCATCATACCTCTAAGGAAAAGCGACGTACCTATTTTCCATCAAACCATTGTACTTTAAATCCTCTGCAGTCGTCGGATCGATGCTTGAGTAAACTAACCAAGCCCTTCATCTCTCCGGTGTCGGGTAAATTGGTACCAGACTTTTCTGGGAAGGTAAAGACATTGACTTGGTATAGCGGCTGGCCCCGCAAGTCATTGTATAGGCAAAAACGCATCAACCTTGCCTCTATGATTCTGAATGGAACATGAGTGTGGCCGTGCATCCTTAGGAGACGGATCAACGCCGACACGTTCACCTTTACCTTTACCTGGTGGTTATGTCGAGTCTATCGATCTAATGAAACCGCTATCGATGGTAATTCACATCCGAAACCAACTAATTCGGTCGACAGACTCCGTTTCTGATCGCCGATGTCGGGCGATTACGACGAGCCGATTCGTCAGTTACGCGCGCACTGATTGCCACCGTGACAGTGCAGTTTGTGGCCATAAATCGGCTTGTTCAGCGCTTAGTTGGCCCATTTGTCGTTCATTAATCGCTTACAGTATCCTTGCACACTCGGAGACAAAAAAGGAAACCGTGGTCGAATAGCTACCAGACTCTCTATTTCTGGCTGCCTAGCAGGTGAAACGCTGGTCGTCTACCATTACTCGCTAGTAGTGTGGGAAGGAAATTCCTTTGGAAATACCCTCTCTAGACTATTTTCTTGACGGTTAGGTAACGGTGGTGCAAAGGTTAGGTTTTTTTCTGACACCAGATTCTCACCTTGGTTAACCAAGCCTCCCATTCCTCCGGTCTCGGGTAAATTGGAACCAGTCTTGCCTGGGAAGGTAAGGACACAAACTGAGTATAGCGGATGGCCCCCGTTAGTCACTGCATCGGCCAATTACGTATTCATCGGGCCTCTACGATTCTGAATGGAACCCGAATGCACGGCATGTCCCTAGGAAGCTGATCAACGCCGACACCTTAACCTTTAACTTAAGCAGAACCATGAGCACTGGCCGCCTGAGCGCTGGTAGAGTCAATAATCCCCATGAGCCGTGAGAGGGTCGAGGTCGTCGAATAGTCGTACCTCAAGGTCTGCATTGGAATGCCAATTGAGTATTTTCTTATTGGTCTCATAGTTCCTTGAGTGTTTTTGGCATAATATAACGTTCTCTTGCCTTTGACATAATATAACGTTCTCTTGCGAATATGACGTCTTCCAAGAAAATTTGGACGCTTTTTAAGAGGTGAGGGACGTTTGGGCCGAATCGTCACCGGTGCTAAGGTGCTTCTCCGTCTGCGGACTGTCCGGGCTCGCACTGGCCCTTCCTCCAAGGCTCCGTCGCGGAGGGCGGTGGACCACGCCGCCCTTTGCGACGACGTGGTGGGGTAAGCCATGCAGTTAGACTAGGCTCGATGCTTTGGTCATCGATCACTTACTCTAGAACATTCTGAAGACCCGACCCAACACAGCATGACTCCGTTACAAAATCTCTGACAAAAAAACTGGAAATACTGTTGAGAAAAAATCTTAGGTTTGAAGCAAAAACACAAGTTTACGTCTCCTTTTCTACGCTGTTCAAAAGTTTCGTTTCAACGTAGAGCCTATTAGCCTGATGGCAGGCTTTTGGTATTAAACTTTTGCTTCAAACCTAGGATTTCCTTTTTTCAAAGGTAAAGGTAAAGGTGCTGGCGTTGATCAGTCCCCTAAAGGCTCGCCGTCGCATTTGTGTTCCATTCAGAATCGTAGAGACTTGGTGAATGCGTATTTGGCCTATACAATGACCTGCGGGGGCCAGCCGCTATACCAGGTCAGTGTCTTTAGCTTCCCAGATAAGCCTGGTACCAATTTCGGAGGGATGGAAGGCTTGGTTAGACCGGCCCGGGATCGATCGCTCGACCGTGCGGGTGTCAGCAGCGCCTCTTAGCACTGTACCACGCGGGCCCTCTCAGCTGCACTTCCAGCAAATTCATGGTCTCGTTCATTAGACAGCTCTACGAGGTGTTTCAGAAAGAAGCATTTATTTCTATAATGGAGGAAGTTTTCATTACGCACTCTCGTTGTGTGGAAAAAAAAGGTATAGAAATATCGTTGAGTCTCGTGTGATTTTTTTCGAAGTTTGAGAAAATGTCACCCCAGTGGAAGCATCACATCGCTTTTCTCAAGATTTTTGAAATCCTGCGACTCGTTGTTAAGCTTTAAATTTTCTACTTAATGGTACATCTTACGCTCTTCTAGTAGGGCTCATTAGATAGATCTCGAAATTCTCATATCGTGTTGCGTTTGGTACTGGTTCGAGCCTTCATATCGCTTTTGTGAATATTCTAAAGTAATCGATGAGCAAAGCATCGAACATGATCGGACTGCATGGCTCACTCCACCAAATCGGGTTATCCATCGCGGACGGACTCGTGGAGGGTGGGCTGGTGCGAGCCCAGACAGTCCGCAGACAGAGGAGAAGTTATAGTCACCTGCGTTGCGCCGATTACGACTCGGCCCAGACGTCCTCTCTCCGTTTTGAACCATAACAGAATTGGGCAATCTCCTGCTGCTTCTAAAAAACCTCATGTGAAACTGAAAAACGTCCTCTTGAAGCTGAAGTGATATATCCAAACGGGTAGATTTTGGTAAGAATCATCTTAACAACCTAACCTCAAATTTTTACTTATTTTATTTATTGAGACATGCGATATAATCACATGTAAGGCGATAATTGTGACAGTATCACCATCGCACCGAAGGACAAAGCATCCTGAGAGTTCAGACAGATATAAAAATACAATACGAAATCACTGGTTAATGGTAAAACAGTTCAAACTACGAAATGCAGTAAGCGGCAATATAAGGTCATACTAGCTCCGCCGCACTGGAAAGCAAGGTAAATTAAAAATAACAAAACGCTTAAAAGAAACCTATAAGTTCATTGGCATTTACCTAAAATCCGTTTGATAACCGAGAGTAACGACATGGCAAGATTGTTGTCAGTTCTTGCGGATGAGATTTTCACCTTTGAACTCTAAAATTAGAGCCGCCATATCCTGAGAATAAACTCCGCGGCGCGTTCATGAATGCGAATATGAGCGCCGACCGGGGTTTTTTCGTGGGTCTTTAGCGCCGATACCTGTCATGAATCTAGGCCCGGGAGGGCATTTCCTATTGTTTCTGACGCTGCCGAACTTGCAAGCATTTTGTCACACCTTTTTTCTAGATTATATCAAATATCATATTCTCATGTTTCATGCATTTCTCCATTTGCTGTTCACGTCTAAAGCAATGTATTCCTTCCCATTCAGTGATTCCTGTGACATTGCGAGTAGGTCAGAAATTAGCTAAGGGCGCGATACCTACTTCGCCAGGGTTTTACGGTGAGGTGGGATTCACTGAGGAGATACACGCCCGCAGGTTTGATAGGCTGTATTATCGCGCTAACTTCTACCCTTTCACTGGATTGAATTAGTGACAGAGTAACCTGATGCGCAAAGGAGTTTGAATCTCATGAGCAAGATCTAGATCTGTCGCCTTTTGAGTCACTCCTTAGAATTCTTCGTATTGGGTATTCCAGCTTTGAGTTTTTCCTGTCTGATGTCAGTGTTCTGCGAATAACCTAGCATCTCCAAATATATAAGTCATTCAAGTAATTTTGAGTTCAGTTCAGTGGACCCAGATGAAGCCGTTTACCCTGTCTCATACCCCCCCCCCTCCGTCACCTTCCACAGTCGCAATTCACCCCTACTGCAGTCTTCGTGTTTGCGAAACGCCGGCTTATCACTTTTCTGAATGGAATGTGAATCACAGCGCCTCCCTTTTCCTCTCCTTTTCATCATGATGAAGTTACTCTGGCAAGTTACCCGGTTGCAGAACTACCAACGCTCTCCACCGACCCCGGCTAACCCGCCCAGCTGATCCGGTTGAAAGCCACCAGCCAACAGTCGCCGCAATAGTGTCGGTCTCTATTTGGACGACGAGATTCGTGTTCTTGGCGCTTAGAAGCATTGTTCGCTCTACCTGGTTGGGTAAACAAAACCAGTCAGCAGCCGGCCATTTTGGCTGACCGCAGCCGACTGAACCTCCGCCCATCCGTACAGCGTTACCATCCAGCCAGTCAACCTCTGTCTGTTTGAACTGGGCCGCTTCGCTTTCATCGTTGGTTTGTGCGTTCATCGATTATACCCTTTCGTTAACCTTTTCATGATGTACTTTGGGTGTCGTAAAAGATTTGATTATAGTTTCTCGCTTAAAGGGAGGATGAAGGAGAGTTTTTGAAGGACTGGTAAATAGACCGAATGGGTATGGTTTCCAACCATAGTGGAAGAGGACTTATCGGTGAGACACCCGTCCTTTCTATGTCAGGGTTAAAAAATACCTAAAAGCGAGTTACCCTCCTCTACCGATTGGTTTGCCACACCAGACTGTAGGCAAGACCCCTCAGGGGTGCGGGACCCAAGGGGTCAAGGGCTTGAGGCTGAAGTGGAACGGGTAAGGGTGAATATAAAACGAGAGTTCAGTCCTATCAGTGCTCCCTTTCTGGAAATTTTAGGTCTTCCGTGTTCTGGGTCTTGGATTAGACTGCCGTTTGATTGTGTGGCGCGTCCTCAAGGCAGTGATTATCATCAGTTGTTTTATCTTTACCTTTATTTGTCTATTGTTGGCGGTTTCTGTAGAATGTGATATCAATTTTTCCGCCGAAGTGGAATAATTATCAGTTTCAGTTTAATATCGATAGCTGAGAAGAGAATTCTGTCAGCCTTCACATGTCAATTTTCAAATCTCCGAGGTCATTACGGCGTTCTATGAAATTCCTAAAGGTGTGGCTCAATCGGTTAATCTTTTTTATAGGCAATCCGGCTAGAGATATTATGAACAGTAAAGAGTAAAGGTATCGAAGTTGATCAGTGTCGTCTATACGACGACCCCCACGTCCCCCTCACCCCGCCCCCCTCATGGGGCCAGGGTGTGCCTCACCTTTTACTCACTCGACTATAACCTTGCACGAATAAAGGTTACCTAACCTCGCGCTCCTTTCTGCTCATCCTGGTCTCAGTATTAAACCACTGAACCACCATCCACTAGGGCAACTAAAAGCTTAGTCTCTTGCACATCAATCAGTTCCCTTAGGACACAGTCGCGACATTGTCACACCCCAAACTAACCTTACCCAGAGCTCAGTCCAACCTAGGCATCCACCAGGTTGGGCGGAACCCCTGGTTGGGTACATACTGACGTGGTAACTCACAAAACACAGGGACAAGCTTTGCCTGGACAAACTTTTCGAATTTTCGAACCAATACATAGCCATAAAGGTAAAAGGTAAAAGTAAAAGCTGAAGGAGTCTACGTTGATGGTTCCCTCATTGTCAGGACGCGCCGCCGCACTCCACTCAGAATCATCGAGGCATGGTGAATGCGTATTCGGCCTATACAATAGCTTGCGGGGCCAGCCGCTGTACCAAGTTAGTGTCTTTACCTTCCCAATTAAGTCTAGTTTCAATCTACCCGACCCCGGAGGGATGGAAAGCTCGATCAGCAAGGCGGGGATCGATCGCTAGACCATGTGGGTGTCATTAGCGCTTCTTGTCAGCGTACCTCACGAATGAAATCGGCGGAAAATAGCTGTCATCTCGGCGTGGTGAGGAAAACCAGTAGCTGCGAGCTTCTTCACCATCCGGTTTATTCGCTTGTAAAAGATGCAACCGAGCAACAACTGAGTGAAAGATAGTCCGAGACGGCCTCTGTTGTGCTGGGAAACGAGATTCAAAGGGCGTGAGGGGTGGTGAGAAATCGGCGGGACCCCGTCTAGCCGACTCATTGGTGGCGGTTTCTCTTTTTTCGTTCTTTTTCAAAATTTCCTCTTCGTGTTCTTCCTTTTCTGAAAATTCTTGTTCTTTAGAGTTTGGGATTTTGTATTTTCCCAGATTTTTGAAAAAAAATCTTCTCTTTTCTCTCGCTGAAGGGTAGTGTGGTTACTATTTTTACTAACATTTTTACTTGCAGTCAAAAGATTTTGTATTGATCATCCGATGATGCTACCCACGGCTTACCCTTCGTATCAATCGATCGATGCCTTCATCAGTCCGAGGTGTCATCCAGAGTTATATGTTGCCCTTTCAGTGCACCGAAAAGGAATGACTCCGTAGACGCGCGGCCACTGAGATGCTAACCGCTATCGATCGGATCGATTTCTATTATTGATTTGTGACGGCTATGACGGCCAGTATCTGGCTGACTGTGACGCTGACGATCTGGCTGCTTATTACGATCGTCCGTCAGGTTTTCGATCTCATCGGAAAACTCTGGATACCTGTCGGATTCAATCTGCTTCAGGTCAGTGCACCAATCAATTTTTTCTACTTTTTATTTTTTGAATTCATCACCATCTTTTATGAACGCTTCTGTGGATCTACCTAAGTGGAGACTCGAAGAGTAGCTTACTTCTTGCTATAAAAACGTGCCCTTTGAACTGAAAATTTCGAAGAGAAGAGGTTTTCGGGCTCTCCTTGGAAGCTTTTATTTCGAAGTCAAAAAGGAATTTAGTGGAAATACGAAAAGGTCAAAGTCGGCAGATCAAAATGGAGTTTCCGAAAAGTTCAAGAATTGTTTTGAAGCGCTCCATCGCCTCTGAATTCTGCCTCGATTCGGCAGAAAAAGCTGAAACAGGTTTTAGGTTCCCGCAATCTGTGAAATTTCTTCTCGCTTCTGATCGTCGTTCATTAGATCGTTAGCATAAATTCCTTTCCTGAATTCTGTATTTTCATGAATCGGGTACACAACTAGGCTCTGTTTGCGATTTCAATAGTTTTTCACCAGTTTCGTAGGGTAAAGAACATTCCTGGCAACTTTCTCTACTCAAAAACGCCGGTCGATATTTGGTGTCTGTAATTCCGTTAGGAAATCTTCTGGGAGTCCCAAGGGGAACCCATTCTGTATCTAATAAATTTTGAAAAATTTACACACAAACTACAGAAGGACTAAGGGACTGATACCACATAATGTGCTACTGTTTCATTTGGGCTTCCTACCAGGGTTAAGGGGGACTTTGTAACCAGGGTTACCTAAGGATCTACTGGTATCCAGCTACATGGATGCTACCTTACAGTGGGCGATTTCTTCGGAACTATAAGAGAGCGAGAGAGTTCTAAAAAATGGGTTTTCTGTTTTTTTTGCAACGTCTAGCCAACCATGTTGCAGTCAAATAAGTGAATAAATAAATAAGTGAATAAGTAAATAAATAAATAAATAAATAAGTAAGTAAAGGTGAAGGTGTGGGCGTTGATCAGTCCCCTGAGGACGCGCACCCGCATTCGTGTTCCATTCAAGTCCATTTGGCCCATAGAATGACCCTCGGAGGCCAGCCGCTATACCAGGTCAGTGTTTTTACCTTCCCAGACAAGTCTGGTACCAATTTACCCCTCACCGGGGGATGGTAGGCTTGGTTAGCTCAAATAAATAAATAGGTAAATAAATAAAAATTGCCCGCGTTAGAACTAACTTGTCGTGCGCGTAGGCCGCTGCTTGCAACGCTCGGTTCCGCTTTTTCCTTCGAAACGTCGTCGATTGTCGGGAATGCCGAATGGATGATGCTAGGAAAAAGAGGAAAAAGGCTGAATTGGTTTCGGAATGTGATCGGCCGTCGTCGTCTCGGTTGCGACAAGAAGATGGTCAACGAGCTGAAAGCTGATTCGTGATGAAGGACGCGCCGAGCGAGCGTTTCAATTCCTGACAAGCACGGCTTCTTTACCTCGTCGTCCTTCCGATTCGATCAGCCACGACGCTTCGTTGCTGATCGAATAGGAAGCAGTTCTTTCTCCTGAGTGAGCTTGCTGAACCGTGATCAGTTTGGGAGAGGTGGAACGAGACTGGGAACGGGATTCCACGGTCCTCTTGCGACTCCTAGGGTTCCATTCAGAATCGTAGAGGCATGGAGAATGCATATTCGGCCTAAACAATGACTTGCGGGAGCCAGCCGCTATACCAAGTCTTAACCTTGACAAACAAGTCTGGTAACAATTTACCCGACCCCGCAGGGATGGAAGACTTGGCTAGCCCGGGCGGGGATCGCTCGACTATGCGGGTGTCAGTTGCGCCCACTGGAAATTGTAAAAATCTACGTATTTGGGGTATCAAATACACAATTCCTCAATATTACGCGACAAAGTTTGCGATATAATGGAGTTTGGGGGCAGTTTCGACCTTTAATTATTTTTTAACAGTGACCATTAATTATCACTGTTGATTTTTTCGCTATGAAAACCAACTGTCGATCATCTGCCTAGTATAAACCCGGCTGACGATGATGAGACGCTAATTAGCCATTGCATGGAGATTTACGACATTCCATAATTACCATCGTAATAATCACCGAGGCAACGACACACGCATTGTTGGACGGGCCACGGAGCCGGCAAAGGTACCCTCAGGTAGAGGTAAGTGGGTTTGTGGCCGGTGAAGAGTGCCTTTTTGGAAATATTGAGGATCAGGTACACTTCTCATAGCCCCTACCCCATCTCAGACCCTTTTTGCTACGTCGACTCATACCCCCATTCCTCGTTACCCACTGCTCGACGGTCTCGTCAATTTAGAACTGGTTGTCGCGGAAGAAATGAATGTGGGCGCTTGCCAGTCAGACTCGGTAGTTAGTCGTTTTTCGTGCGAATTTCGAGCATCAAATTGGCGGTTGGGTGGAATGGTGGTCCTCTACCATTACTCGCTAGTAGTATGGGAAGGACATTCCTTTCGTAACACCCTTTCTAGACTATTTTCTTGAAGGTTAGGTAACGATGGTGCAATGGTAGGCGGCGCTACTGACTCCCGATCCCCGCCTAGGCGAACCAAGTCTCGCTTTCCTCCGGGGTCGTGTAAATTGGTACCAGACTTGTCTGGGTAGGTAAAGGCATTGACTTGGTGAAGGAGCTAGTCCTCGTAAGTCATTCTATAGGCCAAATACTGCTTCAACCATTTTAAATGGAGCACGAATGCATGGCGCGACCGTAGGTGGCTGATCAACGTCGATACCGTTACCTTTATACTTCACTGCTAACCAATTTGTTGACGGCCGTTGTTGGCTATAGAGAGACGAATCGAGTGCGCTCTGTTTGCCCAAAGGTGTCCTTTAGCGGTTGACCGGAACTGTTTGTCTCGGCGCTACCGCGCTTCTTCTTCTTATGCGCTTCCATCTCATACCAAACAGCTGGTAGAGGTGATCTGAGGAGGGGAGAACAAAAAAGCGGCATATACTTGGCAATTTTTGCAAATACATATTTACTTGTATATTTGTTTGTTTATAAATTTACGTTTTTTTTTTCACAGAACTGGTGAATTATGATTAGTATTACAACCAACAGGAATAGTTGAAGAAAAAAAGAGAGAATGAAATGAAGCCCACTGGTTAGTAGCACGAGCAGTGGAGAAAAAAGCAATTGTGATGGAAATAGCACCAATGTCGATAGAATGAATTAATTATCGAATATCGACTAGAATGCTACAGATATGTAAGCTTAACGTATTTTTTTGCAGCTTATTTTTACGAATGATTTTTCTCTGTTTGTTTCTGTCTTTCAAACTGACGTCCTGTTCGTTCGCTGATGTCTACTCTTTTGAGTGCAATTTTTATTTTTAGTTCCTTTTTCGTGCTCTCTTTGAGATTACCTTGTTTGAGAGTTCCGTGAAGGCAGACCAGTTGCTCCATTAGTTCCGACAGTTTACACTAATCGCATTAAATTTTTAATTTGATTCGATTAAGTATTAGTCATCAAATAGGCAATTCAGCCACAGCCAAATGAATGAGGTAGAGTAATTTTTCACATTAAAATTAGGTAAAAGGTAAAGGTAAAGATGTCGGCGTTGATCAGTCTCCTAAGGACGCGCTCTGCATTCGTGATCTATTCAAAAATCGTAAGGATAAGGTGAATGCGCATTTGGCCTATACAATGACTTGCGAGCTCTACCATGTCAGTGTCTTTTCCTTCTCAGACAAGTTTGGAACCTATTTATCCAATCCCGGAGGGATGGAAGGCTTGGTTAGTCCGGGCGGTGATCGATCGCTCGATCGTGTGGGTGTCAGTAGCGCCTCCTACCACTGTACCACGCGCGCGCTCTTGTTGAGGAAAACCGCAATATACGATGTGTCGTATTGTGACGACCGTGACGATCAATCATGTCGGCAGAAATGCTTGTAATGGCCGATACTATTCGACAGTAATTGCCCGTCCCGGCTGACCTTACAACTCAACTCGTCGTCTTGTCGAGTCGTTGGCTGAATGGAGCGCTCAGTATTCGCCGTGACAATGGATGGATGGTGGGATTGGAGGGCGCGATTTCATGGTCACCACTTCCGCACATCATTAACTATGGTAGTGATAGCGATGTTTTCGCACATTTCAATCCGAAACGTTTTCAGTTTTTCGCTAAACGTTCTTTGGGGAATCTTCACTTCAATTGATGTCTCCAAGTACGACTCTGTATAAACCTTGGCATCGTCCAGTTGTTTCTTGTCCTGTACTTCAGCTCGACACAAGGTTGTTAGATTATGTTAATTGGCTGATGTTTCGGCGGAATCGCCTTCTTCGGAGCCTGAAAGGGTCAAGACGATATGAGAAGCTATTCGACCAAACGTCGCCTTGAATTTAACCGGAATTCACGAACTATTCTTCAAACTGCTTAATCAAGAGAGAACGGAATTACATACCTTAGCCTGCTCCACAATTTGGCAGCGAAAACGGGGAAGCGTCGTGCAGGGGTACCAGATGATTTTAGGATAACCCCAAATCAGAATGCCAGTCCTAGGTAAGGTCTGAGGATTCCTCCTTCCGGCTGACCTTAAGATCGCTTGTGTGAATCCAAAATGCTTTTAACGATTTCCGCGCTCAATTGTTAAGGACCTAAACACATAAAGGTAAAAGGTGCCGACGTTGATCAGTCCCCTGAGGACGCGCCGCCGCATTCGTGTTCCATTCAAGTCGTAGAGGCATAGTGAATACGTATTTGGCCTATACAGTGACCTGCGGGGGCCAGCCGCTATACTAGGTCAGTGTCTTTACCTTCCCAGACAAGTCTAGTACCAATTTACCGAACCCCGGAGGGATGAAGGGCTTGGTTGACCCGGGCCGGAATCGATCGCTCGAAGGTGCGGGTGACAGCAGCGCCTCTTACCACTGTACCACGCGGGCACCTAGACACATATTGATTAGATAAATAAATAAATAAGAAGTATTCAATCCAGGCTTTCCTAAGGCGCCAAAAGAGTCAGCGACCTTACTCCATCTTTCCTGAGCCCTTCGGCTGACCTTGATCTCTCACTCTTCCTGGACATTCTCCTTCTCCTGCTGTATAAGACCGAGGGATTTGCGATAATGTACGCATGACATGCAACTAGGTCGTCGTGGTCGCGGGCGAAAAGAAGAGAGTAAGTCGCCAGTCGTCTTAGACTGAGATGACTACGGCGGAGGCCTCTCGCTGGGGTGGGAGTAAAAGGGAAGGTAAACGCAAAAGTTGATCGACGTTGGCTTGATCAGTCCCTTAAGGATGTACCGACGCATTCCTGTCCCATTCAGAATCGTAGAGGCTTGGTGAATGCGTATTTGGCCCATACAATGTACTGCTGAGAGATGGAAGGCTTGGCTAGCCCGGGCGGGATCGATCACTAGACTATGTGATTGTCAATGGCGACTCTTACTGCTGTGCCAAGCGCGTAATTGTTGTTGATTTGGGGCCTTCCCAGGACAGGAGTTAATTCGGAAACGTTCCAAATCCACAACAATTACGCGCGATCAGGCTCGTTTCACGAGGAGCGCGGTAAACGCTTAAAAAACGCGAATGATTGGCGGAGTCGGTGGGGTTTAGTCCAGAAATGAGGACACCGTCGCTGAGAAATGGATCATAAAATTTTACGTTATTTACCGTCATGAGTTTATTGGGAGGAACTTTCACAGAGGAAGTGATCATCTGCAGTACCTCCCGCATAACCCAGGAATATTCCACGTCCGAGTGTCGTTAAATCTTGGTATTTAGTAATACGTGATAGACTGATTTAAGCCAAATAGCCAAGATATTACAAGTTTATTCCGGCTAACGTTTCGGCGAGTCCGCCTTCGCCAGAGCATGGAAGAGAAAAGAGGAATTCGTGACAAGGTAAATAACGGTGACTCTATCGGGGTGCACACTATACCCAGTATCCCCAGTATCAAGGATAGACCTGGGCCCAGATTCATCATTGGTAAACCCCCCGATAAACCCCGAGATATAGCCTGAACGGCGTCCACCTTTGTCTACGTATCCTAAACTTCCTATGTTAAACGCAATCTCTCATCGACTCTGCCGTCTGGTTCTGGCTGCGCCGCGGTTTCGGAGACCGCTCGTTCGTTCATGAATATGGGCCCTGGCCTTGCTGTTGCAGGGAAGGTAGTCAGCTTCTCCGCGATTGCTCACTCTGCGTAGTAACTCCTGAAACTTACGCTGTAACTTTACTTTCGCCCTAGAACGAATCAAATCATAAGCACCCCTTAACCCAGGAACCCTTGTATCCTCGTAGAGTAAGATTAGACCTTAGCAAACACGATCGGGGACACCCAGGTGTCGATTACTCGTAGCTACCGTGAGTGTATAAAAATAACAAAAAAATCACCCCACATCCGTATCGTTTTCACCCTTGAAATATGCCATAAATTTAGCTCATTTATTATATAAATATTTCATACTTTTATTAACTTTATGTTAGAGGTCGAGGGCTGTCGCTTGCCCTAGTTGCTGATCACAGAACCTTTCGCGAACCCACCATCGTCTGCTGTTTGTTTTAATACCTTTTTACCTTTTTATAGTAACTTCCGACTAACCCAGCACTCACGGGGTAAGATTATACCTCAGCAAACATTTCGGTAAATTGCAGGTGTCGATTACCCGTAGCTGCCGCGGTTGTTACGACATCCGCTGACAAACAATCCCCATCTGGCGCGACAGGCCACTGGGCGAATGATGGTGAAACAGTCATTAATGTCGGCTAGAAAAAGACCGACGGGTGATATCAGCGATCATAGTCGTCATTGTTTTCGCTGAGAAGAAACCGGGTCAATCGCTGTGTCTGAAGAAGACCGCAAAGAAAAAGATGAGTGGTAGAAGGTCGGCGAAAGAGTTCACGCGTAACTTTCAACAGTGTCAACACCACACTCGATAGGGTCAATAGCAGGGTTGTGCGGAATTTCCGTTTCCGTGTTCCGAATTCCGGTTTCCGGCCGTTTTTGGTCCTTCCGTTTCGTTTCGTGTTCCGCTTTGTTTTTGAGCGGAACACGGAAACGGAAGAAAACGTCGAAGATCTCCATTGTGCAGGTTAACACAAGGGAGACTGAGGTTGCTGTGCTGATGTCGATATGATCCCTTCGAATTTTGGAAGAAAGAAACCAACGCAACGAAGTACACCTTCCAAAGAAAACTCCAAAGAAAACTTGGAATGAAGTGTTATATTTGTCGGCATGTGCCACCTCGTCGTAGCGCGAGAGATTGTTTTCTACTGCTGGTTTCATTAAACGACCTGAGAAAAAGCCTCTATCCTGAGAATCTGGAAAAACTACTGTTTCTCTACCTGAACGTGCTCGCTTTAGACTTTCAATTTTATTTTGAAAGCATTCTTGTCTCTCACGCCAAGAAAAGTCTGTCTTTCTCTACGTACTTGTCTTCGGTTTAAAATGAAGTTTACAAAGATGAATGAAATTGATGTGGTTTTTGTGAAGAATTTCCACCATTAACTTTAAAGTTATCACCAAACGTTGAATGCCATCACCAAAATAATAGACACATTCTAGTGGAAACAAAACAAGCATTCCATGGGTACCTTTAGAAACAGAATCGAAACTTTTGTGGTCCAGTTTTGGCTAAATTCCAAGAATTTAGTGATTTTTGCACCACTTCCGCTTCCGTGTTCCGTATTCCGGTTTCCGGCCATTTTTGGCTATTTTCGTTCCGTCTTCCGCCTTCCGTTTTTTGAAAACAATTTCCGCTTACCCCTGGTCAAGAGGGTGAAGTTTTGAGCCCGATCGGATTCCTTCTCGGAAACTCTGGTAGAAAGGATAAAAGGAAAAGATTCTGAGGATAGAACATACCCAGACTCCAGTGAACCGAGCCGTTTGGCGGGTCCAGAAACCGGATCAAAATCGAGGGTACTACCTAGCATGGTGCTACTATTGCCAGGTATCCGATACCCGACCGCGCCATTGGGGTATGCGATACCACTTGAATTTCGCTCTGGTTGGTAACTTTTAGGGTTATCGGTCCGTTTGTTTTTCGTTCAATAAGGCTTTTGAAGAACGTACCCATTTGGAGAACATGCCAGCAGACCCTCACTGGATAATTATAGGCTCTCCTCGTTTTTTGTATTGTTTTTCGCTTTTTGCAAAATTCTTTTTGGGTTTTTTACATTGCTTTCATAGCACCAGTCGATATGATATGATATGACATTGTACAATATATGCGCCGAATCCATACTCAAAAAGAATCTTGTACAAATAATTATGGAAAATTAGAAACTTTTTGGTACCATTGTGTTGAAAGCTGAAAAAGTTTCTGGAGCATGTGTTTTTATGGAAAATTACAGTCTTTGGTGTGTTATAGAAAAATTATTAAATAGTAATAAATAGCAACAAATTTCTGAAAATTTCAGATTCTATGCTGCATCACCGGTTTGTTTGGTGTGTGCCAGAAACGGGTGTTCCTACTCATCGCGCTCACCATCTCAACCGTGATATCGATCAGTCAGAACATTTTGATATTTTTGTGGTGGGTTTGTTAAAACTTTGTTAGATGACAGAATCCAAATTCAGTTTATCACTGGGGTTTATCATGCGCAGGTGAAATCAGATTTTTCTAGGTATATCGGTGTTTTCGGTGACATATCGAGACCGGTGCTGTCCGCAGGTCTACCCTACTCGTACTCGTTTTTTCTTATGCACACACCGTATTGCTCGGCGCGGTTTGACCTAGAAAGGTGAGTTTGTTTTTACCTGCCCTATTTACCAAAACAGAGTTTTGTCGGTGTAACAGGAAGTTTCCAATACTCCAGAGTATACCCACTTCTTTTTATAAATTTGACGCTGGTGATTTAGGTGTTTCGCATACCCCATGGTTAATAAGCCGTTTGTGACCGCGCGCTCTGGTTGTCACCGTGAAAAATTGAATTTTTCAGGTCAAAGTGGGTGCAGTCGCCGTGTCCTGTTCCGTACCATAGAATCGAAGCCGGTCAAGCCCTGCTACATGTGATTCTGGCAGCAATCACACTGATTCTGAGTGTGATTGTGATTTTGGAGGGACGTCGGGAGAAAGATCGACCGAAACTGCCACCACCGCCGATGCAATACGCCCAGATCAAGCGCAACCAATTGCCACTGCCAAACCCAACGGTCAGCGAACGGGGGTAAGTTAAACATCAGCGTCTTCACAGAATATTGAATGACTAATGACTGAGTAGATTAGGGCGTGCGTCGTACAGCGGTAGAAGGCGCTACTGACACCCGCACAGTCGAGCGATTGGTCCCTACCCGGACTTGCCAAGCCTTCCATCCCACCATGGTCGAGTAGATTGGTGCGACACTTGGAAAGATAGAGACACTGACTTGGTATGGCCGCTGGCTCCCGCAAATCATTGTATAGGCCAAATGCGCTTTCACCATACATCTACTATTCTGAATGGAAAGCGAACGCGTGGCGCGCTCGTAGGGAACCATTACCGAAGACACCTTTGCTGTTTTACTTGTGTGGTTACATATGTAGCAGTTCAAAACTTTGAAAAGCTTGTTCAGGCATTCTGTGTCTTGTGGGTTCCCATGTCAGTCGTTACCCAGCTAGAGGTTCCGCCGAACCTGGTGGACGCATAGGTTGGACCGGAGCTCTTGGTTAGGTTAGTCTGGGGTTTGACCATGTCGATTTTGATTGCCGGTCCCGTCCACTGCATGGTTTGGGGTACAGCTTGGTCCGAGGACGTACCTTGATCATTGGGACCACGAACCCTAGCTCTTAACCTGTCGGCCATCCCACCCACCATACCCTGCACTAGGGGTTTTGTCAAGTGGCGCTGCTCTGCCCTCAGTCCTCCAATTTGACGAGAAAAGTGTCCAAAACAAATTAAAACTAATATTGATTGATTGGTGTTAGCATTTTAGATTATCAATGTCTTGGTTTCATGTGTTTTGTGATTTCATTTCTTCTCTTTTTCCTCTCCTTTGCGATGCATTTTTACTAAATAAGATAGTAGCTTTTGAAAAACGATACACTATGCTACTATATAGATTGTGGTTTATTTTCAATTCGTTTTACCTTTTCTATAAGTTGACAGGGCCTTTAACAAAATCAGCAATATGAGCACTAGTATGGATTTTATCGATTAGTAATATCGATTAAGGAGCAGCTACGCGGGCACCTCGTACGACGATGTGACGAGTGTACCGCTGCCCGAACCGCGACAGCCTCCGCTCGGCTACGAACGGCACAAACGCAACAAACGAGCGAAGATTCGACCGAATTCCATGGTATGTCGCTGGAGTTTAAATTTACCCAGGTTCTGAAGGAGGTCCGATTTTTTCCCAAACTAGTAGATTTTCAGCCCCAACCAAATTTCGATCAATATTCCTGCATGAATCACTCGGATAACGACGATTTCGGCTCAAAAGCTCAGGCGAGGAGCTCAAGCTCGACGGCCAGCGGGCGTTTTCGGAAATCTAACGAGCAACCGCGACGGGCCAGCATGCATGAGGTGAGATTTTTTTTCTTCTTATTTATTTATTTATTTATTTATTCAAAAGCGTCCCACATGCCCTGAATACGGTCAGTTGCTTAGAGTAGCTTATTGCTCTTTTCGCGCCGTTACCCGAGGTTTTTGCTCACCCAAAATTTAGAGGAAATCGAATTTTATTGCTAAATTTTCTATTTTTCTTAGCGATTCCGTTGAAAAAATTGTGAGAAAGGAAAAACTTCTCCTCAAAAATCATGGCTTCCACTTTTAAGAGGAAAGCCAAGTGGGCCTCTAACGGGTCGAGGAGGGCTGAGTATACCCTAAGGGTATTCCTAAACCTATGTATATCCAACGCCTTTTTACAGCAACTGGACAATTTTGACGAGCCGAACGAGCAAGAATTTGGCCGAGCGCCTTGCACGTTGACGTCGTTGGTCAGTTTCGATCCGAAAAGCCGTACATTACTTCGAGTACGTGAACACAGAGAGTCTGACGACGACGAAGCGGCCGGTGGTTACAGTCGGATTGAGAAGGTTGGTGAGGTTCCTGAGCTTTTTCTAAGGGTTTACCTTTAGGGTTATTCACTTTTCGAGTAGAGTTCATCTGTTTATTCCAGGAAATGCCCTCGGGCAGTGGTCTGTATGAGCGAATTCGTCCGAAACCGCCGAGAGAACGTGGCAGTCCACCCTCGCGTCCGATCTCTTCGGCTGAGTCGATCAGCAAGAATCCCAGTCATGTGAGTTGCAGTGAGTCTAATCAGTTAGAGGCTCTAGTGACGGTCGAGTGATCGATCCCCGCCGGGGCTGGCCAAACCTCCGTCTCTCCGGGGTGGGGAAAATTAGAGCCACACTTGTTTGAAGAAGGTTAAGACACTGACTTGGTATAGGGGCTGGACTCCGCAAATCATCGTAAATGCCAAACACACATTCACTGTGCGATTCTGAGCGGAAGACGAGCGCATGGCACGTCCTTAGGGAACTGATAAACGCCGACGCCTTTACTTTGACCTTTACTGTAAACTATGTGGCAGGAATGGAGGATGACAATTCCTTTTCCTTTGCATGATTTTTTAATTTTTGCTGCAATTTTTTTGGAGCTCATGGGAGTGCATTACGCATAAGGAATTAACTTCAGACGAAGCGCAGTTCTGTAGCCTGTTAAGTGTCAAGGATCGTAACAAATTGAATCGAATTCATCAGTTCCGATTTGCACTTCGTCCTAACCCTCGGGTTAGCAATAGCTATAAGTTAGTCTGCAAAAAAGAAATCATCGGGCAGCTTAACCGAAAAAAAGTTTCACCATCATCATTCCTGTTTTTTTTTCAACTTCGCGCTTTCCCTGCCCATGCAAAGGAGAACTTAAGAGGAGCCGTCATCAGAATTGCAGTGCATGCACTTCCACATTACAATAATTATTTCTCTGGCCACTACAGGGTGCGACAAAAGTTCTTGCACACAAATATTTGATTGCATAAACAACTGCTTTCAAGCAAATGGGACGAAATCATTAACATTCATTACTGCAGACAAGTTACATATAAAGAAACAATTAGATTTCGAAATGCCCTCCTTTTGCACGAATACACGCCTTCAGTCGTTCCGGGAATGCTTCCACGGCGGCACGCAGGACCTCTTCGTCGATTTCCTCCCAGGCTTTTTCCAGGGCTTGTAGTAGCGAAGCAATATCCTCATGGTAAGTAGCGCAGGCCTTGCTCTTCAAGATAGACCAGATTGCATAGTCCATTGGATCGAGGTCTGGGCTGTGCGAAGGCCACTGCAAGGCAGAGATGAAATCCGGGAAAATGCTCGCGCACCACTGCTGTACCGCTTTGGCCTTGTGAGCTGGGGCAGAATCCTGCTTAAAAGTGCAATCGTGATTCTGGAAGTGTAAGTGTGCCTATGGAGGAACCTCCTTCTTCAGTATGTTCTCCAAGTACTAATTCTGACTATTGATTTTGACTCCGCTTTCTACAAAAACCAGAGGAGTTTTCCCATCTGCCGTAATCCCTGCAAAGACCATGATAGATGTGGGAAACCCTGATTTTTGAGCTATTCTTCCATGATGACTGACCTCTTCCTTGTCTGCGGCAAGAATTTTGCCATTTTGATGGTTTATAAATTGCTCAATAGTGAAGAGAGACTCCTCAGTGAAGACAATTCGCCGGTAGCGTGCCGCACCGAAGCGCTTCAGGAGGGCTCTGCATCTTCGTATCCTTTCTGCCCTCACAGAATCTGTTAGAAGCAGCGCTTTCTGGATTTTGTAGGCACGCCTCCTCAGTTTCTCTTTAACTATTCGCCGGACGACATGCTCGGAAACTCCTTACTCCTGAGCTAGCTTTCTCATTGATCTTCTTGGGATACGACGAACTGGGAACTTTCTCTCTAATCCATTTGACAACCTCCGAAGCAGTAGCGGTCTTCGGCCTAGCTGATCTTGGTCTGTCTTCCATTGTCACAGTCTCCTCCAATCGTTTCAAGTTGCTGTATACCGCCCGCTTCGAGATGCCGAGTCTTGTAGCGATTTCCGAAGCCGGCACTCCATCGATGTGCAACTTCATCATTGCAGTGCGCAAACATTTTATTAGGGTGTGCCAAAAGTTTTGAGAAAATTCGACAGTTTCATTCAAGAACAAATAACAACAAAGAAAACGACGTACATCTACTCGCACTAGTTGCCATCTGTAGCCACGACTTCTCACCAACGAACAGGCAAAGCAGCGATCCCATCCATCCAGAACGAGGAGGATCGTGAGGACATCTATTGGTCCACTGCGCGCTTGACACCGTCGCGACAATCGAAGGTTTTCCCTGCGCAGAAGGCTTGGAGGCTTCTGAACGCATGGTAGTCGCAAGGAATAAGGTCGGGTGAGTAGGCTGGGTGGGGTAGTCATTCTATGCCTAGTCGCTCAAGCTCGTCCCGTGTCGCTTTGACATAGTGAGGTCTTGCATTGTTCATGATGAGATGGATTTTTCCGCGGTGCAACAAGGAACGAAGTGCTTTCGATAACATCTTCCGGAGTTGGCTACAGAACACCCCAGAGGTCACAGTTTCTCCCTCACTCAAGATGTCGTAACGAATACAACCAGCTGAAGTGAAGAAAATGAGAGCAGCTCCTTTTTGCAGTGTTCACGCCGCTTCAGGACTGGTTATGACTTCTGGTTTACTGGAAGCCACTGCAGTTTTCTTTCAGAATTTTCCACTGAGATCCATTTCTCATCCTGAGCGACAACGGAAGCGATCCAGGCAGTCGTTCTCTCCCGCTGAAGGAGCTTCTGGCAAGTCTCCACTCTCTTTCGGCGCTGCGCCACTGTCAGAGAACGCGGGATGGTTCCAGGCCGCTTAGCTCGGTATCCTTCTCGAACAAGAATTCTAAGGACAGTTGAGCTAGGAGCACGGGTCGTCTTCTCCATATCCCTTAGGCTCTTATCCGTATTGCTCTGCACGCTCGCCAGAACAGCGTTGGAATTTGAAGATAGTGGTCGACCAGAGCGGGAGAGTTCTTCCAGCGAAAAGTCGTTTTGATCGAAGCGTTGGTACCATCTGTGGATGGTAACAAGAGAGGGTACATTATCGCCCATTGAACGCATCAACTCATTTCGAGCCTCGGTTGCAGGACGTCCTGTGCGATGGCAGTGAAGGAGGAGTCGGTAGTCGTTACGGCTCGACATTTTTCCAACAACCGTGAGAGCAATAGAGATGGCCGAAGGTGCTGATTTATTGGGATATAGATGCGTTGAAATCCCTACTTCATGTAGCGTTTGACCCACGATGTCAACTTGCCACGTTGGCGTGCCACATCTTTTTGAAACGAAGTACTCGAATTTTCTCAAAACTTTTGGCACACCCTAATACATCCGTCATCTCGTACAATAGCACCTTCAAGATCGGAAGGTTGGCATATAAGAGAGCAAGGGTGTACTTATAATAACGCACAAAAACTTGGTTAATCGGGTTGGTTCGTCCAATATAAAAGTTATGAAACAGAGGTTATGAAACAGAGCAAGAACTTTTGTCGCACCCTGTACTTTTTTCTGATGAGAAAATCTTCGGCGAATTCAATACCCCGACTTACGCTCTTGTGACCCTTCCAGGTGTTTACCCCCACAGAATTACGGTATAGTTTCAGGATTCCCTACCCACCGTCATGGCGCCGGTGTTACCGCCGCCGTCGGAACGTACATCGGAACCCACCTGCCATGACGTCAGCAGCTCCGATTCTGGGTATCCGCCGACTGGCGACTGGCGGATCCGACGAGAAACCGACTCGCCTGGTATCCGACTCACCCAAGACGACGGTCACCAGCAGGCTTTCACTGGGTCGCCTGGGTTTAGAAGCAATTTCCGTAAAGAGCCCATCGATAGGGCCATGGCGGTGGGGCATTATCACTCGATCAACGAGTTTCAGCTGGTCCAGAACTCACCGAAGCAATCACAAATGCCGGTGATAACGGGAGCCGGATTACTCGTCTAGAAAAATCCTGGCAAAATTCATGACGTCACCATCACCAAAGTTTTTTCTCATAGTTTCTTGATTTAGAATTACACAAATTCGCCCATAACCGTTTTGACATTGATGCCCTTTAAATCAACTTCCTCTGCTATATTTTCCAAGTTCGATTCTCACAAATTGACCCCTACAGCCTTCCTTGTCCCGTGTATCCTTGACAATCTCCGAAAATTCCGATATTATTCTGACAAGTTGTAAGTTTCTAGCTGAATGCTCTGAATTTCTGTCACTTTTCAACGGGTTCAACGACTGTTCGATTTTATGTGTAGACTGTTATATTTGTATATTTGCATTTTGTTCTGTATAAGTTGTGATGAATAGCATTGAGACGTACTCAAATCAATTAGAATTTGCTGAACTAAATTCAATCAGGGCTTTTTATTCGGAGTGAAAATGCCACCCACACTAAGGCTGCACCGCACCTTAAGCCACTCCTTGGTAAAAACCATGTAGTTCTTCTCGCCTAAGCCGGGTTGTGGTACTGTATGCCATCTGGACAGCTTCATGCAAGTGGCTTCGCATCGAAAAAAGTCAATTTAATCTTAGAATACCTAGCTTAGGAACCAGATGAACGTCTATCGTGCCTTATTCCGAGAACGGTTTTTGTTTCTCCAGAGAAATTCAAAACGGTCCTCCTTGTGCGCTACTACTAAATGTGAGGTGAACTTGAAGTTTATGTGTGGAATGCTTCCGTAACGTACACAATAGCGGATGAATTTCTTGAGATTTTTCATGGGAGGCTCTTGCGTACTTGCTCTAGTTAGGCAGTACATTATATAATATTTGGCCGACGTTTGTTTGTTTTAGACCAGAAGGAAGCCTATCACCTCCGAGAAACTTCTTCGTTTCATAATTTATCACAAAACGCCAACAAATATTCTCGAGGTTTTCACCGCAGGTAAAATTCTGCGGCACTAAGCCCTATTTCTTCGAGAGCCCTTATTTGGCTTTGTTGTTTTGCTGGAGACGTCAACCCACGGTAAATTCTAATGCTGAACATTTGTTGAGATGAGAGTTGTACAAAAAAGTAGTTTTTACCAATTTGCCTTTTAAACAGGGATGTTCTTTGTAGGTGTCCCTATCTTTTCTGGACGCAGTGTATGGAAGATGAGTGCATAGCGCGACCTTCGACGCTAATCAGCTTCGGCCTCTTTACCTTTAATACAATTTTGTCTGCGGATACTGGCTAAAGACTAGAGAGGAAATCCCAAGGTATAATTCAAACAACTTTTGAAGATCTAATAGAACCTATAGTGATCTCGGTCTCCCGCTGTAGATCCTATCTACCATGGTTCCCGCTTACCCAGTAACCATCATCTGGTACAACTTGACGTAGCTCACTCACGAACTTACTTCTGAGAAGAAAATCATTAAAGTTCGAAAAAAAATCAGCAGGCAAAAATTGCTCACGAAACAGGACATTTTTTGGGCGTTACCTCAATTTTCACAACAACCCAAAAATCATCGACAATTGAGACGATTTTCATTGAACAATGTGATCTATAGCAAAGGAGAGAAATTTAAGCAGTAATTGATCGACATTGCTGTAACAAAACATCGTGAAAAATCGATTCGTATTTTAATAAAAAAGAGAAAAAACACACCACACACAATAACAGTCATCATCATAATCAGAACATCAAAAAAATGAACACCCGCCAATCCACCTACGTATATAGAGAAAGGTTTTTTTTCATCTTCAAAAACACGAAACCGTTTCTTAATTCGATACATATAGTAGTCACAAGTCACATTTTTGAGAGAACAAGGGTAAAAATCAATAAAAACACTGTACAGACAGCAAACATCAGAGAAGGAATGGTGTTATCAGGGCAACGCTACGGTAAGGGTAACAAACACTGCAAAATTTGCACGAGACAGATCGATACGTATCTAATGCACGGCAGGCAATACTAGCTTCTGGGTTCCTTTTAACCTAGTAGGAGTGGCTGTGTAAAGTTTGAATTCGGAATAGCTGATTGAAATCTGACCTTAATTCGTTAGGAGAGTCTTTAGAGCTAAGAGGAGCACTTTTTCAACGCAGCTGTGCATCCCCGAAGCCTTGCTATTCGAGATTTCCTGGCTAAACCCACAGGGTTAACTATGGCGCCCCTAAGGTTGAGCGTTTTTTGCTCTCAACATTTCCGTAATCACTGAATACCCACCTGGGTTCACGCTAACCGCCAGGTTAACCAGCACACTCAACCGCGGAAACACGAACTCAGGCACAAGGACACTACCACAGAATGAAAAACTTACCACTGCTTTACTATGAGCTGAAATTGATTTCTTGTGGAGGGGGGAATTATGCCACCCTATTATGAAAGAATTATGCGCTTCCCAGAGAAATTTCTGAGAAGATGGCGGAAAGTTGGTCCAACAGTGCCGGTCCCAAGAGAAACTGCCGCAAACCGCGCCGCACACGCGACGGACCCCAGAAAACTGTCTAAAATTTTTGGTGAGGATCATATGGAGTTTTCTAGACTGGGAAAAAATCGATGTCACGAACTGCAGTACCGTTCTAGTCACGAAAAATCAATACGATGCTTGCTGCCCGATGCTCAACGGCTCAAACGTACGTTAACAGACGATCTGCTTGCGAAGAAGGGTGCACATATGGGATACGGTATCGAGTTATACAAATTCTTTTTACATCAAATTCCTATATGATGAAGTGAAGAATACCACCGCGTCATCGATTCCATCAGCGGTGCCCAGCTAGTCGAACTGGGTAGCTTTCAATGCTGCCGCGGCCAGCTCGTCCAGAGGCGGCGAGACGTTCTCTCGATCCCGGAACTTTTGCAGCTCACTCTGCGCTCTGACCGAGTGTCGAGCCGACGCCACCACATCTGGCTGGTCGGTTCTGAACGGAAAACTGAATCACTCAAAAAAACATTGGGGAGAAAATTATAAAATTAGAAGACGAAGCGAGTAAGAACCTACAAACGTACTTCATCAACGCCGGCTCACTACCGCGCTCACCAGTTGACGGCCGAACGTCACCAAAGTATTGTTCCATATGTCTAAATGAGAATAAATGCACTTTACTGTCCACAACACTGCAAAAAGGTGGGTGTAGTGCAGCGGTAAAGCGGTAATAGGCGCATCTTCTACTACCATGGTTAGTGATCGAATAAAATCCATCCTCAAAACCACCTCGTTACTGGAGGTTCCCCAAGATTCGGCCAAAATGGAGAGGCAGAGGTGTACCATAGAACTACAACTACAGGGTGCGACAAAAGTTCTTGCGCACAAATATTTGATTGCATAAACAATTGCTTTCAAGCAAATGGGACGAAATCATCAACACTTATCACTGCAGACAAGTTACATATATAAAAACAATTAGATTTCAAATGCCCTCCTTTTGCACGAATACACGCCTTCAGTCTTTTCGAGAAAGCTTCCACGGCGGCACGCAGGACCTCTTCGTCGATTTCCTCCCAGGCTTTCTCCAGGGCTTGTCGTAGCGACGCAATATCCTTATGGTAAGTAGCGCAGGCCTTGCTCTTCATGATAGACTGGATCGCATAGTTCATTGGATTGAGGTCTGGGCTGTGCGAAGGCCACTGTAAGGCAGATATGAAATCCGAAAAATTGTTCGCGCACCACTGCTGTACCGCTTTAGCTTAGAATTGGGAAATCCTGATTTTTGAGCTATTCTTCCGTGCTGGTTGGCTTCTCTCATGTCTGCGGCAAGAATTCTGTCACTTTGACATCGCTCAATAGTGAGGAGAGACTCGTCAGTGAAGACAATGCGCCGGTAGCGTGCCGCGTCGAAGCGCTTCAGGAGGGCTCTGCAACTTCGTACCCTTTCTGCCCTCACAGAATCTGTTAAAAGCTGCGCTTTCTGGATTTCGTAAGCACGCATCCTGAGTTTCTCTTGAACTGTTCGCCGGACGAAATGCTCGGAAACTCCTTCCTCCTGAGCTAGCTTTCTCATTGATCTTCTTGGGTTACGACGAACTTTCTCTCTAATCCTTTTGACAACCTCCGAAGCAGTAAGGGTCTTCGGCCTGCCTGATCTTGGTCTTCCTTCCATTGTCCCAGTCTCCTCCAATCGTTTCAAGTTGCTGTATACCGTCCGCTTCGAGATGCCGAGTCTTGTAGCGATTTCCGAAGCCGGTACTCCCTCGATGTGCAACTTCATCATTGCAGTGCGCAAACATTTTACATTCGTCATCTCGTACAATAGCACCTTCAAGATCGGAAAGTTGGCATATAAGAGAGCAAGGGTGTACTTATAATAATGCACGAAAACTCGGTTAATCGGGTTGGTTCGTCCTATATAAAAGTTCTAAAACAAGGGTGTGCAAGAACTTTTGTCGCACCCTGTATAACCCCCTGACAAATTAACCGAAATGAAAACCGATGGGTAACATCGTATTGTACGGGCACCTTTCCTTTCCGGCACAAAGGGATAGGGAAACGTTAAGCTTTAGGCTCAAAAATCGACGGGATATTGTGATCTCGTCGGAGGGACTAGTTCGTATTCAGAACTGAGTTTACAAAGCAATTTTCTGCAGCGATAATTCTCTCTGAAAGAGAAGGAGAAAACTTTGGGTATTCCGATTAATGATAGAATGTAGATGGAAGACTGGCCCTCTTTCGAGTAGGTGATGGGTGGGGTTTGCAGCAAATCGGTCATAGGGGGGGGGCGGTAACTTCGGCCAGGAATCGAGCTCCTTGCCTCACCCTGGAAGGCGTGTACAAAATTTTCCCAAACACAAAAATTTCTCACTTTTTTCAGATTTGTACTCCCAACCCAGGGCTATTTAGATCAAGTTGTGAAAGTAGTAGTTCTCCAGGAAGTCTTTTTTTCAAGTTTCTCTTTTCTAAAAAGACCTCACTTTCCCTTTCCTTTTTTCTAATCAGGCTTACCTCGGGATTTCACTGCCACCTCGTGCATCGAGCACATTTGCTTCTGGTTGTCCCAGACGTCTCGGATAGCACGGCAAACCTTCGGACCTGAAACTGCTCGGAAATTGGTCGAAAAATAATAAATTAATACTTAAAGGATTAAAAAAGGAAATTCGTCGCTCGCACTTCTTATAAAAATGTAGTGGAGCAGAACCGGTAAAGGTTCAGATGAATGAAAAACTCACATCGGATATACCCTCGATGTGTCCTCTCGCCCACTGTTCAGCTCTTTTCGGAAGTGATGCAGCTGATCTCTGAGTGAGGTCATCGGATGGAGGCGAACGCCTGCAGATGGTACGCTGCCGCCATACATGGTGCTGGTGGAGGTGTTCACCGACGGGGTGGCGGTCGTGGACGGTGAATGGCTCGAGTATGGCGGCGGCGCATTGGACGAGCTATTCGACGACGGTCTCTCCTGTTCTCTTGTTGTAGCTTGCCTGAAAATAAACAAATAAAAATGGTCATACAAATAAAAATCGATAAATCAATAATGGATCACAGTCTGATACAGTAAACCCACCTCGCATTAGCCGCCGCTCGCTCTTTGGCTGCAAACTTGGCTGCAACCTCGTTGGCTATCAGGTGTGGCATCTCTGTTCTCAGTGCAGGTGAGACGTCCTCTGACATCCTCCTCAGGTAAGCATCCAGGTTCGAGCGATTCGACGACCTTAAAAGGATACTGCAAAGATATAGTAGAAAATCGAAAATGATCGAGCGATCGGACTTGACGCAGCTCCCAAGCGGGGGTTCTAGGATAGAAACTCAGTGAAAGAAATAAAAGAAAAGAATTTAGGGTACCGTACCTCGACGAAACGCTAGGAGGTTCGCTTTGTTCTTCCGGTGTCGTTTCTCGTTGCAACGTAGAGGCAGTCGCATCACGAACCATGTCTATCGAGGTGGAAATGTCGTATGTGGACTCGGCCAGCGCCGAATCAGCAGAAACTCCACTGCCATTTCGCAGGCAATCTTCATCCTCGGACAATCCATCACTGGAATTGTGGTTATCAGAATTACACTGATCAAAACTAACACTCCACTCATGCTTCAGTTCCAGACTTTCACTTTCATCACTATTAACATTCATCAACTGTCTCCATGTTCTCTCGTCTTTGACACTCGGCATTTACGATGATTTCTGGCATTTACGATGAAGAAGTTCATCAACTGTATTATAAAATGTAGTTTCAAAAGGTCTCTAATGGACATCCACTACTCCATAGCCACTTAAATTGCCCTCAGGCACGAACTGATAATATTGAAAATCACCCTACGGCTTCTGCAAAACCTTTTGCTACGGAATCCTCTCGTTCTTCTACAATGTTATTGAGAGAACTCACAATCAGAAGCGAGATTGCAGAAGTTCGAGATTACTTTCCGAAATATCTGGCCCCATTGATATCATTAGCAGTGATAAAGCGGTTGTTTACCCAAGAATTTATCGTTGGTTGGCTAACCACGCTGGTTCAATTTCGATTTACCGCGATGTCATCATTAGCGTTGAATGTGTGGCTTCAGATTACCGCGACTTTCCCGAATCAGAAGTGGCGCTAAATGCGGACAACAAGCGCCAAACCGATCTCACGGAAACTCAAGCCTTGGCGTTGTTAGCAAATATTAACCCAGAAGAATAGAAGAGAGACTGAGGATGTCTTTAGGATTGATGATCGCATGAATGGGTATAGGATTGACTCGAAACTGACAGACAGAAGCATCCAAAACCTAACATTAAAATTGGAAATGATTACGAGAATCATTGCGTTTACTTTTAGTGTCTATGCACCGCCTTAAGTTCTTCCCTTACACAAATAAACTAGATTCACTTTCAGCTTTTTTTACAAAAATCGGAGAAAACTCACGAAAGGACTGGATACGAAACATTAAACTTTTCTCTTTCTATTTCGTATCGGATCGGGGGATTTCTGTAACGACCGTCGAATTAAGTGTTTGTTGGTAAATGATTATTGGTATATTAATGGCACCAAAACTGTCGGCCACATTCTCTACTCCAACAACTGATTATAATTTTATACTACTATGTCAAAATATTATAATGACGTGAAGCAAATCGGAGTAACTGTTTACTAAAAGTATTGTCTTTTACTCTCTACCCTTTTCCCAACTCGATATTATAATACTTTTACTTCTTATTTCTTAGTTTCTTTCTCAATTCCTTTGACTTCGCCTCATATTTTTTTCCTCTTCTTTATTTTTGTCCTAGTCTCAGTGCACATGTATCGATTTCCTCAATCACTATTTATTAGCAACTGGAGATTTCCGTAAATAAAAAGAGCGAACAAACAAAGGAAACGAGTTCAGACTCACACTTCATCCATATAACCCATATGGTCAGCGTCTTCGGCGATCGCGGCATATTTATCGTAGGCAGGACCGGGCAGATCAGCCGGGAACACCTCGCCCACGTGTACTATCAGATTCCTCACCAGTTCGTTCACGAAATTGTGATAGAACACCTTAAAACGAGATTCTGATATGACCCTACCCGTCACATACGATAATTTGAAGAATAACTATAGAAAGGAAAATAACGAAATAGGGTTTATTCGGGGTTTATGATCTAGCAGGAATTATTAGTATTAGGCTGTCGCAAAATTAATTTCGGAAATGGACCGCTCAGTTCAAACTGCAATAACTCAGCTCAAACGCAATTTTATGAATCAAACCAAAAACTGTCAGCATGTACACACCTCTGCCAGCAAAGCGATAATAGATCCAAACCTTCAGAGAAGAAAATAGGATCACGGGAATTAACGAAAGCAAGAAAGGCATTTTCAACATCGGTCAAATCAGCAATTTTTTTCTGACGTAAATAAGAATCAAATACTTGAAAAAGGTGATAGTCCATTGGCGAAGGGTCAGTAGAATAAGGAGGACGAAACAGAACTTCAGTGCCTAACTGGGTCAATTTTTGTGGGGTGATCTTCGCGGTGTGTGCACTTGCGTTGTCCTGCAATAGGATCGCACCACCTTTGCTCGCTAGTGCCGGCCACATTTTTTGCAATTTCGGGTACATTTCATCTAAATCACAACAGTATGACTCTGCTGTAACTGAACCACCAGGTGGCATAAAGCTATGATGGACGAGTCCTTCACTAAACCACCACAAAGTAAGCATAACCTTTTTAGGATGAAGTTTCGGTTTAGGAAAAAATTTTGGCTTGGCACTCTCATCAATTCAAGCAAATCCCGTTTACTATTATTGTAAAGAACCTATTATTCGTCTATAACTATAATACGGTTGACAAACGATTCATTTTTATAACGAATTAGGAGATTCAAATAGATGCCGAAACGTGTAAGACGCTGCTCATCGACTGTTTCATAAGGAATCCATTTTGACATCTTCTTCACTTTGCGGATTAGTTCCAACTGTCTTGCAACTGTGGATTATATACACACAGGTCTTCTGCTAGCTCAGGAGTATTGGTCTCTGGATTTGCTTTAACGGCTGTCCTAAAACCTCTTCATTAAGAGACCACCTCCGACCACGACCAGCTTTTCCTTCGAGATCAAAATCGCCAGAAGCATATTTTGTAAACCAAAGCTACACTGTCCGTACGCAAGGACAATCCATCCCAAAAGCCCTGCTAAGGTTACGAGCTACGTCTGTCGCGGGATGTCGCAATTTAAAATCATAAAGCATGAGCACTCGAAAGTCGCGTCGATTCATGTTCGAATGAAGCCCTGGAAAAAATCGGCTGCACAAACTAGAGAGACAGTAATGTATGCCTTTGATAGAGCGGATAATCTTCTACGTGACAGTATGCTTCGATGTCCGTAAGACGAGATAATACGGCGTAAAAAAGTTTTCTTCTGAACACACTCAGAAAACGAAATTAATTTTGCGACAGCCTAATATGACGAGGATTCGGATACTCGTGATGACGCACAAACTCTGATTCGCTAACAGACAGTGTGTTTATATATACAAGGGTTATTCGGGGTTTACACGCAGTTACCAGTTGGGCTCTCTGCCGAGCAAGGTTGGTTAGATCCAGTTGTTCTTCTAACCAAACTTAGAAGACTCCCCCTCCCGTTTACTTTAGCACTTAATTGTGGTCTCTGGGTTAATTTCTTGTTGGGAATGGGATGCAGCATGGAGTCTTTTTATTCTTGTTAAAATAAAATGGAATAAGGTAAAAATGTTGTTGATCACAGCAAGATTGCCCAAGATGTATTCTACCCATCTGATCCACTAGTTGTTCCGATAAATTAAAAAAACATTCTCTAAAAACCTTCAGAACTGACCTGGTCTTTTCCCTCAGGAATCGGCAGCAACGTCGGACCGAAACAAATGGCCATGTTATGCGGTTCCATCATGTTTTCGTCGGCGAATTCGCAGAGATGTGAAAGAAAGGAGAACAAAAAGCGCAACAGCAAAATGTGGGACACCGGCAGTTTCTCGACAAGCTGTTTTGCCTGAAAATCAGAGATATAAAAGGAATAAATCACTCTAAATGTCAGGAGAACTCACCTTTCGAACAAATTCCTGTGGGGAATCGGCCTTAGCACAGTCGGTGAACTGATCGAAAAGGAAGATGGGGAAAAGGGGTTCGCGAAGCTCTCTCAGATATAATTTCAGGACACCGGCGACTGAGTTCGATTCGCTGCCGTCGGTTAGGTCGGCGAAGGCGTCGTCTCCTAAAACACACATAGAAAATATAAAAAGAAAACAAAAAAGATTGTAAACAGAGGTCAAACCTTTTTCATAGGCGTCCTTGAACCGATTGATCTCCGACTGTGAACCGCTAACCCGGAACAGACCCTGATTTCTCAGGGAATATCGGGAAAGATAGGTGATCGCCGACACGACCACCAGTGGAATCGCCTCGCCGGTGGCATCCACATACTCGTCCAAACTTCCTCCTAAGAAAAAAATTCATCAGTATATATATATATATATATATATATATATATATATATATATATATATATATATATATATATATATATATATATATAGTATATCTAGTTTTAGTGAATAAAGCAAGAAACTAACCAAAAAGCTTCGGTCTGGGTTTCGTCTCGTCCACACCGGCGGCTCCAATTCGTTTCGGGCGACGTCGAGTGCGTTCTTCTGTGGCAACAGCGGTGCTGTTCACGGCCACACCGGCGGCTCGTTGGAGAGCTTCTCCTATGGCTCGGCTTCTTGCCTCGAGGCGTTCGATCAGGTTACCGTTCAGCAGGAAGTACTCGAATTTCTGAAGTATTAACAAATATTATAAGTGAGGAAGTCATTTAACCGCAATTTTCTCAGAGTGACGATGGATATAGACTTCAGGCCCGAATTCATGAACGGTATAAAGGTAAAGCGATCGCCGTTGATCGGTACCCCAAGGACGTGCCGCGCATTCAAGTCTGGAGCCAGTTTGCTTGACCCCGGAGGGATGGAAGGCTTGGTTAACCCGGGCGAAAACCGATCGCTTGACCATGTGGGTGTCAGTAGAGCCTCATACTGAGATACCGCGCGTGCAGAGGAATACTTCGGGGTTTATACTAGGTAAGCCGTCCATGAATTTGGGCCCAGCTCAGATATAAACAAAGGACCACACTTTGCTTTTATCATAGAACTTTAACCGGTTACAGTACATATGTGTGGTAGAAGTGTTAGCTTTCTAGACAAACCTACAATTCGCAAAAAAATGGCGGTCAACACGGATTCGAACCCGCGTTTTAGGCGTTCCAAAACGCTGAACAAGAGCTCACTTGCGCCCCCTCTCCCCAGTATGTCCAACCAGGGGTCCGCGTGGTACAGTGGTGAGAGGCGCTGCTGTCACCCGTACGGTCGAGCGATCGATCCCGGCCCGGGCTAACCAAGCCTTCCATCACTTCGGGGTCGGGTGAATTGGTACCAGACTTGTATGGGAAGGTAAAGACACTGACTCGGTACAGCGGTTCGGTTGTCAGGGGCGAAATTTCCCAAGTTCCCTTATTGAAGTTTCAACCTTTGTCTCCTTCCCAATTTCACCTCGCGTCCATTATCTGACTGCATGTCCAACCATTTACATAGACCTACACTCCGAATAAAGGGGTCCGCGTGGTACAGTGGTAAGAGGCGCTGCTGTCACCCGTACGGTCGAGCGATCGATCCCGGCCCGGGCTAACAAAGCCTTCCATCACTTCGGGGTCGGGTGAATTGGTACCAGACTTGTCTGGAAAGGTAAAGACACTGACTTGGTACAGCGGCTGGCCCCCGCAGGTCATTGTATAGGCCAAATACGCATTCACTATGCCTCTACGACTTGAATGAAACACGAATGCGGCGACGCGTCCTCAGGGGACTGATCAATGCCGGCACATTTACCTTTACCATTTACACTCCGAATCCCAATGTCAAGATGAACCCCTTGATGCATGGCTGACTATAGCTGAATCCGATCTCTCCGATACCGATCTGCCATTCATTCGACGAAGATATGACATATGGCATAGTACCGAGGATTTTTATTGACGTATTTCTTCGAAAAGAAACCGATGGGTCGCATTAATGACTATAGTCAACTAATAATCTCATCATATTCGATATGACAGCCGGTGTGTAACGGTTGAAGCTCAAAAAAGCGACCGCATTGGTCAGCTGTACGATCGAATGAACGGAATATTTTTCAGAACAGAGGAAAAACAGCTAGAAACCCGCCTTTAAGTAGTACTGGTAGGTGACGAGTATGTCTTGACGCCATTTTCCGGGTTCTTCCTTCTCTTTGAAGTCGTTGTTGTACATCTGCAGCAGTTGACGATCCGATGCTTCCAAGCTCTTCCATACCTTAAAACATGTTCATATCAACCAGAAACAATGCAAATCAAAAAGAAGAAGACTTTAGAAAAATTCAAAAAATTCAGAACTCACTTCGTCGCTCTCAAACCGAAGACCTTCCAGTCGTTTCTCGATCTGTTTTTGGCGTTGAGCCAACTCTACGGCGATGCCCTTCTCAGCCGACACCGTGCTCACACAGTCACCCAGTTGTGGTCTGAACAGAATTTATCAATGGTGCCAAGATGATCGCAAAAATCGAGGCTCGGGAGGGATTCGAACTCGCGTCTCGAGCTCCTAGCACCACATCTACTTCTGATATTCCCAGTAATAACCCATCGAAAAACCTACAGCTTCAGGGTTCTAACGATGCTCAAAGTAAGAGAAATTAGAGGAAAAGGAAAAATTCAACGAAACAACAACAAATCCAATCGATACCTAAACTCAAACTGCTTCGGCAGCATGAACGTGGCATGATGGGCTTCGAAGAATCGCTGCTTATCGGCTTTAGCGTCGATGGCTGATCGAAGCGTCCCCAGCTCGGCCAAACCGTCCATTTCTCGTTGTGTCAGACGTTTACGCACTTCGATCACCTGGCCTGAAACTCAACAACGTCCTTTCAAACTACATTTTGAATTCACAAGATGGATCTGACTGTGCTCCATCGTCTAAATGAATTTCTTGGTAAAACATATGACTAAACTTCGAAAAGGAGTACGTTGTAAGGAAAATTCTTTCCATTTCCGAGTCGCTCTGATGTAATCGAACGGCTAATTCGATAAACACAGCTAGATTAGTATACTGATTTTAAGGGAGCGAAATGCAGTGGTAAGGGGCGCTATCGACACCAGCACGGTCGAGCGATCGATCCCAACCCGGGCTAGCCAAGCCTTTCATACCTCCAGGGTCTGGCAAGTTTGTACCAGTCTAGGAAGGTCAAGACATTGACTTGGTATAGTGGCTGGCCCCACAAGTCATTGTATAGACCAAATGCGCATTCTTCATGCCTTGTAACGGAACACGAACGCATGGCGCGTCCTTAGGAGACTGATGAACACCGGCACCTTTACCCTTACCTTCGCCTTTATAAAGTTTTGAAAGGCCAGAACTTTCTCTACCACCTAATAAGAGTTGATAGTCAGAAATTCCCCATTTAGAAGGAACGCTTAGCTGTTCTATGATATGCAGTTAAGCAAGCGTAGAAACAAAGTGACTAGCGTTGGTAAGTTTGTCTTCTAGGGTCTATCTTCCAAACAAGTCTGGTACCAATATACCCAAACCCGGAAAGATAGAGGGCTCACTTAGCTCGTGCGAGGACCGATCACTCGACCCTGCGGGTGGTAGTAACACCTCTTACCACTGCTTTCCAACGTTTCGTAAAAAGTACAATAAAAAAACGAAAAGCCAGTATGCCGCTCCCCAGCCTTCGGAATTTCAACAACACAACTGGTCTATGTGATATTCAGAAAGATTTTGAAAAAAAAATAAAATGACGGAGAACCATCGCTAAAACCCACCTAACAGAGCTCGGGTCCAGTAGTCCATACCGAGATCCATGCAATCGATCAAATAGCTTAGATCTTGCGCGAAAAATCTGAAAAGAGTGTCTTTACAAAACTCCACACAAATTATTCCAGGACAAAGCAGCAAACATTTCCATTTCCGAACCCTGAAACCAAGATCCACAACAACTTCAAGAAAAAGGAAAAGTTGGTTAGAAGAAAGCTAGTAGAAAATATCAGAAACTAAAAAAAGCTGTTTTCCCTTCAATCTTTCTTCTCACAATTCTTCCGACGAAGATATAAATTTCGCATGATTACAACGCTGCTGTATCGTGGATGCTTTTTGTTATGCTCAACAATAAAAACAACAAAAATCTAACCATCAAAAAATGTGCGAAAATAAAAGAATCGAATTGAAAAATACCTGTGTAACGCTGCGTTGGCTGCGCGAACACACATGAGGTACTCATTGCGTCCTTTTGTACATTTCGAATGAACGAGATTATATTTGTCTTCTCTCTGAAATCAAAAGATCGATAATCAAAATTGGAATACACATGACGTGAAGCGAGTATACCGTAGAGGAAAATTTTTGAAAAAAATCACGAAACTGGAAAGTCAAAAAAGCTCACCTTCTTTAGATATTTGCATAAATTTCTATATTTTCGAGTGCCTTCGGCTTTTTCCGGATTCGCTTCCTCGTACCGGCGTTTCTCCTCCTCGGCTATTCGGAGCTTTCGCTCCACCCCAATCATTTCCGTGTAACAAAGCTGGAAAGTTTGAAAATCAAAAATTTAAGAACAAACTACCAAAAGAAATTTCAAAGTCGAACTTTCGGCATTTGAAAATTTTGCTATTTCTTCGCATTTTGGAAGGCTGCAAAATAAATATACCAACGAATTCGCTTACCTGATACGTTTTCATGGCAGTGTGCAATTCGGTGAGCACTCGGTTCAACTCGCTATGCGATAAGGCACCAATTTCACGGCACTAGAACATTAAATTATTATTCATATAAATATTATATATTACTATATCATACGAAATATTGCAAGTTTTTTTGTCAAACTACTCGAGTAGCACAAGATAAAAGTTACAAGAGCATTTGTTTTGGATTCTTCTACCTTCTTACATGCCTAAAGCGATGCTAAATGCTAGTTTGAAAGAAATCAGAAAGAAAAAAACTAGAAAGAAAATAAAAAAAACCCAAAGACACCCACTCGTTTGCTGATCTTGCTCAGGTCTTCACATCTGGAACTGATGCTGGCACTTACGTGCTTACTGTACAACTCGGCAAGACACTAAAACGAGACGGCTTGAAAAAAGGAAAATATCGAAAACTTTTAAAAGTATACGGATTTGACATCTATCATCATATAAGGACAACTTTACCCTGTACGAATTCACCACAGGCTCCTATTCATGTGCGGAAATAGGAGCTTGTTTTGCTCCGCGCGAAATACACCCGGTGCATACCGTTTGCTCCGCGTTCATGAATGGTATGCATGCCTGTCGGGATTTATTCACCGAAGCGTAGAGAGAATATCGATAACGAATCTGGGCCCAGGAAAGGATATCTACCTCTCATGCCCTCAAGAACCCAAAAGGACACAGAAGGGAAATTCTAATTTTCTTGTGCCCCAAAGGCATACATAGCTACTGCGAAAAATGCAAAATATGAACAATACAATCATCTGATTAGCTTGCGATCCACTAACTACAAAAATAAGTCGTCACCTGTCTCTGTTGAGCTTCGCTTTTTGTGTCGTCAACTAGCTGTTGCCACGCTGAGCAGGCCGCGTGCTGCGTCCAACTGTCACGCCTGAAACTCGTGGCTTTTCTAAAAAGTTCGAGAAAGAAAATACTCATACTTTGCATACAATATTTTAGAAAAACCAACATCATTTCAGCATCGACATTCAAAAAGAGAACAGAAAATATTTGAACACCGCCAAACCAAGGAAGGGTACACTACCGACACTCGAGAAATCGACACCGTCGGCGCCAACCAAGCCCTCCATCCCCTTGTGGCCGGTCAAATTGATACTACACTTGTCTAGGAAGGTAAAAGCACTGACTTTTTTAGAGCGACTGGGTCCCGCAAGTCATTGTAAAGGCTAAATACGCATTCACCAAGCCTCTACGATTCCGAATTGAACACGAGTGCGGCAGCGCCTTAGGGGACTGATTAACGCTGATAACTTTCTCTTTGCCAATAAACCTATGCGTACACAATCCTCAAGAGGGGCTTTCCTACTCCACGACAACTCGCTACTTTCTTACCCAAGGAGAACTCGCTACTCTCTTATCCAAGGAGAATTCCCTACTCTCCTATCCAGGTTAAAATACCCAAGTTTAAGGTATATATACAGGCATATAAGGTCTACATCAGGCCCATGCTTGAATACGGAACCTCTGTATTTAATCTATGTAAGAAAAAGATCGTACAACAATTAGAAAAGGTCCAAAAGAGCTTCACAAGGAAATTGATGATAAGGCAAATGGGATACAACTATGACATGATACCGAATAGTGAAGAAAGAAATCTCAACTTTGGTCTCAGAACTTTGGAGCATAGAAGAAAAAGGAATGATGTGATTTTGTTCCATAAAATCATTCACGGAACATGCGGTATCGAGCCATCAGACCTGCTGGTTTTGAGAACAACTAACACAAGAAGTGGCTGCACGAGTTATGACCCGGGATGGGCGAGGATTAACGGTAGACGAAATTTCTTCACGTTCAGAGCTTATACAGCATATGGAATTCTTAAGAAAAAAGGCACAGTTCCCACTCAATTATCAGCTTTCAAGAAATTTCTGCTAAAAAATCTAAGTTAGTAAAGTTCCTGGTCTTAGATGTCCTCCTGTCGATCATCTTATTTGTGTCATTGGTGTTTTCATTTAGCTATCGTTTGTTTTGCACTTGTTGTTATGTTTTTCCTCGGAGAATTTGATGTGTATCTCACACGAGCATGCTTGTGTAATAAATAATAATAATATTACATTTATTGGATGTTATTGTGGTATAGTCCAATTTCAGGTTAATTCTTGGAATTCTATTAGAGCCATCCCTACCTTACTGATGAGTCACGGGGACGGCTCATATTTCTTTGAAATTGTACATCTAAGGTTTTGGGTCGAAACGAACTGTTTCGGATGAGTTATTTCTTTATTTTCACTTAATTGTCCTTATTTTTTTTCACTTAATTGTCCTTTATTTTCACTTAATTGTTTCAATGATTCGCTCGAGAAATCCGTACTTTAATTCTATGAATGAATGAAAGATCAATGTTCCTATTTCTTCATTCTTCTTTGTGGAAATCGTCCAAGTTCGGGGCTTTTTTTAACCCATTGACGACCGCGCGCTCCCTGCGTGTTTTGCGTGGAGTACTACCCGCACGTGAAGGGATGATAGTGTTGCTAATTGTTTCCAAAATTGTTTCCAAAATTATCATAAGAAGAGAGCATAATTTTCTGTGTATACTGTTGATTTTAAAACTTCCTTATGTAATCATTAGAAATAAACGAAAGCCGGCAGGACACACGGTCCACCGCGGACCAAAAGGTGTGTCTCACCGGCGGGACACACGGTCGTCAATGGGTTAAATTTAAGCACATTTCCACTACGAAACTCCCAGCGTTTCCAGGCCATTTTGAAGTGCTCCAGTCGACCGGCCGCTGTGCAACACCTGCGTTCCAGACATCAACCGACGGATGGCCATGGTCGGCGCGTTCGCTTCGTTTTTTTTTCGCGGAAACTGAACGAACTCAGCTGCTGTCAATCAAACAGCACGGCAATCAGGCGCCGCGCGTACTGCACTACGTGTGTGTGTGTGGTGCGAAACCATAGTATTATTCCAGGCAGCTCGTTCGAATAATGATCAGAGCTGAGTGCCCTTGATGAAAAACGGCCGAAAAAAAAGAGAAACAAAGAAATAGAGACCTCATATAATAATGTAGGCTCCTTATACCCTCCACCAACATCAGGCCCAATGCTGCTGCAGCAGAGTCACGCATAAGAACAAATTCCTTCGTTTGCACGGATTCCAGCCCTATTCCGAGTTCGAAACGAAACACCCTCTATCTTCCCCTGCTATATTTCATGAGATTACCGGTAATAATTTTAAATAAAAGCTGATTTTTATTCAAAGTGAAAAATTCAGATGAGAGCAGAACAGTCTTCGAGAACCATTGTCTAGCCTTTGTACAGATAGCCTTCTACCTTTTCTCGTCATTTGAGTTCCTATGCGAATCGTCATACTGGTGCTACACCCAGCTCTCACTTTAGGCAACGAAGCTCTATCGTTTATCACCAAAAAAGTTGAAATTGAAAAAGGGACCCTTGCGAGTCACCGGACATGCGATGTCGCCTGAAAATTTACCAACCATGTTGGGGTTCGACTTCTCCAGGCGGTTTCCATTGTCCAGTTACATTTTCCCTGTGGAGAGTAGCGAAAATGTAACGACACCTGTAAATTGCCCACCGGTTGGACTAATTTCCCTTTAGAAGCAATTTGTCGAAAATTATTGTCGCAAGATCGGAAATCTCTCGAATCTACGAACTTTTGCCAATTTCTCGGAAGAGTTCGAGGTGACCGTCCCCTCAAAAAAAGTGCACAGAATCTACCCGTTCGATATCGATCAAACTTCGAGCAGTTCGTAGGATTATCATAAATGGATTGGTCCCTATCAGAAATTGCACATCTCGATCGCATTTCTGACAGTCCTCTTTCACCCGTTTCGTTCACTAGTGAGAGCCAAAACAGTTATTCTTCTCAATATTTCACCTAAGGGAAAAGGATGAAAGATATAGATAAGGGGTAGAAGGTGAGCGATGATCAATCTCCTGAGGACGGTAATTAACCCGAGTGGGATAGATCGCTTGACCATGCGTGTGTCAGCAGCGCCTCTAACCCCTGGATCTAGTAAATACCCTTACCAATCAGGGCAACCCCTCGATCTGCAGTTTGAGACATCGATCGGGTGGATTGCGAGCCCATTTTCCAAGAGACAATTACCACCTATCTAGTACCCCGCGATATTGGAAAAAAGGACATTCGGGAAAATTCCGCATCACTTGACACAAATCACTTCCAAGGCGAAAATCGCGCCGAGTGGCGGAAATTGTTCCACCCCATGAGCATTTCGTGTTGAATTTCAGCTGTCTTCAGCTTTCTCTCCTCTACTTCAGAGAAATGCAACTGAGTAAAGAAGCGTCGCCCCGAAAAGTAGAACCTAAACCAGGAAATGGGAAATATCATGTTGACACCACATGTCCAGTGACAGGCTAGGATCCGCTTCAAAGAAAAATTCCAACGACCAGAACCGAAATTAGCTATCGCAGCACTTCTGAATTTCGCATAGGACCCCAAATGTAACTAAGTAGAAGGCTATCTGTTCCTAGTGATAGTTGATGTTTCTCGAAGCTTTTTGCTCCATCTCAATCTGTCGCTTTTAATACAAATATATTACTGTAGAAGGTATAATAATAACCAACATAGGTAATTTGAAGAGAAGCCATGATCCTCATTATTCTCCTTCCCTTCCTTCCATTCAATCTACAGCTCATGTAATATACCATTTTCACTGCATACCCTTGAAAATTCATCGTTATGCGGGCAAAAAGGGAGCGCGTGGTACAGTGGTAAGAAGCGCTACGGCCCCGCACGGTCGAGCGATCGTTCCCGGCCCAGACAAACCAAGCCTTCCAATTCTCCGGGAGCGGGTAAATTGATACCACATTGGTGGGAAGTTAAAGACACTAACGTGTTATAGCGGCTAACTCCCGCTAGATAGGCCAAATACGCCTTCACCACATCTCTGCGATTCTGAGTGGAATATGAACGCATGGAGCGTCCTTGGGGAACTGATCAACGCCAACACCTTTATCTTTACCTAAAGCTTGTTGTGAGTGCAGCCAATGAAAAAATTCCTGAAGCCGTATTTTCCCACAGGAACATGTTCAAGTTGATATCGTGAAGTGAGGGCTTAAAAACGCACGTTTTTTGAATAATTTGATGACTTTGAAGAGTTCGTGTAAGAGCGAACGTATACCGTTTCTACTGGCGCACCCGCGCCCACAAGCATCGAAAACTTTTTCGAAAATAAAAAGTTTGCGATTTGTAGACCCCTCTGTCACAATTGTAAAGCACTCAAACCTCCGATGCCATTAGAGCGGCCATTTGGTGTGCAACTTCACTGACCTCAAAACTACCGCTCACCGATGACAAAGTAGCTCGCTCGAAAACTGCGCCACCATAACCGCGCTCAAATCGCTGAATCACGTCATTATGAATCCGGTTGGGTATATCGTTAGGTTAATTGCTGGGTTAGTAGGCATTACACCACCCTGTCCGTTTGTTGTTTCGGATTTTTTAAAGCCTCAACGAAAAAAATGTTTGGGTAAACGACCTATTTCGGGATTTCACAAGTATCGATTGATGAGCACGCGAATTTTTTTTTAGTTCTACCGACCTTACCCGAAAATAATAAAATTCCAAATTTCACGAAATATTGGAAAACCACGTCGCGATTCACGAACCTATTCTTTTCAGCTTTATGACGCTGCATGATCCCTTTTGCCAGCTTCTCCAGCTGCCGCGAATATTCTGCCTCGGCTTCGCCGCGCTTTCGAAAGAAGTCATCAACCTCCTGCAAGCGATGAGTTACAGTAACCAACAAGAAACACAGGAAATGCATAGGAAACGGCACTAAATTCGCAAAAAAACTTACATAGCTATTAACGATTCAGAGAAGCGAATATGATCTCATTAACCTGCCTCCAAAAGTCCAAAACTTACTTTAAAAATTAGTCGACGTAATCAATAACTACAACAGTTTCTATAAATCTCAGAAGTATAACTACTTTGTAATGGTGATCATTAACAAGCCGTTTTACTTCCTGCACCATTTCACCCGAAATATGGTTATGGTTATTACGCAGGTACTGCTTTCTCCTCTATGTTACTTATTAATTTCTGAAGATGAGGAAAAGTTCAAATTGATAACAACGTATCACTGATTGCTGTACAACTGCGATCAATCGATATGTTTCAATGAGCTTTTCAGATGCTCAATAGCAGCTATATAGAACCAACACGACACCGATGCTACGGCTGATCACGTTATCGTTGTTATCGGAACGTTTTTATGTTCGAATAACGATCAGAGCCCCCAGGCTCCCTAACAGAGACCTTTAGAGATTTGCGAAACAAAATTCAAGCTTCGAAGAAAAAAGCCCCAAAAGCGACCTTCTCGTGTGAAGGGGGCTATAGTTCACCAGGATCCAACGTCATTGTCCTACGAAAAACAGAGCAACGACGTGAGAAACAACACAAATCGTCTGGATCAATTACGTCTTCTGACGTCGGCTCTAACGATCTGAGCCTCTCCACCACTGATCCTCACCAACAGGCAGATGACGCATGTATGACAAAATTTAAAGATACTCCTCTTCCAGTTCAATCTTTGCAAAACTTGAAGATCAGCAGATCGAAAATCAATCACTTCTTGCCCTTCAAACAAAATTTGCACCATTTTCCAATAAATTTCACTCTCATTTTTCTCCTGTGAAGTTGGTACTTCTTTTGACGACTGGGTAGACAAGACGCGAGCAGCAGCTCTAGATAAGATAGGACATCCACACCACGAATATGCTCCGGGGCAGTTTTTTAATGGAGATACTAACTTTTCCAACCGTGAAGAGCGGTATAAAAACTCAAAATCCAGAATCAAGAGATCGTTACTAACTCAGCAAAATGTAAAGGTAAAGGGATCGGCGTTGATCTGTCCCCCAACGAAGCGACACGTACTCGTCCTCAGCCAAAATTGTAGAGGCATGGTGAAAGCGCATTTGGTCTAAACAATGACTTGCGGGGGTCAGCCGCTGAACCAAGTCAGTATTCTATCTTCCCAAACTAGTCAGGTACCAATATAACAGATCCGAAGAATGGAAGTGTAGCTCAGGAGGGTAGCGATCGCTCGACCGTGAGGGTGTCAGCGGCGCCAGTTACCAGTGTACCACGCGCGTCCCTAGATTGAGAGTCATGTAAGCCCATCGGAACCTCATATACCGCTACCACTCCCTCTAATCGGTCGGCTCTCAACCATAGATCATTCCGACCGCCGTAGGAACCCAAACATCGTCGGCTCTCTGATTAAGAAGAAGCAATCCGACGAAGCCCTCTGGTGCGGACGGCTAACCAGCGACTCACACCGCCTCATTAGCTTGGATGGGCAGCAAAACTGGTATTAAAAGCGGTTTCCAGCCGGAACGTGGAGGGATAATGACTTCGTGGCCGGATCGATTCGAAACACTGTCGATGATTGATTGATTTGATCCGATGTCAAACTGTCCCAGCCGCTTGGGGACCTCATTAAAACGCACTTTGATGTTGATTAGAATCTGAACACCACACCAACCGATTCATCTAAAATACTCGCACAACCGATGAAGGACAGATGGCTGCCTAGGTGGTCTGATCGATGGGACTCGATTATTTGCAAAAAAAAGTGTACCCCGCCAGGGAATACCCGTGATGGAACGAATTAAGGTACTCTATAAAACAATCCTAGAGAAAAATGAGCAATGTTTTACGAAAAAAAAACGTCCAAATCCCGCCAACTGCTCCCTCCTTCTCCTTAACATAATATTATCTCTGATTAGGTACCACAGATTTTCGATTATCAATTCTTTATATTTGGAATTAGTCCTCAACAGGAACCGTTGCGCTTGCGATCCATTAAACTATTGCTCAAAACGAGAATTCCTACGTAAAATCACTGATAACAGCAACGGATAGGGCGATCTTTTTCGGGAGACTTGCTAAGAAACGAAAACCTGCGTGGTTTTTCTTCTGGGGAAGAAAAACAACGATAAAAACGGGGTGGGAAGAAAAGCAAGAGACGATCGAGAACACTGTCACAGCACCAGAAAAACCCCAACTGTTGTAAAAACAAAACAAATGATAAAGCGATTCTCCTGGAAAAAATCACCCAATCCGTCGTTGTTATCACTGAATGCACCTCTCGATTCATAATAAAGGAAATGAAGCAATTCGAAGTGTAATCAAAAACGAGAAAAACGTTTAAAAAAGCATACCTGAAGAACGGCAATCTGCGTCTCGGTACGTTCGCCTATACATCGAATCTGCTCGTTCAGCTGAGAACGAATCTCTGAAATGATTCATCATATTGATAATTTGTCTTTACCACGTTTTTCTTTCGCCATTTGGTTTTTCTCTGACGTGCGTCTCAAATTCACGAAAATAGATGAAATACAATAAACCATATGAATTTTCTAGAACTTTCCTGAATGCAAAAAACAAACGTTAAAACTGCTCCTTCTAATGTTAAAATACATATCTTGACAAAAAAGGGTTATCTCTTACAAGTGGTAAAACAAATCTGTTTGTTTCTTTCAATATTTCGCTACAGCAATTGAGTCGACCTTCAAACAAATTGTGAAGTAGCCTTGAAAGTGCTGCTACTTTTTGATAAGGTAAAAGATTGTTATCAACAATCCTAGGTGAGAGAAGGCAAAGGGAAAATGGATACAATTATACCAGTCGAACCCATCCAAGATCCAAGGGGACAATAATACCCATTGAAGCTACCCAGAATTTACATAAACTTGTATTTCGCAATACTTTTAAAATCGCTTTCAGCTTAACTACTAAGGAGAGCCGTCGGTTCAGTGGTGTAATGCTCTACCACGAAGTGCGTCGGATAGGCCCGATATGTGGGTCCGAATCACGTCTGAGCCGCTTTTACGACCATCAAAGCATCGTCATTATGACATCTACATAAAGTGCTTTTCCTTTACAAATGAGCAACTGTCACTTAGAAGCGGCCAGCAGCGACGTGCCAAAAATATCACTTAGACAGCGATCGCTCTTCTCTGAGGAAAAACCATACAGACACACCTACAAAAAGTTCGGCGATTTGTCTTCTATTACGTAAACTTCCGCAAGACTAATGACCGACACCACCACCTGCACCACATGTTTCACATGCCGGAAAAGATTTTTGCAGCGACGAATCGCGCAATAGACCACGCATATAGAAATGATTCTTACATATAAAAAATAAATGAATCAAAAAACTCCTGCACAGTCTTCACGATACCGACAAACACCTCACTAGTCAGGGATTTGTCCATTTTCTATCTCACGACCCTCAATCCATGATGAATCAGGTTAATAATAAAACGACAGTTCCAGATCCTACTTTTGGGCTGATCTTTTCACCTTTTCACCTGTGTGGCGGTATCTGAACTTCTGGCACCTCGGTTTGAAGTTATGATCTTCCAGAAATCATGACATCAAGCCGAGTTTCCAGAAGTTCACTGGCCTCCCTCTCCAACACCAATTTTTTAATACGATCCCATGAGGCCATCATATTATTATTTTATTTAGTATTTTCAATTCGCATCATTATTACTGGCATTATTATTATTCATGTTCAGCAGTCATTTTAGTCAGAAACCTTTTAATTTCATTCACCTTTTAAATCAATTTACTATACACTAAGTTAAAGGCCTGCGTAGCCAACCAAGCCTTCCATCCCAGTGAGGACGGGTAAATTGGTACCATACTCGTCTACGAAGGTAAAGACCCTGACTTGGTATAGCGGCTAGCACACGCAAGCAACGTTCGCATTCACCATGCCTCTACGATCTCGAGTAGAAGACGAGTGCACGGCGTGTCCAGAGGGAGTGATCAACGCCGAGACATATACCTGCACCTTTACCTATTCCTATCCATGTCCGGTGAACATTCGAAACCTTTTGATGTCGCCATACACCTGAGTTCAGTCAGAGAGAACAAAAAGCACCACATCTGAGGAGCAAGTCTGCGGCGACAACTGCTTATACCTTTTGCAAAGGGCTAGCTGGCTATCACATGGCAGATAATGTCTCATTTGCTCGCCAGCGGCTTCCCGCACGGCACACCTGACCCCCTCAGGGCTACACACTCTCCGATCCGCCATCGCACAACACCGAACAGGCGGCAGGCGGTTGGTCAGCGGCACCAACGGCTATTAACTCGGGCGTCCGATCGAATTCACGACGATCAGTCATTCGAATCGGCTCTCGCCGCTACACTCCCGAGAGGACATTTGCGCATAGTAATCGTTTGTTTGTACATCGTTCAGCCTGGGCGGCTCTAGAATGCCAGATATACCCTGAACTAGCAAAAAGACATGGAAGAATAATGATAATTGCTCAAAACACTACTAGAGTAAGAAATCTAAGAAGTCAAAAATCTACGGAATTTGATAAAATCAGAACACTCGTTTGCTACGTCACCCGCATTCCATCTTCTCACTTGTTGTTCCGTTTGTTTTTTGGTATATAGGAAAAATTCTAAAATCTATCCCAATTTAGCCCTCGGAAAATCCCACGGAAATTTCGTAACCAGGAATTTTGCAGCATTTCGAACGTAGGCCATTTGTAGGTCGACGTCCGAAGCAGATTTCACGCAGTGCTCCTGACGCCTTGTCCACCTGACAGATAAAAGGCAGCCGCCTGATCATGACCGCTTTTTCGTTAGAAATTGGAACAAAAACACTCTGCTATCTCGTTCGTCGTAAGGTGGTTCATGCAGATGTTGAGGAATGCAACGCAAAATTGCAGCCAAAATCGGCCCGAGTAGATGAAAGGTGGAAAAAGTAATCTGAAATCAACCAAGAAATAAAGATCTTCGATCCATAGTACACTAACGGGTTGAAAGGACTTATGAGGATTATATATTGAACAGTAGAATATTAATTGTGGCAAAATACTGATTATATTAGGACATTTCGGTTAATGCGCTAGTATGCTAGCCCAGAAACTGTAGCTTTGAGGTCGTTGAGAGGTGAAAACTATTTTCGATCACCATCTGTTCCTCCCTTCAGCGCTAGACTTCTGACAGAACCACCACGAACACTCTCTACCACCACTTAAGACGGTAGGTGATTCAGTGGTAAGAGGCGTCACTGACACCTACGCAGTCGAGTGATCGACCCTCGAACGGGCTAACCAAAGCCCCCCTTTCCTAAGGGGCCACGTAAATCGGTACCCGGTTGACCTCTACCGTTCAAATCAAATGGTGGTTTGGCTGATTGATCTGATCTGCAAGGTGCTATGGCGCCGTCCCAGTAAATTGGGTCAGATAGTGATTTCTAGTAGAAAAAAGTAAACAGTGACTGCTGAACCAAACGAAAATCGCCAAAGGTCAATCGACGCCAAAAAATCGAAGGTCATCACGAAGAAGAAAGAAGGAACACATAGAAGTCGCCATTTATTCGGAATAATTTTGTTACTTTGGAATCTGAGTGGATGGAGAAAAATTCAAGGAAAAAAACGGGCAAGGCTTGAAAATTTGCCTGAAGCTTTGACCCTAATGAGGTTCTAGGTAGGGATATTTCACACGAAGGTTCTCTGCCTGCTATACTCCTAGAAAACCGAAAAGAAGAGAAGTAAAGGCAGTGATCGATGTTGACGAGTCCCATGGATGCGCCACACACTTGTCTTCCATTCAGAATCGTAGAGACTTGGTGAATGCATGTTCGACCTATACAATGACTTGCTAGCCGCTATTCAAAGTCACTGTCATTTACTTCCCAAACCCGTTACCCGACCCCGTGAGGATGGGGAGGCATGATTAGCCCATACGAGGATCAATCACTCGCCCAGACCGGTGTCAGTAGCGTCACATACCACAGCACCACGGGCGTCCAAAAAATTAAAATCCCTTCGAAAATGCTGACAGAGGGATTCAAGGTTTGAGAGGGAGAGGAGAACGTCCCTTTCTCTCAAATCTCAGCTCACCCAAAACACACCAGTCCAACAACAGCGATCGTATTTCAATGATTCCTGTGTACCAACCGACTCAGCTACTGTTTGCAAAAAGGCTTCCACACTGTCAACTTCTATAGAAAAACCTCCCCATTCACGTTTTTCAGTGGAGTTTGCACTTCTCACTCTCTTCCTACTCAAGCCGGCTAGCAAACGCGTCCAATAGACTTGAAGGCCAGTAGAGTAGAACTCTCCGTGAGCACATAAAATGGAGACAATGAAGGCACCCCTGGGAAATGAGCGGAAGAGGACTACAACTACTAATCAATGAGAAATTGGAGAATTTCAGAAACTCCGTCGAAGGACTTCCGTCAAAACTATCAATTATTAACTCCATTAGAAGTTCTGGGAGCGTAGTGGCAACGCAACCGACACCCGCACGGTCAAGTGATCCATCCTCGTCCAGGCTAACCAAGTCTACTATGCTACCGAGGTCGGGTAAATTGATGCCAGACCTGCCTGCGAAGGTGGAAACAACGACTTGAACACCCCAACGCGCTTCACTACGAATTCAAATTTGAGATGGGTTTAACTACCAGGTAAAAGGGTCGAACTACGAGGGACTGAGAAGTGGTAGTGATGAAAAATTCCTTATCGGCTCTAATCACACCCTGAAGAATTAAAGACGCCTCCAGAAAAGTGCATATTCCTACACTTTTTTGAACATATTTCTACGGTAATAACATATTTTGACACCATACTAATACCAACACAAACGCTTTACAAAAGAAACAGGAAAGAATAAATCAATGAATTAGAACTCAATGTCAGCGACACAGCAACGTTCCGAACCCCTTTTTACAATATACTAATTACGTCATATAGTGTATTACAATGTCACGGAAATAATTGATATCGCGCCACGATATATATAGAGCTAACATAAGCGAAAAGATATTTTGACTACCCATTTCTAGAGATCTAAAAGATTAAACTAGCTAAAAGTCATGAAAATCAACACAGTTGAGCGCACAGTCGAAGTGGGAGTCGAATTTTGGGCTCACAAGACGAAGGTACGTTCCTCACACTCGAAGTTGATCTGTCTAATGATTAGAGCGCGTTATCCGCCACTACGCCATCATAGGAAGAATTATCATCGACCCGACAGTTCTCTCTATGGCACGGGAACGCCAATGTCGCTTGAATTTCTCGTCAAAGAGAGCACAATCTACACATTTTTACATTAAACTGACTGAAAATCTTGAAAATCGGCAAGAACTAGAAACAGATAAAATTGATAAAACAGGTGAATTTCAGTGCCTATATGTAAATTACAGAGAGGTCCACAGACAAATTTCAGCACTATTGGGTCACTTTTACGTTTTTTACAACAAATACATTTTTTGAAACCATACAGGTACCAACTTCAAGAAAAACGGTGTTTCACTGAGAATATGAAGCTAAAACCCCGTGAATCCAAGGAATTGACGATAAATTTCGCATTTAAACGTATGGATCCTCTTTTTTCTCGTCGACAGCTATTCCTACGCAGTAAATTCCTCTCTACCATCTGGCGAGAATAACGCTCATTGTTTACACAAAACATAAATAAATCATGTGAAGATCGGGGCGGCAGACAGAAAAAGAAAGGAACCGGACAGAGCTGCAGAGCGCTTCACAAGATTTACGCTTCAAAGCAAATTCTGGAATTCATAAAGTTTTCAATTTCTTTTTTGATTCGCAAACAAAATCTCTTACAATTCTTCTCTATTTGCTAAGGCAGAATTTTTGCAATTCTTTTTTCACAATCTTTTTTTTTTACAATTTTCTCAACATTTCTCGAACCTTATCAACAGAAAGGTTACACCCTGATGGAACACCATGATGATGTGTGGACACAATCCGATTTGCTCGAAGCTTCAACGAGTTCGTTAACTTAAGAGTTCGACACTTCGTTCAAGTGAGTTGACAACTTCTACGAACGCTCAAGAAAAATTCAAAGAGAAATGTGCAGATCATAAATACGACACAAGGCATAATTTTAGCGCATAATATATTATATGAATATTCTTTAAGATCGACCTTCGATGAATCTCGGCATTGGAGGAACTTAGTGTTTACCTTTGTTTAGCGTTACCCGAGATTGTTATGGATACTTATTCAACACCATCAAGAGGTGCTACTGACACGGGTCCAGCCGCTCTACAAAGTCAGAGTCTTAAGCTTCCCAGACAAGTCTGGTACCTTTTACCTGACTCCGGAGGGATGGAACCCTCGGTTACCTCGGGTGAGGATCGATCGCTCTCTTGTGCAAGGGTCAGAAGCGCCTCTTACCACTGTGACACGCCTAGTGAAGAATAACAACATCGGTTTAATACTCACCTCTTTTCCTGTTTTCATTTTCCGACACCAATATCGAAGTAATTTACAATACAAATCAGATTACACAACAAACATCCCTCCCCGCCATTAGCCGTTGAAACTTTCAAGGAGCCACGGGTTTCGAGAACCGGCGAGGTGCAGTGGTTAGAGGCGCTACTGACCCCCGCACGGTCAAGCGATCGATCCCGGCCCGAGCTAACCAAGCCTTCCATCCCTCCCTAGGTGGGTTAATTTGGAACCAGACTTGTCTGGGAAGGTTAAGACACTGACTTGGTATAGCGGCTGGCCCCCGCAAGTCATACGCATTCACCATGCCTCTACGGTTCTGAATTGTACACGAATGCGGCGGCGCATCTTCAGTGAAGTGAATAACGCCGAAACCTGTACCTTTACCTTTACTTTGAATTGCTTTCTATCGTGTCATGAGTTCCAAGGACATGTTACACAATCGTAGAAAACACTTAAAATCAATCTACCTAATGTTAGTCGCCACTGTAAATAAGCGGCTAAATCATAGAAAAGGAGAAAAACAGAAAAAGAACAGGAAAGTGTCCGACCGGAACTTTGTCTTCCCAAATACCTGACGCTCTCTCTCTTGCATCATGATATGCTAATTCGACCGATTGATGAGCTGCAACCCATTTCTTATTTCACATAAACGGCGGGCATGGTTCCGTGTTAAATGACGCCATTGACACCGGCTTGGGCGAGTGTTCGATCCTCGCCCAGGCCAACCAAGATTCCCATCTCCACTGTAAATAAGCGGCTAAATCATAGAAAAGGAGAAAAACAGAAAAAGAACAGGAAAGTGTCCGACCGGAACTTTGTCTTCCCAAATACCTGACGCTCTCTCTCTTGCTCTCCGGGGTCGTGGGTGACACCGGCTTAATACCAGACTTACACCAGACTTACAATCTCTCCGGGGTCGGGTAGGGAAGGTAAGGACAGGTAGAGAGGTTGCCTTCACAAGTCGCTCCTCTACAATTCTGACTGTAAAACGAGTGCATGGCGCATCCTAAGGGAACTGATCAACGCAGATACCCTTACCTCTGTTTTCATTCCAGGATAATTTCTTAGAAGGAATTATCCACCTGTCGGAGAGAGACGTTATGAGAGGAAAACTGCTCTTTGCAGACCTCATTTGATGCACCACATTAGCCGGGCATACAACCAGTCTTTAAATGCTGCCACTGCTCTTTTACGCTGTCAAAACGGGTTTGTTCAAACGAACGATCAAACGATCCAGACCGATGGCGGAAATCGGTTAATAAAATCAGCAAGACTACAATAACAACAAGCAAATCAGATGCTACGCAAAACATAGAATAATTACTGCGCCTAATCATTTTACACCCGCCTCTGGCAATTTCTTGTCAAAGTTATCTTCACAGTTCATCAAGATAACGCTGCCTCTTACGCAAAACTCGTTCGAAATTTATAATGAAAAACAAGCTGTATGGGAGCGATACTCAGTCCACGCCTATGTCTAATCCAATAAACCACACCTCCACCTTTCAGACTTCAGATAACGGATACTTCTTCCTACGACTTCCGTCAGAACATCCCATGAAATTATCTGGGATATTGTAAGGTTTACGTTGAAGATGTGATAAAAACCGCTACTTCCGCTCGCACTATCGGGTAATCTATCCCCCTAGCTAACCTTGCCTTCCATCTCAGCGAGCCCGGGTAAACAGGTGCCAAACTTGTCCGGGAAGGTAAAGACACGTATTCATCATGTCTCTACGACTTGGAATGGAACACGATAGCATGGCGCGTCCTTCGAGGGATTGATTATCGCCGACCCCTTTACGCTTTTATCTGTATCACTTATTATCTCTCTTTTCACCCAAATCAGGATAAAAGAATTGAAAATTATAGGGATATGGGCAAGAATTTGGGAGCATTTTGGGTGCATGCCAACGATAATGGTTAACAGAACTACATAAAACAAGGAGAATATTTCTGTAATGTGAAATATAACGAGAACCTATTTATCTTCCTTTCCACTACTCGGGATAACTGAAAAAGTGGAAACATGAATAAATACATGAAAATATGTAAAAAAAAACTTCAGCGGAACAAAAACGAAAGCGGATCATCTGAGAAGTATTGGGTCCAAAGGCGGTGGCCAAATTAAATTGGAAAAACATGCAATAAACTAGAATTTTAAATAGAAAATAGTTTCAGCAACGGTGGATGATTCCACACTGGGTTTGTCCCTAAATGCCTGCATAGATCGCCAGAATTTTAATACGAGTAAAATAAAAATAAATGCAGAAAACCGTAGTATTCACTGGGTTAAATATCTAGTTCGAATATTTGACATTTTTTCGCAATTTTTTCAGCTTCAGTTCTCACATTAGGTCGGACAAATGATCAACCAACATTACCCTGATACCCTAAGTGTGAACGACACATTCCAAGCAGAGAATCGCCCAGAAAAAAAATCCAAATTTCACTCATCTCGCTGACGATTTGAAATTATAAAAAAACAAGAAAAAACGTTATCGAAAAAGATCAATAGACTAGACTAGCGACGAAAATCTGCATTTCAATGTGTCGATTCGATGCACTTTTGATGCCCTGCGTGGGCACGTCGTGTTGACAGAGGTAGCAGCTGAGTAAGGGAAGGAGCAGGAATTTCTACTTTCATTATAAATTCAAATGGACTAGATAAAACCCAGCTGGCTAACCTTGAATGTGCACCAGCTGTTGATCAAGCGTCAACGAGGCGCAGAGAGGTAACTTGAAGCTCATCGTCCATCAATGGCCTGAGGGAAAAATTCGCAGCCAAAGAGTAGCCCTAGCGAATCGCCACGCCAGCCACCGGACGATGTCAGCCCAGTGAATGTGGCCGTTGCGAGAGTATGTGTATGTGTGTGAGTTTGTCCAGCCCCCACCCCCCCCCTCTCTCGCTCTCTGTTCAGCAGCTCTCTGTCCTTAGAGGAGCCGCGACCGACAGAGAACGAGGGGCTGGAGGGGAGGGGCAGCCGCGGCGGGACGGGTGCAGCAGTATATTACATCACTTGGCCACGCCTATTCACCTTACACTTACACTCTCTGTCGGGCTTAGCTTACGACCACGGAGACGAGGTATTGGGCTAACTTTACCGCCGCAAACAGCTCTCAAGCCCATAGCCCTTTCTGCCAAGCGAGACCATCGATCGAACGGACCAATACGTCGTTAAACGACGGGCAAAAACTCTAAACGACCAGGTGCCCTTCCAAATATGGCTACGCGTCGGCTACGAGTCACCGCTATCGTATGGCAGATGTCTGGCAGAGGCCGAGATAGTCTAATGGAAAATTCTAACTAAACTTGTTATACTTTGAAATAAACAAATAAACTGACATAACGATAGAGGATGACATGTAACTTTTTATCTGGTCGGTGTTCCGGTCTTGTTGCGTTCGTCAGATTATAGCAATCTCAGAATGTCGCTAGACAAAGCTAAACAATAAAGTTACGGTAATGCCGAGTTTCATCGAAAGCCGACCACAGAGATTTACTGAATTTAGTCTTAACTAAAATATTTGAACTACATGCTCTAAAAACATAACTATTAATTAGCCACTTGGTTACCCTGCCTGATGTTGTTTTTAATTGGATGCGAAAGCGTTTTGAGGTCGTTGCCGATTTACACTTAGTATTCTTATGTTGGGCCTGCTTGGAGCAGTGGTAAGAGGCGTCACTGACACTCGAACGGTCGAGCGAACGATCCCGGCAAAGGCTAACCAAGCCCTCCATTTCTCCGTGGTCGGGTAAGTTGGTACTAGAAGGTGTCTGGGAAGGTGGAGGCATTTAGTATAGCGGTTGGCCCCCGCAGGTCATTGTATTGGCCAAATACACATTCACCATGCCTGCTTCGTTCTGAATGGAACATGAATGCATGGCGCATCCTTAGTAGGACTGATCACGATGGGCTCGCCACTACCGGCGTAATATACAAATTTTACGACAAAATTCGCTTCGTGACGATAGCGATAAGTTAGTCTGCAAAATAGTCGTCATCGGGCAGCGCAACCGAAAAAAGTTTCACCAGCATCATTGCTGCTTTTTTCAAATTTCGCGCTTTCCGCGCCCTTATAAAAACCCTCATGAAAATTCCAGCGCTTGCACTTCCACACTTCCACATTAGAATAATTATTTCCCTGGCCGCAACTTTTTCTGATGAGGAAACCATCAGCGAATTCAATACTCCGACTTATGCTCTTATGTCCCTTCCAGCTACGCAGAGTTCAGCTCATAAACTCAAGCTTGAGAAGTTAGGGAAAGCGCAAATTCTATTTATTTTTATAATAAACATAGAAATTGCATTTTTCGTCAGGTTACCACCGATCCGCCTTAGCTACTCGTCCCACTACTTCTACGCAGTAAAGTGAGCTAAAGAGAGTCTTCTCGATATGCAGCAAATCCTAAGGTAAGGGCAGATTTGCTGATATAAATAAGTAAAAAATAAATAAATAGGTGAATAAATAAATAAAATGACCGTATATAAGGTAGCTTCTAAATATTCACGTCCTCTTGCTCTGCCTTTTGCTCAGAGCATTTCAGGGTTTTGCTGTTTTTACCCAATGCATAACCCTCCAAAACATCTGTTTAATCAGACGATTATCAAAAAAAAACCACAAAAGATAAACTCCGTCGAATAGACACTAATATTTGCACAACACAACTAGAAAGTGCTGAAAAGTGAGCAAACAAACTGATAAGGCGTGCACGGTGGCCAGCCACGTGGGTGACGACCGTGGGTACCGCAAAAATCTTTTCCTATACCTTACTGGGTGAGGTGTAAACTCTTGGTAAGTTGACAAATAGTAAACCTAGTCCCGTTCGTAGAATGCCTAAACTACTTGATAATAGATACGACAATAATCTGATGACCCCTAGACAATACACGAGCCCCGCCCACTATCGGACCCCTGAAATTCCCCCCAGTGACGTTCCCTTTTAGACCCCGACCTTGACATTTTTTTCGAAACAAAACGCCAACATAAGCTGTCAAGCACGTGAAACCTGTTCATAGATCAAATCTGAGGTTAATAACATACAATTTAGGGCGCAACCCTCGTCTGAAACCTCTAATCTTCAACCAAACTCAGAATAGTTTATTGTTATTCAGTTTCATCCAAGGCAACAAAAAACGTTCCTCCTAATATCACCGACCGACTGCAATGAGTTCCTTGAATATTAAAAAATATTCCTTCATCTACCAGGTTTATCATGCAAAAAACCGATTACCAAGAATGACTATGTTTATTTTTCGCAACTGAGTGATGTGGAGGATGAGGAGGATACTTTATTTTACTTGTTCTACCTTATTTAGGGGCGCACGTGGTACAGTGGTAAGAGGCGCGACATCCAGCCGCACGAGCAATGAATCCCGACCCGAGCCAGCTAAGTCTTCTACCCTCCGGGGTAAGTATATTGGATCCAGACTCCTCTGAGCAGATAAGGACACTGACTCAATATAGCGGCTGGTCCACACAAGTCATTATATAGGCCAAATACGCATTCACCATCCCTCCACGATTCTGAATGGGAAACGAGGGCATGGCGCGTCTTTAGATGGTCTGACCAACACCGACACCTTTACTTTTACCTCCCAATGGTAAAAATCAATTGCACTCAATCATGTTCTCTTCATCGCCGATGGCGCAAAAGTGCAATCATCCTCGGTAATCGGTAATTTGCATGTGAAACCGGATAGGTGAGAAAACATTAATATTCAGGCAGCTCATCATCACAGGCCGACTGCCTCGGTGTCCGGAACGCGGGTAGGATTACAAGGCTATCCGTGCTCAGCACCGGCTCTATTTTTCTCTCACAAAAACAAAAGGACGGGGCACTAACAGGTGACAAACTAAACCGAGATGATGAAAGAAAGGAAGCCGTAGGGCTCTGGGAAAAGTAAAAAAGGAACAAGACGTAAACTTCCTTCAGTGAGGAAAAATGGCCCACTCAAAATGATAAATATCGTAGGGTGTGTTGATGAGTCACGATTTCCCCGCCATACAGGGTATAGCTCACGGTTTACAGTGGGTATGTCACTCACGAATTGGAGTCCAAGTCAGCTTATTCGTTTCTTTTGCTCAGTTTTGATTCAGGATAGCTTGGACTTTCAGGACTATGTATTTCTACAAAATGCGACTACATATTTTCAAATCGGTATCATCGCAAAAACCGGCTCAGTGGTATAGTGGTCTAGCACAATGCGCGACGGATAGGCCAGAGATGTGGGTTCGAACCCCGCCTGAGCCGCGATTTTTGCGACGATCCTAATACCAACATTATAACATTTTCCTCCAGCACACTTGGTAAACCCGCAAAAGCGGTCAGAAAACTATGATTTCTTATAAAACTATAATATTTTAGAATCATTCACCTAGATGCTCATATATAATAAGAGTGATTGATCGAAAACAACGATCATCTAATACATCTCCATAGGATGTACGCCCGAAGCAGACGAATAAATCAAAAGACAAAGGAAAATTTGCATCTTGCGCACAGCAATTACCGTCGGCAGGCCAGAAAGCGAAGAACAAAAGGACAAAGAGGAAACGAAAATGCACAGAACGCACCTTTCACATGAACCTCAAACTCGTGCATGATCGCCTTCTCCTGTTTGGAGACGGACAGCTTCTTCGTGTCGGTGGACGTCATACTGGCCCGCAGATCGCATTCTTTGTCCTCGAGTCTCATTTTTGGAACTGTAGATGAAGGGCAGTGTTTTTGATCTGAGTACAGAGTTGTGAGCGGCTCAGACGCTGGCAGTGAGCAGCATCCGTATCTGAAATTATTGGATATTTAGCGAATTTTCGATAAAATCGATCTTATTAAAAGACGAGACGCGGACGAACACCAACCGGCAACGATTGTCGCAACAACAATCACAACAGATATAGTGGCGGCACAACGATCGGAAAGGGCAACGCGATTATAAATGCAGATCATCGCACCAATGGGACTATAAAACATAATAGAAAACTGCGGAAAACGCCAGATTCCAAACACTTTCCATGTAGAGATCAGGGATACAGATATTTCAGAACGTTCAGAAAGAGCGAGAGAGAGAGAAAGAGAAAGGAAGAGATATTCGGTATATTTGATCGCGGTTTTGATACAAACAACCGAGCTGAAGCCGAACAGCAAAAGAACTTATATAAAACGTGACTATCGGCCATAAATAGCCATAATACTAATAATAAGAGAAACCGAATAATAATAACAGAAATAGAAATCAACTGCTAAAAAGGTATTCAACAGTGTTATTGATAGAAAAGATTGTCGGGACCTCTACCAGACAAAACCAATCGATACGGGATTCATTGAAATTCATTCAGGTTCACTGCTAGCTAGTGAATACATTTTTGTTTATGGATCATTTATGTGATCACATCACATTTTTGTTTATTTGACCACATTTTTGTTCATGGTTTTTTCTACTGAGTCTTTACGTTTACGAGTCTTTACTAAGTGTTTTTCTTTTTCATTTCTACCAGTCACTTATTTTTGGCCGTATGAAATCAACAAATACTTTGAAACAACGACATTTTCACACGTTGAACAATCGGAGACATTGTTCTCTGGATAATCACTAACTAGCAAAAATTTAAGTCTTATTCATTGCCTACCATTGGATATTCATGGAAAGGAATTGTTGGTGGAAAGAAGCAGGTAAAAATAAAGGTAGCGACAGAAGTACACGTTCCAAACCTTGGGAATGAAGGAGGAGTATTTAGATGAGCTACAAAAATATGGTCTTTAATAAAAAGAAAACCTAAAAACCTAGGTTACTTTTTAGGCTGTAGGGTTGGGAGACGGAAAATAAAAGCGCAGCAATTGAATCCTTCGCTACAATCTATGTCCAACGGACCCCAACATTATAATATTGTTCGATAGACATTGATTAAGATGTATACCACCATTATTGGGCATGCGTGGGGCGGCGATAAGTGGCGCTACTTTCTCGCGAGATGTCAAGCAGTCGATCCTCGTCCACGCTAACCTAGCCTTCCATGCCTATGGGGTTGGGTAAAGTAGTGTCAATCCTGTCTGAGAAGGTAAAGACATCGACTTGGTATAGCGGGATAGTCATTGTATAGGCCAAATACTGCCTCTACGATTCTGAATGGAACACGAATGCGCAGGGCGTCTTTAGGGAATTGATCAACGCCGACACCCCTACCTTTACCTTTACCTTCTACCGCAATTATTGGGTTACATTTTGGCACTTTTCACCTTCTCCAGGAACTAATTTTCGATAGAATGTATGCAAATCGGTCACACCCGCACATTTATCCAGCTGTGTTTACACAGACGGATTCAATTGTGGCAACATGAAGCTCAATGAACCACATCAATGGCCACAATATTGAGGGTTTTTAGAACAATTTTTTCTTCAGGAGATTTCAGCGGTTTTATATTTTCCGTGAGGTCAGTGTTTAGGAAGACAGAAATGGAGAAAATTCCAAAAAAGAAGAGAAACCCAATAAAATAGGTTGACCGAATAAAAATGCCCTTTCGCATTTTCCAGAACTGGCTGGCTAAGTGAACAAACCTCAATGCCTTTTTTGCTCCTTCATATGGGAAATTTTCCGTAACGAATCATTTATTCCACTAAAATATTATTTGTTTAAGTGCGCACAAAAATTCGAATTCTGGATATGAGAATTCTGAATATCTCCTCTGATTTTCGTTCTATTAACTTGAAAATTTGAAAAAAAGAAATGGCTCTTGTAGTGTACTGGTAGGAGGCGCTACTGACACTTGCACGGTCGCTCGCTCGATTTTCTCCCGGGCTAACGAAGCCCTCCATCCCTGGAGTAAGGTAAATTGGTATCTGATTTGTCAGTGAAGGTGAAGACAATGACTTGGTATAGCCTTGGAAACCATTGTATAGGCCAAATACACATTCATCATGCCTTCACGATTAGGATTGAAAGAAAAGTATATGGCGCTTCATTGGTGGATCGGATAGCGTTTTTACCTTTTAGAATAAGGAAAATAGAAAAGGCAAAGGAAAATCTGGAAATTTCCACTGAAAACGCAGCAAAAGCGCCGGAAACAAGAGGATTTGCCTCCGGCACTGGGATTGTAAACGCAGAAGCCGGTTGGAGCGTGCACGCGCAGATGTCAGTTGAACCGGCGGGATCAAGCCCAATCAACCGGTTTTTATTTCAGTTTAAATATCGGTAGCGAAACATAACAACCGATAGGTAAGGGTAAAGGTAAAGGTATCGGCGTTGATCAGGCCCCTAAGGATACGTCGCCGCATTCGTGTACCAATCAGAATAGTAGAGGCACGGTGAATGCGTGTTTGGGTTATACAGTGACTTGCGGAGGACAGCCGCTATATTAAGTCAGTGCCTTTACCTTTCCAGACAAGTATGGTACCAATTTACCTGACCCCGAAGGGGTGGAAAACTTGGTTCGCCCGAGCGGTGATTGATCACTCGACCTTGTAAGTGTCAGCAGCGCCTCTTACCACTGCCCCACTCGTGTCCGGATTATTTGGAACGAAACGTAAAGTGAACAGGTGCGAAATACACTGATAGTTGTCAGCACAGCGCAGTTGCAAAAATTCTCAATTGAAAAAGGCTCCAAATGTTGGAATGGCTGAAGCTTTGGATCTATAATACAAACATGTCGACTAAATGCGCCGGGTAAAGGGATTCTCGGGATGAATTATGATGACTACCGCGTAAAACAGACGGTTGCTATGCGGGCACATCCATTTCTCCCCACACCAGCGCCTATTCGGGCCGGAAACCGGTTACTGAAGCATTTTATGCTCGTCGAAATGAACAGAAACTACTGCCCTTTTTCTATTAGATGGCTATCTTTCAATTATGCGAGAAAGGACAAAAGGAAGGCGAAGAAAATACTAAAGATCACACTCCAATTGTGGCCACAGCACAGCGATCGTACATGTATAGATTTTCGAATAAGAAGGCCAAAAAGAATTTTCTAATCATCAATATTCAAGAAAAACTTGTCACTCCATTGAACTTCACTATTAAACTCATCTGAGGACCCACAACGAGCCAAAAACGCCCCATTGGTAATCCGAAATCAAGGGCTTTTAGCGGAGTTCCCTCAAACCATGCGATTGTTTGGAAAACAACAGATACCAGACGATAATACGGCATTTATAACCTAGCAGAATGTAAACGATTTTAGAGTATCGTACTTGGACAAGAAAAACAAGAAACAACCCTAAAAGGTCAAGCGCTCGGAGTTGATCAGTCCCCGGGGATGTGATAGGCATTCGTCGCCCATCTTGGACGACGAGAAGCAGTGTTAGATTAGGGTAGGGGAGAAGGGCGGATGGCATTGAATTGCACAATTGTAAGAATAAAGTGGTGTGAATTCATTAGAAGGTCAGAATTTTTGGAAAATGAAAAATCAACTATTCAGAAGCATTTCGTTCAAAAACGCGAACAAAAAGTCACCAAGGAAGAAACAGAACCGAACAGCACTGTCTAGGAGCCAAAAATAAAATTGTAAAAGAGGCGACCTAATAAGTGACCTCAAAAACGTACGTACATCATGACACAAATACTTTTAAAGATGAAAATCAGCACAGGCAGGGGTCAGTGGCGACCGCCGCGCATATTCATCTTTTCAGTCGCTTCTCGGATTTATGGCCGCTAAGCCTAAAAGCCGACGAGACGGTGGCTGTTGCCGGCGGCACATCGCAAGTAATTCTACTCGAGAGCTACTCCATAAAGTCATGGACAGACAGAAAGAAGGCGGAGAAAAGACAGAGAAGGCAAAAACGATGGAATAGAGCACAACACTACAGTACCACCGACCCACCCACCATTTTACACACCCACCTGAGATCTCAATTACACAACATGCAGTGTTGGCGACACTTATGCGAATGTCATTCACTCACTCACTTCACGCCAACAATATTCATAAACCTTGTGCTTCCGTAAAGTGAATGCAAATACGCCGCCCGTCCTGTATCCTCACGCACCGCGGGGGCGGAATTCACCGTTTCGAAAGAACTGCCGACGCAGACTGACTAAACATAACGTTGAACTAGTGTCGCAACAGATACCACAAGGCTGAATCCACCGTTCTCAAAATAAAGGTAAAAGGTAGAGGTAGAGGTATCGGCGTTGATCTGTCTCTCACGAATGCGCCATGTACTCGTTTTCCACTCAGAATCGTGGAGGCATGGTGAAGGCGTATTTGATCTATACAATATCAAGTCAGTGTCTTTATCTGCCCAGAGGAGTCGGACCCCAATTTGCCCACCCCTAGAGATGGAAGGCTCGGCTAGCCAGGGTCGGGATTAATAGCTGGACCGTATGGGTGTCAGTGTCGCCTCTTCCGCTGTGCTTCCAGAAACTCTCGCTCTACGATTTCTCACATCAATTGATGGGCCTATTATGGAACGATAATTTCCTGGGAGATTCGCAAGCGAATTCTCAGAGAGGATTGCCGCACAACATTCTACTGTAGGTCATGTGCACCTATAAGAGGCATGTAGACGGAAATCCCAGCTAATGAATCCTTTACCATCTCGTCTGGCTAAATTATTCATCATACAATGCTGAACGGCACGTACAAGTGGAGTTGATGAATTTGGGTAGAGCAAACGAGGAAAAACTATAGCAACGATGCAACGGGTAAAAGGTAATCGTAAAGGTGTCGACGTTGACAAGTCCCCCAAGGACGCGCCGGGCATTGGTCTCCCTTTCAAAATCGTAGAGGTATGGTGAATGCAGGTTTCGCCTATACAATGACTTGCAGGGGGTAGCCGATATACCAAGCCGGTATCATTACCTTCCTCGACGAGGGTGGTACCAATTCCGGAGGAATGGAAAGTTTGGTCCGTCCGAGTGGGGATCGATCACTCCACCGTGAGGTTGTCAGGTGCGCCTCTCACCACAACACCACTTGCGCTCCTATTTGACACAAACAACAGATAAGTCAACAACAGAAAAATCTCAAAGCTACGAAACAGAAAGCCGTGGCAGCAGGCGCACTGATATATAAATCTACTAGAGAGCCTGACACTCGTAACTACCCTTTCAGACACTCAAAACCACGCCGCTCAATGTACACAATGTCACCTCCTCCCACCAGTGCCAGGTGTGTGCCGTAGCAAAAACAGAGAGCAGAAGAAAAACGAGAATGATTGGCTCTAGGACTACTTCTCACCTGTTTTAGTACCAATAGGAGATTCAGATCCTGACCACTTTTCGCTAAAGTCGCGCCATGCACACTGTCCTTGTTGAGAATAAATGGCCGTTACCAACTAATCACCTACATATATGGAGTGGATACAACCCAAAATATCTATAAACCATGAAATAGAGTAGCGAAAAGACGATAGGGAGGATTGCATTTACGGGCCGAAAAGTGCCCAGAATGTTTTCTTACGAAGCGAGAAATCTTCATAAAACGGGGCTAATAAGAAAGCAGAAAACAAATACTAAATAGTAATCTAGAATAGTCAGCGAGTGGAACCTACGAGAAGCTCGATTCCACTTGACTTCCTGCGGCTCAAATCGGCGCACAAATGGCCATCGTGCCCTTTCGAACATGAAGGCTCCCGCGAAAAGCTAGCGCACGGCAGCAATAACATTTAAATGTTTCCTGCCGAGACATCAACATTGCGTTCAAACTATTTCGGCCAGTCGAGACTTGGAAGAGGGCACCTCACAAAATTCGAAAAGTAACTCCGATAGAAGCTTTGAGTAAACTGCGATACCTTTGAGAAACCCAAAAATTGAAGCACTTGCAAAGCCTACATAGTTTTCCAGCAGTTCATCTTTGAATCCAAATGAGAATTAACGGGAAGTAGGGAACTAGTTATCAGGCATTTAATGGAAGCATAAAATGAGCAGAGAGTCATCTAAGCCCGTGTTGATGAATGCTATAGGAAGCTAGGGAAGCGCAAATGAGAGAGTTGTCGATTCGATGGTGTGGTAATCTAACGTCACGGTGCACGGACAGCCTGAGAATGTGGGTTCGAGTACCACGGGAGCCGTGGTTTTTGCGATGATCCCAGCATCATCATTACAACATACTGTTATGTGTTATTTTGTTATGCGGTCTTGCTGAAAGAGGTGAAAGTAGAGCGAGAGCGTCGATAACTCTCCCAAGAATGCACCATGCACCTGCATTCCATTCGGAATCGTAGAGGCATGACTTGCGGGTATTTCACTAATACGGGCGACTACTGGGCCAGCAGCAGTACACGTCAGTGTCTCCACATTCATAGGCAAGTCTAATGCAGACTGACCTGACCGCGGACGGATAGAAGACTTGGTTAACCCTGGTGGGGCTCGATTCCTCGACCACGCGGGAATCAGTAGCGCCTCTTACCACTGTACCAAGCATAGGTGAGAAAAACCGGAGTTTAGAGCTTTCAGCTTACTCGACGGCCCCGTCGCCTACGGTTTAACATCGCGCGAATCCGATGGCCTGAGAAGTAAGGATGGCGACAGGTCGAAGACGATCTACTCTGAACGTCGGCCGGGTAAGAGCTTGGTGAATATTAACTATTTAGATTCTCCAGCGTGGCAAAGGCAAAGCGCAGTTCAGAGGAAGGTCTCCCAATAGAGAATGCGCCAAGACGACCAAACGGTGACCAATCGGTGTGACGCATCTCACGACACTGCGCGTCCAGCCCATCCAAGCACGAAAATATGCGAACAACGAACGGCGCGCTCTTCGATGGGAAAAATGAGAGACAGGGACTCCAGTAAACATCTGCGCCATCGCCGACGGCTTTTGGGGCTATTACGCATCTTCTCCAAAAACCTAATTGGCACACAATAATATAGATAACATGATATATCTAATTGATTCCTAATGTCCTCGCCAAGCCGGAGGCGATACTAAAAACGCTACAATGAAAGAAAAGCAGGTGTTATTCATCACTAATTAGTATATCGGTCGAAAAAACTATGCAAGGGCGTCTTCGTGATCTGGATATCTTATCGTCTTGTCGTCCGAGTCCTCATCAAAAGAGGAGCCAGCTCATACAGAAGAAAAAAGGAGACGTTTTTACCCCGGGCAGTAGTGCTGAGGTATGCACCTTCATTATTCCCTAACCACTCCAAGGGTTACGGCAGCACTTCAACCATGTTCATCACCTATGACTGTCAAAGTGGAAAATTCACAGTCAGGACTACAATCGCCAGTAGTTTCACACTGAACGGTGTGGTGCAGTAGTAAGAGGCGCTAGGTCCACCCACACCGACGAGAGATCGATCCTCGTCCGAGCTCGCTTAGCCTTCCAGCTCTCCGCGGTCGGGTAAATTGGTACCAGACTTGTCTCGGAAAGAAAAGACGCTAAATTGGTATAGCGGTTGGTCCCAACAATTCATTGCATACGCCAAATGCGCATTCCCCACTCCTCTAGGATTCAGGATGGAAGATGAGTGCGAGGCGCGTACTTAGGGGACTGATCAGCGTCGACTGTCGAACTTTCACCTTTCACGAGGAGAACCGTCACAAGAAAACCAGTGAACAAATTCCTGAATGTTGGTATTGTTAATGGCGATTCGACCAATCAGGAATTTTCATTTTCCTTTTTGATTATAAAATGAAAGTTGATACAACAAAGAGTGACTGTCCAGGACACTCCTCAGAAAACCATTCCACGCATCATTCTGCGCTATCGTTAACCCCAATCTCCCGATACGGTTCAATCGGATTGCGTTTAATAGCATCTATTATTTTGTGTTAGAAAGCAGTCAGTTCCCTTTAGAAGTTGTAAGATTAAATGTAAAGGTAAACGGGTCGGCGTTGATCAGTCGCCCGAACGCGCCTTGCAATCGTGTTCTATTCAGAATTGTAGGGGCATGGTAAATGCATATTCGGCCAATGCACTGACTTACGGCAGCCGACGCTGCTTAAACGAGTGTGTTCACATACCCAGACAAGCCTGGTACCCATATACCCAGCACAGGAGGAATCGAAGGTTTAGAGTAGCCTCGGCGAGGATCGATCGCTAGACCATGCGAGTACTTGTAGCACCTCTTACCACTCCGCTACGCCAGAAAAAGCACTTGGAAATGGTACGAAATGCTCGGACTCCATCACATCCTTTAAATTTCGCGGAAAAACTATTTCCGGCCGACGACTATGATATCTGCGAACATCACCTTGACCGAACACATCGCCGATGACCTGCTTCCGTTTTCTAGCATGAACCTCTTTCCAAGTCCTCATTGCATGCATTGAGAGATTCCAAATAAGTCTCGCATTTCAAAAAGCGAGTCAACAGTGAAATAATACGAAAACCCACGACGCCCTCGGACTTCTGAAGAGTTGGACTCGAAGAGAAGCTCGAAAAAATTAGATAGCGAACGTCAAGGTGAATTAGCTCAACGAATATCTGCAATAAGTCCATCAAAAGACCAATGAAAAATGCTCAAACGAGATGCAAAATTTCGAATCGACGTGGCAATCGTGAATCGCGAAGAAATAATAAACGCAAACATAAGAGGTCCAACGAAAAAATTCAAAAATTCAAAATCCCACGAAAAAAGAAATGGATGGAAAACGACATTAAAACAGCAATGGATCCCGGACCAGTTGCGGGCCCGTCACGACCCTGACTGTGAAAAAATTTCATCTTGGAGAAACTTCCTATGCTCTTCCTCTATTTATTTATTTGCTTATTTATTTACTACTTAGGAGCGCTAAAAGTGAACAATACAATGTATTCACTACGTAGCTAACCAACGATACGAAGATAGATAAAAAGGAAATATAAAAATTAAAGGCAGGGAGGATTTCCTCCACCAAACGATTGCAAAGTTAGAATGAGGCCAAAGTCCCGCGTCTTAATATGGCGCCGGGAGTCTTCCCCCTCCCGTTGCCTCTCGATTCACCAATTTCACGACCGCCTTCCTTTGCACCCGCCAAGATTAGCATCGCTCATAAACCGTTCCTCCCGTCACAATGTGACCTTTTCTAGTTGTCAACGCGAAGTTTCTCGAACGGAGGGAAAATAGCGGCTAGTCACTCCCACTAACCTTCAACACAACGTATTACTGCTTTTTATGTTCAAATTTCCCGATTCCTGCTCCTATGTTCATTTTTAATCTGCACAAATGTTGGTGACAGGAGATTTGAGTGAACAAATAAATAGATAAACAAATTGATAAACGAATAAAACATGGACGACCTTCGGAACTGGGATATAGAACCCCATCGATAGATTTTTTAATTTATCGCAATCTTGATCGATAGGTTGAAGGAAAACTTGTGAAAATTGGTATTTGTGGACGAAGATGTTGGAAAAGCATGACAAAAAATCCGCTTGAGATGCGATTTTTGCGATGAACCTAGCACCACCATTACAACATCTAGAATTCATAATATAATAGTAACCTGCAAAAAACCGGTAATAAAACTAGAATTTCAAATGACAAAAAATAAGTGAAAAGACACTGAAAACACAAAATTAATGCTGACCAGTCACATGAAGACAAATCCCCCACTCCAGACAGTGGAAGAAGTAGGTGAAAATAAATCATAAAATGGAAATGGGATTTTGTTGGAAATTCGTCTTGGGTGGAATTTTGTTGAAAAGGATGGAACCCTCGATGGAATTTTGTTCAAAAAGAAAGCTCGTTCATACCTCTGATTTACGACGCGCTGCAGATCATTCAAATCATTCCCGGCCAGCAGCTACACAAACATGAACATTAAATTCACCACGAGATGTATTCGAATGAGCAAAAAAGTCTGGGAAAAACTAGGGAGCACTAAACTGAAGCTCGGGTTTCTTAGAGAGAAAGCGACTGGGCTGAGAGATACGGACAGTCGGACCGCATTGCGCCATCAGAAGGGCAGAAGAATTGAACTTTGAAGAATCGAAAAATTAAAAATTTGCGGTTCTATCTGATATCGGAAATGATCGCAAAGAGCACCGCTATAGTGAAAATTCCCCCGGCTCATCCTCACGGAATAAGTCGCGTCGACAATGGCGAGGATCACGTAGGGGATCAGTGCCACGGGGTCGTAAAATCTCTGGTCTTCGCCGACGCCCAAATACCCACCCTCTTATGGCATTGACGAGCAGATAGATATAATAATTCCCCAGTGGATGACACGACTGGACTGATGGTTACGGAAAATTAGACTCAAAATCCATCGTGAAGCCTTACTTGCTTGTTCATCATTTCAGAAAACCATTCAAGTAAAAGGTAAAGGCAATGGTAAAGGTAAAGATGCTCGGCGTTGATCAGTGCCTTGAGGATGCGCCATGAACTCGTGTTCCACTTAGAATCGTGAGGCAGAGAGGCATGGCGAATATGTATTTAGCCTATACAATCAGGGGCCAGCCGCTATATAACGTGTCAGTGTTTTTACCTTCCCAGACGACCCTGAAACGAATTTGTCCGTCTCCGGAGGGATGGAGGGCTTGGTTAGCAGGATCGATCGCTTGACCATGCAGGTGTCAGTAACGCTTCTTACCACTGCTTCACGGGCCAAATAAACTGAAGTACGCTGAGAAATAAGCTCCATATTTCTCATAGATATAGTCACACGCGCTACCGACACCCGCACGGCAAAGCGATCGATCCTCGCCCATGCTAACCGAACCTTCCATCTCTACGTGGTCAGTAAGTTAGTACCAGACAAGTCTAGCAAGGAGAAAACGCTGATATGGTTTAGCGACTAGCTCCAAGTCACCGTATAGGCGAAATACGCACTAACCATTCTAGCTGTAAGCATGGCGCGTCCTCAGTCAACTGACTAACGCCGACCACTTTACCTCTGGCTTTGACTGAAGTAACAGACGCAAAAAAAGCTCTTCAGATATTCACCCAAACTTTTATCATTTTTTCTCGCGACTATGTTAGCAAATACAGAAGAGAATCCTTTCAGTTTATTCAGACTGGCAAAATGTCATAAAAAATACGATGAAAATAAATACGTCGTGAATGAAATAATACTCAAGCTGCTACTGAGCTACCAAAGGACTCTACCCGACTATAAGCAATATATAAGGTTGGTAAGAAAGTTCCCGCCGTTTTTTTTTCAAACGACTGCTGTAAGTTTAGTTCGAAAGCTTTTGCAGAGTTTGACACATCATTCGAAAGAGAATAATTTGCTCATTCGAACTGTCTGCTTGAAATTCGTGATAATTCTAAATGTCATTGTTTTGCGGCTAGTAAAGTGAAAAGCGGAAATGTGAAAAAATAACCTCATCGATAGCGATTTTTCCTGCTCAGTTTCAAAGGCATAAATAAAACTTAATGTACCGTTTGATAGTCAATAATTTCTCTATTAGACGGTATATCATTTGATTTTATTTGTCTCGAAAATTACAAAGTTTTGAACCATTGAAGTCCGACCTTCGGAAGGCAAAAATAAGTTTCCGATGATGCTCCTGGTTTTCTTGTGAACGCTCAAGTTGACTTCTGTAGAGTTTTCTATACAGAATTTTTTGCTCTATCAGAAAACATGTTTATTTTTGAACATCGCTCGATTTTAAAAAAATTTTCACGAGAAGGGCGTCTTGAAGTTTCTCGGCAGAGCAGACCTCCAGTTTCAATATTTCACCAAATCTTATGCGGTATTCGAAAGAGCAAGATAAGCTCTACAAGATAGTATACAGAGCGTATTGGACCGTCTTTGTTTTCAATGTTTTTAGGTCGTCAAAAGGGACCTAAATCCGCACTCCTGGATGATTCGACGTCACGCCGCACGAGCCCTACGCGCCGCGCCTGCGATTTAGGTCCACTTTAAAGGCCTAAAAAACAATGAAACCCGGGAAGGTTTAAAACGCTTCGTATATAGTCTTGTAGAGAGTATCGTCCTCTTTCGAGTGATGTATGAGATCTGGTGAAAAGATTGAAACTGGAGGTTTGCTCTGCCGAGAAACTTCAAGACGCCTTTCTCGTGAAATTTTTTTTAAATCGAGCGCTGTTCAAAAATAAACATGTCCTCTGATAGAGCAAAAAATTCTGTGTGGAAAACTCTACAGAGGTCAACTTGAGCGTTCACAAGAAAACCAGGAGCACCATCGCAAAATTAGTCTTGCCTTCCGAAGGTCGGACTTCAGTGGTTTCAAACTTTGTAATTTTCGAGACAAATAAAAACAAATGTTATACGATCTAATAGAGAAAATCATTGTCTATCAAACAGTACATTAAGTTTTATGTATGCCTTTGGAACTGAGCAGAAAAAAAAATCGCTGTCGATGAGGTTATTTTTTTCACTTTTTCGCTTTTCACTTTACTTGCCAAAAAAAAACGATGACATTCAGAATTATCACAAATTACAAATATACAGCTCGAAAGAGCAAATAATTCTCTTTCGAATGCTGTATCAAACCCTGCAAAAGCTTTCGAACTAAACTTACAGCAGTTGTTTGAAAAAAACGGCGGGAACTTCCTTACCAACCTAATACAACAGTATTTTGTCAGGATCAGCCTCCTTCCTACTTCAAGTTGATTCCATAATAGTGTCATGCAAAGCTTGCTTCCGCAGAACAATGTTCTTACAGAAAAAAGTCAACGACGACCAGGACATTTGCAGTCCTCAGTTGAGATAACAACAACCATCCGGCGAACATCTGGACCATGGCCAACAAAAAGCAGGCAATAAAAGGAATTCTGTCGACATTTTTATGGTGCACGAAGGCGATCGCAGCGCAAGAACACATATGAGAATTGCTGCGGAAGGCCGGCTGTTGTGAACAAAGCGCATTTGATTACCAGCCTACATCTTGCAGCAACAAGACAACATCTAGAAGAGCTGGAGGAAATCAGCAAACTTTCTGGCACCCTAGCACCCTCTCAGAATGTTAGCGTGTGTTCTAGAAGACGTCACTGAGATGTTAAGACGTCATGCTCTTCACAAGGCTTCTAGTCATCCAGATGGTCGTTGTTCCGCAATAGGTTGAGGCAGACGTAGAGATAGAGTTTGAGGTAGAAGTAAAAGTAAGGGTAGAGACACAGGAAGAGGCAGAGGTACAGACAGAGACACAGGTGGAGGTGATGAATGCAAGCACAAGTGCAGGTCGAGGTTTTTTTTTGAAAGTAGAGATAGAGATAGAGATAAAGATAGAGGTAGAGGTAGCGCTAGAGGCAGCAGTTCACCTCATGGTGAAGGTGGAGATTAAAGTAGGGGTAGAGGTAGAGGTACGGGTAGAGCTACATGTAGAAGTAAAAGCACACGTACAGGTAGGAGTAAAGATTCAGGTAAAGGTAGAAATGAAGGGAGGGGTAGAAGTAGAGGTAGAGGTACGAGTACAATCACAATTAGGGGTAGTGACAGTTACAGGAATAGGTAGGGGTAAAGATACACGTAGAAGCGGAGAAAGGAAGCGCAGGTAGAAGTGGAGGTGTAGCCACAGGTAGATAGAGGTAGATGCACCGGTAGCGGAAGAATTTCAGGTAGCGGCTAAGGTTGAGGTAGAGCTAAAGGCAGATGGGGCGAGAAAAGACTTCTTAAGTAAGATAAAAGAAGAAAGTCATGCACGCCAAACCTATGCCTGAAATTCAACAGAATTATCAAATCCTGCTTTCAACGTTCCATGGGAATTGTCGAATTAAGCAAGAGCTGAGCCGACCACCAGCTACTAGAACTTTCACATACTTCCGCTTAAAGCACTTTGAGAAGAACCCGAGCCTGACTCATCTCTCAATACGACAGTCGATCGAACACATGTTAGGAGCCAAAGTCAAATACTATGTGAAAGTGGTAACATTTAACCACGGTAGTACTTTCGCCGTTGACTAACGACCGGGTGTAAAGCGAGCTGAGTTGCGATGACTACCACCCTCGGGAACACCTACAGCGTCATCAATGACCAATCGTGATTCCGCATCAGCGACGAATTCGCAACCACCATCACTTGTGCCGGGCTCTTGACGACGACGACAACAAAGCAATTTTCTGCCTTTTGGGCATGGTGAATGAGCGCTAGAACCGTTTGAACGCACATTACACCTTTCCCCCTTTACGATCTCTTTCAGCTGCTCTGAATAGAGCACCAAGGATACCATCAGGTTGTACGTTGTTTGCTTGGTTTGGAAAAGTTTCCCGTCAGTTTGATGGTTCACCAAATTATGAAAAGGGTCCAGGAATCTTTCCTTTAAAACAGTCAAAAGGGTTCAGGAATCTTTCCTTATCACAGTCATGCAGGTGTACCTATGATCTACATGTGCCAGTGTTACTGTGATTTTGAATTACAGATATGGCAGCGAAAATTGGCATCGCCTACAAGCACTTTCTACAGCAGAAAAGAAAGTTGTCTTCGAGGACGTCGGGGCGGTTATGAGGACAGCTCCAGTGCACCACAACATGCGGGAGCAAAGACTTAGGTGGTACGGCCACATCCTGCGAAGACCAGAGGACCACCTTATTAGAATCACCGTAAGGAGGTTGAGGTAATGCTTCACGACGCTGCGTAAAGGTGTAAGTGGCGAATGTTAACGAGGATAGAGGACCCCACGAAACTAAACGCTAAGAAAAAGAGGAATGTAAAAAAAATAAAGACGTAATAACTAATAATGAAGCTGTACCTTTCAAGAAGGACGGAGAGTGTCAGAATTCTTGTAGAGGGAGGCTCCCCCATCTCACAGCTGTTCGGTGCGAAAATGGTGCCGGTCTGGCGGTAAATTCTGGTGCCGGGCGCGCGTAACACAACGCCGAGCTGGCGCTATAATGTGTCGAACAGGGCGAGTCACATCGCTTCTTTAACAAATGACCCCAGCTGCGAGACGGCTACAGTAGCACGATGTCCTGGTCAAGAATGGCGAATGATAACTTTGCCTTTTATTTTATTTATTTATTGCCGTCACCCGTAGGGTATGCGCTCATAATCAAGTGTATGGGCAAACCACAAATAGGCATCAATGTCAATTCGAGCAAGCAAAAATTATCAGCTAAAATAGATTGAACTTAAGAGCTCGACTCTGTTAAACGTAAGGCAGTCCATAGCACATAATTTTTGTGGGCAGGAAAGTGGACTGAATACTGAAGACGCCTAGGAAGGAAACGTAAAGCCAAATCACGAGCATGTCCCATGGATGGGGAGACTAATTATGCAAGGAATTGATTGCAAGCTCAATGAATCTTCACACGAGCCCCTAGCAGCATTTACTGGGGCTCAAAAGGAGTCTACACCACCTCGGAAACATATAGGATACTTTCGACATCAGATTTGTAATAAGAAATGTTTCAGATCTTTCTAAGTAAACCATAAAAACAACTCCAAAAAATCATCTAGATCCTACTGGAAGCAAGTTTTAGAAATGAAGCTCACATTCTTTTGAACAAAAACGGAATGCAAACGGATAAACAAGAAAAAAAGAAAATATACAAAAAAGGAAAATCAAAAATACATAGAAGCCGAGTTTCAAGGAGAAGGAAATTTTGAGATTGTTCACTAATATAATCTTTTTCTTCAAATCGGTTATTAAACTACGTCTGACTGATGGACAAAAATATACCGGGACTGAAAAATAGAACGACGGTGGAAGTCGAAAACCGAATTCACGGTCAAGCAAGACGAGTGCTCGTTTGAGAAGCCGAAAAGGCGCGCGCAAGCGGTCAGAACAAGGCAAACACGCGTAGGTCGTGCGAGCATTCGGTTGCCCGCCGGACCATCTGTGCCCCCCGACCACCAGCCGTCGTGGGGGTCGCCAGCTCAGATTCGCCGGCCGACCGCCAAGAGCCAATACAATGCCGGGCCTTCTTCGATATTCAACTCCGTCGATCGAATTGTGCGGCGTCGTCATTTCGTGAGAGAATTCCCGATCCCGACGGAAATGGACGTTCATGTGCCGACACACACCGAATACATTGCAAGCCCGTCTTGCCAGACGAATTCAACAACAACAATCAGAAGAGCCGACATGCCAAATGGTAGGACTGCCCAGTTACCGTAACTTTCTCCCGAGAAACAATTTTGATTTAACTGACGTATTTTACCAATTTACGGAACACGAAAAGGGAAAGAGTGGGATGCTGTGCACTCCGACATAAATTCTCAAAATCTGAAGTTTACGGGTTCCTTGCCTTAGCTATCAATTTCCTGATTTTCAATCAACTTTCAAAGAACGCAATTCTTCTACGGATGAGCGTCATCGCCAGTGCTTCCCTACTTGGGAAGTTTTCATACATGGTGGGTCTCACAACCTACCCTTCAACCGATCTTCTCTATCAAAAAGGACAGAAGCGCGGATGCAAATCCTAGGAGTCCAAGAGAACAAGGATTAAAGAGAAGTATATTAATGCAGAAACTTAGAGAAAGAAGACGTCTTTATGTTGAAAAAGTGGCTGACGACCACCAATTTGTGAGAAATAGAAGATTTTGTAAGAGGCGAGCAACAAGTGGAAGTCAACTTCAAAAATATGAGAATTTCACAACATGACCACAGAACCACCATTATCACCTGGACTAACCATTATCACTCAGTTTATCAATATGAGCAGAAGACGAAGCAAGGAGAAAATCCATCTAAAAAGAAATTTCATTAAATGTGTGGTTAGATTTCTGCAAAGCTAACAGCTAACGAACCTGAACAGCCTTTTCTCTCCAGAATAACGATGTTTTCCAGACACCTTATGTATCTGCCTGAGACATATTCTCGCTGGATGTATCCTAATATAATTATGCCAGCCATACCGCCTACAATAAATCTAATAACCACATTACTACAAGATTCGCTGAATGGCCAGAAACTAATCCTCAGACAATGTAGACGATGACTAGTCGTCGCAATAGTCTGGGCGCTCGGGCTTCATGGGCAATTGCTGGGCAATGTTGTTAGAACAGTCGTAGGCAAAGTGATGATTTAATATTCAATATCGAAAGCTCTGGCCATCCAGTCATATTACCCCCATTTTAATTTTATAATCCAGAATTAACAAATGAGAAATTCAGTTCCATTTCACATTTTTCCCTTTTTGTTCGAGAAAAAACGGGTAAATAAATAAATAAATAAACAAGTGAACATGCAATTCCTAACCCACTGTTCTTCCCTATCCTAGCCCCTTTCAAAACGACATCCAGACAAAAATCCACACCCCTAAAGCAGCATTGTCTCTTCATAACAATATCCTTGCCATAGCGCTGAAGTGGTATGAGGCGCTGCTTCCCCCTGCGAGGTCAAGCGGTCGAATTCCGCTCTGGCTAACCAAGCTTATCACCCCTCCGGGGTCGGGTGAATTGGAATTGGTATTGTCTGGGAAGGAAGACATGGGCTCGGAATAGCGACTGGCTCAAGCAAATCACTGTATAGGCCAAAGACGCACCGCACCTTGCCGATACGATTTTGAGTGGAACACGAATGCACGGCGAGTTCTTAGAGGATCCATCAGTGCGGATCACTTTAACATTTCCTTTATCCTTGACATGAGATTGAAACGTCAACATCGCTTTGGGGGAGATGTAGCAGAACAACTGGAACGGCGTGCGGGCAAACATTCCTTCCCCAAGTTCTATGGCTTCGCCCTTTCCGACCTTCGGCTGACGACGACTTCTCACGCATATTGGCGCACTGGGGAAGTTGGATGGGAACAAGACATTCTCATCACATCAGAAGGATCGACAGAAAGGGGGAGGAATGAACGTGGACAGAGGAGGGCCCGAGAAGACGACTCACAAAAAAGATTCCAAAACGACGAGGACTTTTCAGTTTTTTCAAGTGTTCAGTTGAGTTCTGGCAGTAAGAGGAACAACTGGTATGAGGCCGCCTTTACTTCAGCTAAGGAGTTGCAGGAGAAAATATTTTGCAAAAATATATACCGCTTCCTATTTTTCCTTTGTTTTTTTTTATTTTATAAATTATTATATTTACTTTAGTATACTGATTATATGTTATGCTTTTCCTTTATTTATGGTTTTCAGGAACGTTTAAGAATCTACAAATGAGGATTCAAAGAGAGCGAATCTTCATGAGCCAAAACTGGGATGTAGATTCGTCCTAAAGACGCCTGAGGCGACAAACATTCGAAGCTTTTTCGGGTTTTCGGATTACAACTCCCGCGGGTGTCGTAATAAAAGTTTCACGCTCGCGTTATGTCAAGATTCGCTCAGGACAGGCAGAAAGGCCCTAAATCCCACGGGAACACGGACAATCAATAACAAGACGGTTTTTCGGGTATACTATCAGAGCACGGATACCCTGTGTGACACGCGTTACCCTTGATTCATCAACGAGCTGAGGGATTGACTCAATGAGTGTTGGGGATTTATACATGGTCTAACAGACCAACACAACACACCACGCCACGATACACAAAGTAAGCGAAAAGCAGAGTTCATCGAATGATAAGCATTAGATTCCCACTATCACCATGATTAATCAACGCACCTAGCGGGGTTTATTCAGGGTATACTCGGGGTTTGTGTACGTCCCATCACCACTTTGAAACTACCAAATCCATTCAAAAAAGTGTATATGGCCACGAACTAAACACATTTAGAGCACAATCCAAGAAAATACGGACCAATCAATCAAGCGAATAAAACAAATATTACATACCTTCCAAAATAGGCAGAGGAAATACCAATGTAGAGTAATAAAGAGAATGCATTCGGTACGATGTGATGAAACACGAACGAAACAACCCTAAAACAAAAATCAATAATAGCATTAAAGGCGTCAATTATTCAAAGCAGTCGCGGTTGCGACGAATTTCAACACGAATTTCAACGAACGAATGAACGAACGAACGCGCGACAGAAACAGGATTCGGAGAATTTTCATGAGCCATGCACATACATGTAAATTAACGTCAACGAAAAATCTAAGTGCACGTAAAAATAAAAATATTCCACCACATGTACGCCGCTTATCTTATCTCTAGAATGCTAAGCGGCGTAGCAGCAATGACACGGAATAGCCTGAGGCATTCTGACACGATTGACGAGAGATAGCAGGATCTGGCTTATCGTTAGTTCGAAGTTTGCCCCACGCCACCAGTTCTTACAGTAATTAGCCCTTTTGTAGGTCAAATTCACAATCCCCATGCCTCCATAGCTCTGAACGTACGATGAGTGTATGGGGCGTCCTCTTGAGATTGAACAACGCCGACACCTTTATCTTTACCTAGCACTTGTTCACACCATAAAGAGACGCTGGTGTGAAGAGTTTAGAGGACATTACCGAAACGAGCAACACTTCTAGCAAGGTCTCCAAGTCGTCGAAAAACCATATTAGAGCGGATCGTCGTCACTTTTTCGACCTTGATGGACTTGTCGCTCAGGTAATTTAGAACGCGATACGGATCTCCATTTAGGGGAATTTCACGGAGTCCATCTCGCGGCGGAGATGGAGCCGACTGGTCCGCCTCTAAAGCGATAGCATATAAAAAGTGAAAAAAGATTGTGCGCTTTCCGTTCCATTACACCAAACAGATTCCCTACAATTTCATGATATTTTTTCGAATCCAACTTCTGAAGCTTATTGGTGAGTGCCAAGAAGATAAACATACAACAAACGCAGGAATAAATCAATAAACCGAGCATTGCTGGAACCAAGTGAAAAAATAGGATCAACACACTGCCGAAAAACTGGTTCCCCGCCGGAAGCAGCTGACTACGCAACCGGCCATGGTGCTCCACGCGCGTTCTTCTCAGCCAAAACATTTTACGACACCACAAAAAATGTTTTCGAGGCTATTTCCGCAAATTTATCGCCAATTGAATTCCGGAAAATGAAATTATAACCCATTCCTGGCGACTCATAACCTAATAAAAGAAAGCGGTACAAAAAAACCCCAACAAAGAACATTCATTCAGATGACCGAATCCGAGTAGCAACTCTGCCGACAAGGTGACTATAAACAGTACGCCGCTGCTAGTTACCATCCTTTCTTTGCTCAACAATATTAGCTTGAGACATTAAGCCGTTCATGAGAACGTGCGTGCCTGCAAACAAACAAAGACATGATCAATTAATGATCGCCGCTCTCGTTCGATCAGGTAAAGGAAAAGGTAAAAGGTAAGGGGTCTGCGTCAATCTGTTTCCTAAGGACGCACTATGCATTCGCTACCCATTCAAAATCGAAGATTTTACCAATTACCAAGAAAGATGAAAGGGATGGCTAGTTCCGGTAACGCTCGGTCGCTAGACCGTGCGAGCGAAAACAGCTCCTCTAACCACTTCAACTCCGATTTTTGCAAAACGACGAGAGGGAGACAGAAAGGATTCAGCAACTAAAATATGTCATGCGAGCAGTGGAATTCGATATCACCACGTACTAAAAAGCTCTGACAATGGAGCCCTACAGCTGCAGTGTCAGCCTCTGTCATCATTCCTACACGCCATCGCTTTGTCATAAATTGACTTGTACGTTGAACTTTCCGGTAGAATAGAGGAAATGGAAACAGTAAGATGGTAAAGATGAGAAGCGACGACGACAATAGTTCTCGAAAAAAAATAAAATAATAACGCTAAACCATATCTTAAAAGCGCAAGCAGTCCTACAGCTAAGACAAGGCAAATTAAAGATAGGAAGTAAAGGTAAAAGGGTCGGCGTTGATCAGTCTCTTAAGGTCACGCCACGCCTCCGACTTTCATTCTGGATCGAAGAGGCATGGTGAATGCGTATTTGGCCAACACAATGACTTCTGAGGACCAACCGCTATACCAAGTCAATGTTTTTACCTTCCCAGACAAGCCTGATACCAATCTATCTGACCAAGCAAGGATGAAAGGTATTGTTAGTCCGGGCAAGGATCGATCACTTGAAGGTGCGAGTGCCAGTAGCGCCTCTCACCACTGGACCACTAGCATTCTTACCGTCGGACATTTGAAGATAATTTAAAATTAAGCTAACATGCGCTCTTATAGAAAAAACGGTGGCTGACCCAGTTGCCCAGTTGCCAGAATCCCATTTTAAAAAGTTAAAGCATTACCTCACCGTCTAGGAAGAGTAAACAATGAATTACCGGAAAAGAAAATTAAAATTTCTTATAAACAACTAAATAGAGGAACGAACTATCATTTCAAGAATGTTCAGAAAATAAGCTCCGGCATAACTTTCGAGTGAAACTTGGGTAAACGGTACTCAGCGTCCGTGGTGGAGGGTCGAGGATGTTGCGGTGGTTTTTCTAATCGACTACAAAAACCGAAACAATAGAACACTGGGAATGAAATTCTAAAAAAATTCCATAAACGACTAGATAAAGGACCAAACTAATAGGAACTTAAAGGAAGACAGTTTGGTGCAGATTTTCGGCTGGAATTGAGTGAACGGTACACGGCAACCACCAGTAAATTACAGAACAATTTCACGGGTGATCGAGGGCTAAAAGCAGTGTGGTGCTGGTCCGTCGTGTGTCACACATAACCGGCACACAAAGCACCATTGTACGCTATTAGTGGACAGGATGTGCGGATGTGAGGTTATAGAGGGCGGCGGCGCGGGTTGTCGATCGGTGGAGCAGGTTCACCTCTTTTCTCATACAAATCCACCCGGCAGCCAAAGGTTCGAGGATTTGGCGGTGGTTTTCGGGCGCCGAAAGTGAATAGCACTTCACTCCGACACGCAACAAGGTCGATGGGTAAGGGTAAATCATCGGGAACAATCAACGGGGTGAACCTGAAGAACGTGGGCATTGTTCTTGGAGGACGGGAGACTATACCTTCGCATGGGTAAAAACACCTTGACGGGCAGACGAGAACGCCTTTAGAGTGCACTCTTATCGGAGTGCTCGATAACGAGCAAAAAACAACTGCAGACAGCAAATGAAAGTGCCTAATGGCCTTGACAGCCTGCTTTTATTCTTTCTTTTGGCCTGTTCTATACCATTTTTTGTTATTTATTCCTTGGCTTTTCATTGGGATTCCTCGTCTCAAGGATGTCACAGTCATGTCTAGAGTGAATTAACGGAAGACTGAAATAGGGCTAAAGAGTAAAGAATAAATAAGCGGGTAAATGAATAATGAATAAGAATGAGTAATAGTACACAATTAATGCCACGTAGGTACACCGTCGGTTCCTAACCTACTGATAAGGATACCATGAAGATACCATTTTCCTTTACCAATCAAGCGCTAATCTGCTCCACCTCTGCCCCTACTAACCAGGACCTGGAATGGTACACCCGAATTAAACCCTAGGAATTAAACCCTACACCGAACGCTGGTCATTCATAAACGCACTCAACGGCATTGATCCAGGGTATATTTGAGATTCACATAGGATTTAATACACTTCATTGACGCGGAAAGGTAACTCAGAACGGTCCGCAAACCTTGATTCGTCAACGCGCTCTGGGATTTTCTCGGTATTTATTCGAGATTCATCGCAACTACCCCGGCGTAAACACTCCGTATAAACTCCAGAGCGCGGTGGTGAACCTGGGTTCACACAGGATTCGTGGTTTCCAAGCCCTCGCTACGCTAGCCAGCTGTGTTAATGAGACAACGTACAGCCTAGGATAAACCCCGAATGAGCCCTGTTGCTCGCCTTGATCAATCACGGTTTGCGGGCCAAACCGTGTATAGTTCGGAGTTCATTTCTAAACTATTCATGAATCCATACCCAAATACTGCGCAGGGAAAGCAAAAGAGTACCACTGAGAAAGTAGCTTCAATTTGTTCACGAGAGAAACCTCTTAGAACTCAGTTCCAGACGTTCCGAATTACGACGAATCTTGGTCGGCCGGGAAGGACGAGATCTTTTTTTACAAAAGTTACACATACCCGCTTTCAGTTCACAGCAAGCAGCAATAAATCCCTACGGCTTGGGCTCACGAGAATTGATGTCTACGAAAAAACGTTCCGTGGCTGCCAAACCGACTTCGCTCTGATAGTAAGTGATTATCACAATATAAAAGCGGAGATGTGTTGTGAAAAAGAATGGGAGCATCTGCTATTGACGACTAGATTTTTAGTTCGACGTAAACCACCCCGGTCGCCTCCGCGTGGAATCGGTGAACAACAAAACATTAAATTCATTTCATTTTTCCTTTTTTCATTCAAGTGTACCTGTTGATTCTATCACTAACCACCACTTAGCAAGTCTGTGAAAAGGCGTAAATGAACGCGTAAATAAACAAATACAGTAAAAATAGGGAATAAGCCGGGCAGCAGCCAGATCAAAACTCCCTTTCATAAGGCGCTTGCAAAAGTACGACGCTCGCAGTGCAGCGATAAGAGGTGCTACTGACAACCGCACGGTCAGGTGCATTGGTACTAGACTTGTCTGGGAAGGTGAAGAAACTGACTTGGTATAGCGCCTTGCCCTCGAAAGTCATTGCACAGGCCAAATACGCGTTCACCACTCCTCTATGATTTGATTGGAACACGAGTGCGTGGCGCGTTCTTTGGGGACAGATCAACGCCAACCCTTCACCATTACATTCAATCAACGCCAACCCTTCACCATTAAATTCACCTTTTTTGTAAAGGTAAGGTAAGAACGCGCCGAACGCACTTTGCTGATAACGCCTATTGCACCTCAAACACAACCAACAGGACCTCGGTCGCTGATGTACCTCAAAGTAGAGAAAAACTGGCGACTGTTCCTAATACTGCAGCGGTTGGTGCAATGTGGGAGAGCGAAACGTAACACCGATTACGCCCAATTACCTTAGCACAGTAAACTGTCTGGTCTGAGCTTGAATGAAAATCTAGGCGGGGATAGGGACGACGAATCCGGCCGTGTTCAGCAATGGATCGATAACATACTTTTTTAATCACTTTATCAACTTTCAGAGACAGCATTTGCCCTAAGAACACGTGTAAAAGTTAAGTAAGTGGTAAGCGTTGATCAGTCCCCAAAGGACGCGCCATGCATTTGCGTTCCATTCAGAATCGTAGAGACATGGGGAATACGTATTTGGTCTATAGGATGACTTGCCTCTTACCACTATAGCACGCGCGACCAACAAGAGGATATTTGAGCACATCCTCGGCTTTCATGAATGCATCTTCGGCCTATACAGTGACTTACGGTGGCCATCTGATATGACATGTCAGTATCTTTACATTCCTCGACAAGTCTGGTACCAATTTACTCGATCCCGGAAGGATGGAAGGCTTGGTTAGCCTGGACCGGTATCAATCGTCGATCATGCGGATGTCAGTAGCGCCTCTTACCACGCGTACCCACAAAGAAGGGAAATAGTACATATCGTAGAGAATAAAATTCTACACGGAAAACGAAAGCAAGCTGCTAAAAATCGGCAGCCTAAATCGGCCCCTCAACATTAAGTCTCTTTGCTTTTTGTTTGAATCGAAAGATGACGAAACTTTGGAAGTTTTGGAAATCACAGTACTCCACCATTAGGCAAAGATGTTCAGCAAATTACTAAAGAAAATGAGTGTAACAATGTAAATGTAATAAAAAAGTGACCATACCAAAAGAAGAAACAACAATGAAATGACACCTTCCTATCCATTTCTACACCGTAAACACCAAAAACCCTGTTACCGCTCGTAATCAGTATTCAATGCGTAAAAGAATATTCAGCAAACATCGACGGAGAATTAGCATGCCGTGGCAGCTTCGAAATAGAAATAAATCGTCAAACACGACATTCGTAGCATAGCAGTCATCATACAGGAAAAACTCACGAAAACATAATGTAAAATAAATAATACAACGTGCATAAAATAAAAGATATAAAATATGAAATACATGAAATCTTACCCAACGAGTTGTTCGCAAAACAGTAAAAGGAAAGAGACATTGGGAGTGGGACTCGCCTAACATCTTCATTCTATCGAACGACTATGAATGTTAATCACCAACTTCAAGAAAAACTCCTTGAAAAATCTCCTTTATAAGAAACGAACTTGAAAACGATGCCGATTCAATTCACCGAACCAGTGCGGCTAACGAGGAACTGCTCGGCGAGCTAACCGCTCGGGAAGATAGCCACTACGAAAGATCATGTCATCGATCAAACTCCGCTCAGCATCTGACATGTTTTTCTTAAATTATATCGCTCCTATCCGACAGCTGTAAAGAACACATGCCACACTGGGGTGCACTTCAAAAGCACAAAGTGAAAAGAACAGCGAACGAGGCGCTCGTTCCCATGACGAATTCAATGGACCGGCACTTTCGTGCGGGAAAATGTCAGCATCAGAAAATTAGGGAAAGGTGAGCAAAGGAATGGTCATATTATAAAACGAATCCTTCCCATTTCACATCTAGAAACTAATCCAAGCTTCCAACGGAAAATCATTAAAATTGGTAATAAATAACTAATAATACATAAATACTTGTGTTCCCCATTATGTAAATTGAATTAATGTTCATTATTGATTGTCCTACATTTTTAGATTAGGTCGTTTTGATTACCATATCACTGCTATTCATAGCTTGTTCGTGTAAAATAACTACATAAATAATGAAAGAAAACCCCCTTCAAACAGGCGAAAAAGGTGAATCATAATAGAAAAAAATCAGAAATCATAATAGAAAAGGTGACGATAGGACACCAAAATAATTAATTGCCTTCAAACACCATTCCCTAAAAGACACATAGAAATATTTACGCAGATAAAATGAAAAATCTGCAACAAAACAAATCCACATTATGGTTTTACTTTTGCCTACTTTTTCCTACCTTTAAAACCATACATTCCACGGGCTAGGACAAACGAATAAAATCGAACAAAGGAATGTAGCTTAGCAGAGGAAACCGCGCGAAATTAAGAAGCAAAAACGCGCAATGGGTGTGTCAGAAAAAACCGAACTGTTCTCGAGAAATTGATCAAGTTTAAACCTCATCGACAAAAAGAGTCGCGTAAATTTAATTTACTCGAAAATGTGTTGAAAAATTCTTAGAATCATCGTTTTATATATAAATAACAGAAAACTTTCTACATGAACAGGTACTCGAATGAATCATGTGTGGCGAACATCCCACTGCATGAAATTGGACTAGGTAAAAGGTATATTTTGAATTATCCACTTGAAGTCTTTCTACCCCCCCCCCTAGTAACCTAGGTGAAAGGCTTTTACCTAGTTTACTAGGTAAAAGAGGACTCTTGGTGGAAATTCCAAAATATAACTTGAATAATATTGTTCCCTCAACTCATTCACTGCCTACTATCACTGATAATCTCCCGAACAATGGTTGCAATTCCGGCTGCTACCACATAACCTTTTTTGCCCTATGACGGTGAAATTTTCTACCAGACTTTTCTCAAACCTCAGAAGTGCTTGCAGTTGAAAAGGATACCATAACTAGACTTGCCATGAAACGCTTCACAGGAAAACTTCACTTTTAGATTAAAAGCCCTTCAAGAAATATATGAAAACCTGACATCAAGCGAAGGCCTTTCACGACCTTGTCCGGTATAGGAACATGATCGGAAGCGCTTAAACACATCTTACTATGTATAAAAACGTCACCATCACCAGAATAATATGAATATAAACAAAAAAAATTAGAAAAGGGACCTCGAAACTCACCAGCTACGTAACACATTTTTACAAATCCCGGTCAAAACAATGCCTAGGGACAAAAGGAGTCCTACGTGTGGTGGGTTTCATGAAATGCACAGGAAACGGAATGGTTCGTGAAAGCAGCGACTACAACATACGTGTTATCGAAAATTGTTCAGTACGAAAACTAGAGAATCGACGACAATCACGAGACATTGAAGCGAATGGAAATCATGATGGAAACCCAACATCTAGTAAAGCTAGCATTTGACTATACATTTATCGTCATACCCTAGATGCATAGAAAAAGGAAAAAATTCAAAAAAGCTAAAAATAATAGGAAATAAAACATCAAAATGGCAGATAACATGTATTAGGGATAATGCGCTCCGTCACTTATAATACTCTCTTTACGGTAACTTCTATATGATTAATTTTGTGAAATCTCGCAAATATGAGAGAAAAAAGGAAGCATTTAACTATTCATAAAGTGGTCGAAGTGCAGTGAAAATCGAACAAAATAAAGAAAACTTCCCAAGCATGGTTATTAAGATGTTTCTCATTGTACAAAATTTTCACAGTGTCGCCCTATTGATGCTGCTTTATTATAGTTCTTGGACTGACTGGGTTCGTCAAGAATAGTCGAACCAAATCGGAGTTTTTGAAATGAAGATTTCCAAGTTTCTTACACTCTACAAATACTAAAAATAGAACCCTCTCTACTTGAAAGGAACGATGAAATTCTCATCTCCAAAACATATTTGAAACACAAAAACCGAGATATACTTCAGCGAAAGAAACTATTGTCATATTTGAATAAAAGACATATTACTCGTAAACAGCGGTTCTTTATGTAATGACTCTGTGCTTCACGCTTTCCAGCCTCCGACGAAGGCCTAACCATTAAAACCAACAAAAAATCGTGTAACAGTGTAAACTATCACAAAATTCTTTGCGGACAAACACGAGTTATCAGGGCCGAAATGGTGGTTCGTTAAGCTGCATGGAAGCGGTCAAGGTGGGCGCACCTGAGCCCACCCAAAGGTGTTCGGGTGTCGAAGTGTAAAATCCGTCGTGTACCCATCATAAACACGTCCATCAAACATGTCTCACGTCAGCGTCATAAACATGCCACTCAAATCAAACTGAACTGATTGATCTCACTGATTGTGTCACGAAAAGAGGGAGAAGCAGGAAACGTTTCAAGGTATACCCCAAGGACACAAAAAGAAGTTGTCGACGATTCAATATCACTAAATTCAATTCAATCCCATTTATTCCGACCATGAAAAACAGTCGTTGGACAAGAGGAATGAGAAATGCAATCATTTGAGCATAGGAACTAACAATAGGACTTCGAAGTACACTAATACTTTCAAAACTGCATTTCTCCTTCCCATTGTCCAACGACTGCCTTTCATGGCCGTAATAGACTACAAAGCATTTCAATAAGGAAAAATAGGTTCACTGCCGAAAACATCAAGGATACCCGAAGAGAATGCATATACGGCGCTCTTAAACTGATCCCGAAATATTTTCAAGCATATGGAAAGCTAGAATTAAGCGCTCCCACTCGTTCAAAGTTTCACGCAAACAGCTGGGCGCCGGCGACCACCCTTCTAGAGTGCCGTAGTTCTGGGTGTAATAAAGCTAAAGAACGAAAACCAGTCGTGGAACAAGACCATTTCTAGCAAAAAAGTTCTCCGTATTACCTCATTACGCTCTCGCCGATGAGCTCATCAGAAAGCTGTAGTTTTTCGTCGCAACCGGCATTTCCTCGGCATACTGCGTCGCTAAGGAGAAAGGTCGGCCTTCTGCCCTTTCGAAGCTAGCGAGAGAAAAGGGTTAACAAACAAACAAAAAATGCAAAAGCTTCTACACGAAGACAGAATTGGAAGACGCTGTCCTATCAAGAGACACTGATCTGCACTAACACAATGTCTTTATTGGTGAGGAATCAATACCAATAAATAATAGATTTTAAAAACGCTAACAAAAACTCAGGATGATCTCTCCTTTTTGAATCTCGAAGTGATCTTGTATGTTTGGTCTTCTTTTAGGATGCTAATAATTTTGATTCACTTACTATTGTCGTTCCGAAGGAGACGAAAAATGCCCTTACTGCAATCATTGAGCCTCTCAGCTCTCCAATTCTTCTTCAGCAGAACAACCACAAATTTCTCTACTCTGTTCCGGAGAAATACAGAGATTTCTAAGAAACTTGGCAACACAGGTGAGACTGACCAGAAAAACTGGAAAGTGACAACCGATGTTCGACTACTGATAACAACCCACCACCCTAATCAGCAACACCGCAAATTAGCGAACAGAAAACGTGCCACAGGAAAAAAATGAAAAACAACTTAGCTACGCTGATTTAAAAAAAAGTTTCTCTGCTAAAACTGATGTTTTAACTCAAGAATGGTACTCATTCAGCCACCACATCAATACAATGTTCAAAGTACAGCATCTTTTGGCAAGTTAACAAATTAATGGCTTCACAAAAGATTGATATCTTGTAATGTCAAAGATAGAGCCTTTACCAAATCTGTGATTTCAACTAGGAAAATCACTATATTCAAAAAATACATTTATCTATTTACCTACATAATAACTTGTAGGTCGAAGATGAAACCTATTCTTTCAAATTTGTCATTTTATCACATCAATCCCAATGAATACAATTCGAGTGCAAAAATCCTTTCGTGTTATTCACATTTCTTTCATATGATAACGTTTGAAGCTCTTTTATGTACAAATCATTTTAGTAACGACTTATTAATTGTCATGTATTATACATGCATTTGATAAATAAATAAATGTAGGTTAGGTCGACGCTTCCTAGGACGAATAAATCGATATCAGTGGCAAAATGAACTACATGAATGGCAAAATGCCGCGCAAAATTGAAACTAAGAAACGGAAAGAGAAAGTCATCGCTACCGAAATCTCTTGAACCCTAGGTATAATGTTACTATGGTGACCAACATGTACAACAGTTCAGCGGTTAAGCAGCTGCTAGAATAAACGCCTGATAAATCCAACTCCCGCAAAATATCCCTTAAAGGACTTACTAGTTGTAGGAAGTTCGATAAAAAGAATTTTTAAACGCAATTTTACTGGGAAATGTGTTATTTAGAACGAAACTAGTAGCAAATAGTACAAAGGAACGAGTTTAGAACGAAGCTCGGCCGATCGACGACCGACGGACGAGACCCGACCGAAAAACAACCGACCACCCCACGCATGGCGGCGGCCGAGGATAAATTCGGATCTGACCGCCGCGCGACGTGCCGCGCGGCGTGTCGCGTGCGACCTCGCGGCACCGCGCAAAAAAAGCGGCCATTCATTGATCCCCGGCTAATTACGGCCGTTGGCAAAGATCGAAGCATCGGTGGCGATCGATCAGGAGCGGGAACCAAGAGGGTCGGGTTATGGCTGGGTAACTGGTGACTAAAGGGTCAGATACACCCGGTTAAGTGCTTTTCTCGTCTTCTCTTGTTATAGCGGTTAACTTATACCCCAACGAATTTCAAAACTTACTGGGTAAATTCATTTCACTTAATTTTTTTGTTGAGATAACTGGGTAATTTGGTAATTGGACATTGGTTAAATTCAACAGCTTCTTGAATCCGACTTTGGGCTAACTCTCAGTTTCTATACAAACCTCGAATTCCACATCTTCCAAGACCTCACTCAACTTGGGTATCTGGGTTACACCCCTCAGTTCTGTAACCTATCGTACCACAGTGACGTTCTTCTTGGATAAGGTATCGGTAAAGGTGAAGCAGTCATTGCGATCCATTAGGACGCGCCACGCACCAACCCACCATTCAGAATCCTAAATGCGTATTTGGCGTACATGCTGACTTGCGGAGAGCAGCCGCTATACCAAGTCGGTATCTTAACCCTCCCAGACAACTCAGGTACCAATTCACCCTATCCGGAAGAGATGGAGGCCTTGGTAGCCCGGATAAGGATTGACGAGTGGCCGACCACGCGGGTAGAAGCAGCGCCTCTTTCCACTGTGGTTCTCACGCATAAGAAGAAATTTGGGCTTCAGGAACGATTTAAAGGAAATTGTAGTTAGGTACATCTACATACTCACAGAAGGTACAGGAAATGAAGCACATTCCAAAAAATTACTTATTTGTTTATTCACACCATAAATAAAGACAAGCAACATAATCTAGCTCAAAGGAAACAATAGGAGGCAACACCAACTCAGCGGAAAATGGTGAAATATGCACTCCAAATGTGTCTTACTATTAGTGCCTGGTTCAAGAACTACCAGAGGACTCTCCTTCTCTCTCTTATTAATTATAGAACCCCGGTTTTTTGTCAAATTCCTATCTAGCGAGTGTCCTCCGCTCCGACAAAGACCCAAATCGGATTCCACTATCGGCTCGGATTCCACTATAGCGACAAGAGCAAAAACCCTGAAGCGAGACGGGCCAACCAATTTGTTTTCGCCGTCATCACCACCGTTGAGAAAGGATTTATGAGTGCTTGACGAGGAAAAATGTGCCTCATCCACGGAAGGACATTGTGGACGTGTCTCGAGGAATCGAAATGGGTTATAGCCTTCCCTCCTTCTTGGCGGTGCGAGCTATAATTTCCCGGATGCCGGCAGAATTGAGGAGCGGCTGCAGGAATTTGACCGCTTGTGAGGTACGGATATGAGGAGAAGCCCAGAAAGTGCTCAAATATCCCCTTATTGGGCGCGCGTGGTGCAGTGGTAAGCGGCGCTACTGACGCCACTACGGTCGAGCGATGAAGGTCAACAGTGCTTTCAATCCTTCCGGGGTCGCGTAAATCGGTAACAGCCTTGTCTGGGAAGGTACACTGACCTGGTGTAACGGCTGGCCCCGAAAGTCATCGCATAGACCAAATACGTATTCACCATGTTTTTACAATTCTCAGTGGAAGACGAATATGTGGCGCGTCCTCAGGGGACTGATCAACGCCAACACCCTTACCTTTTACCTTTTGTCCCCTGTTGGCGCAAATTTCAGACTTTAGGAACGTTATTAATCGCAGCCCCTCCTCCTACTGAGGATCCTAAAGGTGTGCAACTCGTC